>CM034301.1:51406950-51944074 GCA_019925795.1 Dendrobium chrysotoxum
GATATGTCAAAAAGAGAAGAGTATTCATCATTAATATTTAGTAATCTACAATATCAAAACTTTAAGCAACATCCCAAAAAAGTAGACTTTTATACCAAGATTCATTTTAAAACAATTTATCACAAACATGGGTTATCTTCAAAACACCATTCTCTTTCTCCCATAACATCATCTTTCAGAAGAGATTTCATTGCCGCCCTACCAATTATAAGAAGATTGAAAAATATTAGTATTCAAATAACAAATATTAAAATTAAAATGTGAAATTTTACATACCATTTGTGAGCTTCCTTGAGGTGGATGCTGCTGCATTCGAAATTGTTGCATGAATTCCCTCATTTCAGTACGTAATGAGTTCACCTCCTCTCTTAAATTTACTATTTCACTTAAATTGCTTCCACCGCTACTCCTGCCCTCGTTCGTGCTATGAGAAAAATATCGTGTAGGAGTGACACCAAACCCTTGGGTTCTTACTCTACCTGAGTGTTCAGGCCCCATAACAATATTGAACACCCTTTCGTTAGCCTCCACATTCCCATCCTCTGGTGTTAGCCCATCCTCAGCCAAAAGCTCGCAAGCTTGTATCTATGTTATAATAAATTTAGTTAATTTTTGTTTTAAAGAAACAAAAAATAGTAACAAATTAAGTATAAGAAATTTATAGCTAGAGTGAAATTACCCATCTCTGTTTAGCATCTTCAGATGACCAGGTGGCATCTTTGTGTAGTCTGTTAATTCTCCATAATAGTAATCTATCCTTGATAGCCTATAACAAAAAATTTTGATTGCTAAGTATTTAGTTAATAAATGTGAATATCAAGTTTATATAAATCTAAATATATATCATCTCTTTTTGCCTGCGAACAGAACTCACACGCCCCATAGTGTGAGGACAAGTCTGTTTCTTTGCATTTGCAGCATTTATGGCAGCCCTCTCCTGTTACATATGAATCTAATTTCATGTTAATTTATAAAAAAAATATATAATTAACTATAACTATGGTACAAACCTTGTCTTTTGGTTGTGACCACTGGGTGACTAGCTGACACCACTGTGCTGCATCTACACCAGATGGAATAGACTCCATAATTTCCTCAATAGGCCGGCTATCCCAGTGCTCTGCTTTTAAATTAGTCTTATGATTACGCCACTTAACTCCAAGGGATTGAAGAATCCAGTGACGTATATGTCCAGGAAATGCAAACTTTGACTGCAATATAAAGAAATATCTTATTACTCATAACATAAACCTTAATATTGAAATTTATATAATATTTTGTTTACCTCCACTTCAGCTAACATTTTTTTCTTAAAGGGCTCCATACCCTTAGTTCTCCAATCTGGGAAGGATATGGGTGCCAGTACAGGATCTCTAGCAATGACACCTAGATATGATCCTAATATAACAGACTCTGGAATGTTGCATGGCACATTATTCTCATTCACCTCTATATAAACACGTGTACCTGGTGACATGTTTTGTATGTCAATGCATGTGGCACATTATTCTCATTCCCCTTCTTCACTTCGTACGTACTTTTAGGTAACAACACTCCTTTAGGAAAGGCATCGACCAGTAACTCAAGTAGCATATCAAAGGATCTTGCCGTCCAAGAATGTAAACACTTCAAACGATATAAGTTCAATATAAAAGAAAGTTTTGAGAAGGTTTTACATCCAGGGTACAACTCTGCTCCTGCATCCTGCATTAAATTTGCAAATTTCTGTCCATGATCGTTTTGTTCATTAGTATTGAACTCATTCTGCTCCATCGTTGGATTTTGAAATGGATCATTTGGGCATAATATGTCTCTTAATAATCCATCTATATCATCTATTCTTATATCCTCAGAAGGAGCTTCGCCTTCCTTTAACTTTGGTGTGGCACCAAATGCTTCATTCATTGCACATTCACCTATAATACAATGCTCTTCCCCATGTCGATTCCATACAACATATCCAGCAAAAAATCCTTTGGAAATTAAATGATCTTTCACATCTTTCATAGAATGGAAGTACCTATTAATGCATGACTTGCACGGACATAAAATTTTCCCTGATGAATTCTGGCTTCGACTTGCAAACTCTATGAAATTGTTTACACCATTTACATAATCACGACTCCACTTGGCTTTTGTAATCCAACTCTTATCCATATTAAGTGAAAAGTAAGTTTCCAAGTCACTGCTAAGAATAAAAATTCATTAGGAATAGCAACTTTTATCCATTTCTAACGCTAATTTTATCAACTAATATATTAGACACATTCCCCCTACTATTAAAATACTCTGTGAAAGCTAGATAGGAATAGCTATTTGTAAAGTTAATGGAAAGAGAAGGCAATAGTGGACTGATATATATATATATATATATATATATATATATATATATATATATATATATATATATATATATATATATATAGTCTTGATTCAATGAAAGTTCAGAAGTTGGAAGAACCAAGCAAGTAGTGATCACGAGATCTGCTCATGAAAGAAGGCAAGTGGGGAGTAGCTTATGACATGCACAATTATTGGAAAGATGTTGTCTTTATCCCTATGTTTTTTGAATTGTTGGAAGTGTACATATAACAAGCACAAGAAAAGTCATGGACTACAGCTTTGCTAAAGAAATATGATTGGGAGGTAATGAAAAGTCAATCGAAGCAATAAAACTATCTGAAATGGTTCAGAGAAGGGCTAAATTAAATTAGAGTATTGTGATACTCTATGACTAAATTTGCCGCTTACTAATAGTAGGAAGATTATTTGGATTTTTTCTTGAATAAAACTATAATCAAGCCCTAAACAGTCCAATTAAACACTAATAACCTAATTAGTGAAATCAAACATGAGTTAGTGCAATTATAAAGAATTTCCAAATATGCCTAAGAAGTCAATTAATTAATTACAAATTGATCTATTAAACAATATATAATTAAGCTTTGATTCTCCCAAATCTCTAATAAGTTAACAGCTAATTAGTTGTTTAATCCAAACCTAATTTTGATCCTCCAATGTGCTGATTGCTCAACTGCCAACAACTTGAATACAAAATAATGTTCGGAATCAAAATTAACTGATTGAGTAAGAGGGATACATATATCCGAATGGGCCTACCCCTACTTACAATCAAAAAGAACCTAAGAAAAAAATAGCAAGAATCAAAATACTAATTTATCTGTTTGTCTATTTGCAACACTTGATCAAAGCAATCACTAGCATCTTAATAAAATAATTTAATTAGATCCCTGAACACAGTATAGGGTGTTGTAGAAAGTCCCCAACTTGTTTCAACAAAATTACTATACGAGCCTCTACTTGAATAACAAAATGTAATAAATCAAACAAAAGAAAGTTCACAGAAGCATCCAATGAGTTCTAATTCTCAAACACTAGGTGACAGGTTAGAAACAAATCAAGTTAAGGAAACACAAGATAAAGAAGGAATAAATTCTAAGTGATGCTGGAAAGTAGACTACGGGGATCATGAAAATGACAATCAAATATTCTCTTCCATAAAAAGCAACTCTAAGTGACTCGCCTGCTTATACTCATGAAAGACCTCCTCCGGATTTTTATCTTGCAAAATAGCTGGACATGACCAAGGAAATCGACAACATCAGTACAAGGTTTTACCTAACCCAATTGTTGGACAAAGAAGAAGATAGTTTGCAAACTCCACGGCCCAAAATGCTCGCTGGAAGATCCCGTTCTACTATTCTTGAACAATGAAGACCTTCTCGTTGCAAACTTGAAAAGGAATGGTAGCTGTATGGAGGAAAAAAAGAACCAATGAGAGGAAAGGGTATCACCGAAGATTATCCAGCAGCCGTCTAGAAGATTGTCTACCTCGTCGTGCTCTGCTTCCTCGCTCTCTTCCTCACGCCGTTCCTGGCAGGTATGCGTCTTCGCGTGAGGAGAAAAGTGTGCTCCTCTCCGACAGCAGCTGGGACGCACTGCGAGCAGAGTTTCGCTCCGCTTGGGTCGCACGAAGGAAATAACAGCGAAGACACCGGATCGCACAAACAAAATTAGGAATTAGGGCTTTGGCGCGGGGCTTATCCGCGGTTAAAAAAAAAAGATGTTATTGCACCGGTTTAAACCGGTGCTAAAAGAGGGTTTTGGCAGCGTTTATAAAACCGCTTCTAATATATGCTACGAAAAATTCACTTTTTTAGTAGTGAAGAAAGCATTAGAACGATGTGTTGGACATGAATTGTTAAAAATTATTTTAATAGTGAAGATAGGAGTTTTAAGATATTGAAGTTGTCATCAAGAGATAATCGATGGTTTGCTCAAAAAATTGTTGCATCTCTTTGCTCCCCGTATTCTACACGGGCTAGTCTTACTCTTTGGTCGGTCCCTTCGCTCTGATAATGCAACTTCCAATGGATCTCGCCCTTCAGTCGCTCGCGTGTTACTACAGGAAATTCACGTATTACAGCCGGATTTTTCGATAGAAATTTCTTCATTTTCTAGCGGATTTGAAAATTTTCTAGTGGATATCCGGCAGAAAATTTTCCTTAGGTAAAACGGGCGTCGGAAAATTTTTCTGACAGAAAATCCGTTGGAAACAAATCCGGCGGAAAGCCACCGAAAATTCTACTTGAAAATCTGTCGGAAATATTTCAAAGTAATCTGTCATAAATCTGCTGAAAAATCCTCCAATAATGGACAATTTTCCTGTAGTGTGTTGGTTGAACTGGACATTATGAAGCGGTATCCCGATTGTGTTTGGATTGGACCGAAAATTTTTGGCTATGGATAATTTTCCAGAAGCTTGTGTCTAGTGTGGTTGCGAAAACTGTTGTTTAACTCCTCTCGTTGCCTCCCATCCCTTGTTGTGAAATTTGGTAGATGTAGGTAATGTTACGGTGGATACTCCCGTAGTTCTTGGCTCTGCTTTTGTTTAGGAAAATGTGGAAACCCCTAAGGATTGCTCTTTGAACACTATGATTGCTCTGAATGTGGGGCTTTGTGAAATTAATTAGGTGGAGTTGAATGTTCCTTATGAGCAAACTGTAAATATTCATGTTCAGATGCCTTTGGTTTCTACGGAGCCGGTTGTGTTGCCTAATTTTTTTGGATGTGTCCAATAAAGTGCCTATCATTGACATTCTGATGTCCCCTATTTCTAATGATGTATTACTAACTCAATTAGTTTTGAATACTAAGAAAACTTGTGTGGATCATTCTGACACTACAAAAAAATCACCAATTATCGGCGGTTTGTAAAATTTCTGCCAGCATGCAAACTGCCGGAATAAATCACATAGGAAAGGAAAACCGACGGCCATTTTTCGGCGGTTAAAACAGCCAGAAATTAGTGAACCCAAAACAGCGGGTAAACCGCCGGTAAATTCTAGCATGAAAATCGCCGGCGATCGCCAGTTCATTAACGATGGCTTACCGTCAATAGAAATCATTGGTATATCCGACGGCCAAGCCGCCGATTATTACCGGTGGCAAAATAAAAAAATTGACAGCTAAAACGAGCCATTCGATATCAAAGTTTCTAGCGGCCAAACCGCCAGTTAGCCATAAAAAACCTTTAGCATATATAAAAAATAATTGACAACCCTCCCTCTATTTACACTAATTTCCATAATACCTGCACAGAATTCAGAATATATATAAAATAATTTTGATTTCCAAAATCAACAGAACAGATTATATGAAATAATAAAACACAATCAACAGATATATTTGATCTTCATCAACTGTTTCAAAAGCTGTGGATGGACCGGCATGAGTATTCTGTGTGGCTCGTACTCGTCATGTGAGGTCAAAATTTAGCAGCCAGCTGAAAGAAATCCCTTACGATATAAATCAACATTTACATCATCGGGCTTAAAGAATGCTTGATTTTTGTGCTTCGAGCATTGACATCTAAACATTCTAGGACTTAAACAAAGGTAGTTAAGATGCGACTTGAATAAAAGTCTCAACTCCCTCCATAAATTCATCTGTCAATCCTATTCGACCTATTAACAATCTGTTATACATTCAATATCTTTTTTCTTGGATAGTCATTTAGATGTTAAAATAAACGTTCTCTACATAATTGTGAAATAAATTATTAGAAAAGAGGCAGCCTTAAATCTTGTTTAAATCTAATAAAGAAATATCTTTTATAATATTTGTTAGCTTAGTCTTTTTAGGTCTACCTCTACCTTTCTTAATGTAAGTCAAATCTAATACCTCTACCTTTTGAGCAATCAAACCATCTAAGGTGACTTATCTTTACAAAACTTAACTTAGTATTATGCTTCTCTTTTAATGGCCAACATTCGGCACCATAAAGCATTGCAGGTCTCACCACCATCTTATAGAATTTTCCCTTAAGTTTGAAGGGGGCTTTTCTACCACACAATAAGCCTGATACAATCCTCCACTTTAACTATCCAACTTGATTTTTATTGATAATATCCCCATCTATTTCACCTTCACTTTAAACAAGAGATCCAATATATCTAAAACATGTACTCTTATTAATGACTTGATCGCTCAAAATCACAATCCTCTCACTAAGTATATTACTACTAAAATTACACTCCATATATTCATATTTTAGATCAACTCAAGCAAAAACCTTTAGACTCTAAGGAAAAACAGGGTATAACCTCTTGCAAATGTCTACTGAGAACATCCATGACTAAAGCAAAATGATATGGGTTTAAGTCTTTCTCAAAACCAACCTTTAGATTCAAAGGTTGATCTCCAAGGTACATCCTCTTGCAAATGTCTACTGAGAACATCCATGACTAAAGCAAAAAAAATAAGGAGATGCATGGAGGTCATCACCTTCGGGGGCGTTCGACGAACAAAGTAAGGGCGTCGGGGCGAGGCACGTGCGGCGTTTGGTGGACAGAGTGAGGGCATCGGGGGTGAGGCGCGGGTGGCGTTCGGCGATCGGAGATCTGTTGACGAGAACGCAGCAAGGGTGAGAATGAGGGCGCGGGCGGCGTTCGGCGACCGGAGATCTGTTGATAAGAACACAACGAGGGCGAGGACGAGAGTGTGGACCGAAAGAACGAAAGAAATGAGGAATCACGAAGAAATGAGGGGGCGGCCAATTTAGGGCCATTTCCGGCGGTTCAAATCCCCGAAAAAATTCACTTAAAAACGACGACTAAACCGCTGGTAAAAGTCGCCACCTAAAGAAAATACCGATCGTAACCGCCGGTATTCACCAAGTTTCCTGTAGTGTGATTGGTTAACAAATTGTGATTCATTAGCTAACTGAGTTGTTTTTGTGGGGGGGGGGGGGGGGGGGGGGGGGGGGGGGATGAAGGGTCTATGAATGATTTTCAGGAGACGTATGGCTTGAATGAGGTTCGAATTGATAATGAAACATTTTATGATGTTGTTGCTAAAAGAAGCAGGAGAAGATCAAAAATGAAATAACCTTTATTTTTTTTTTCTTTTTCTTTTGCTTTGGTTATGGGTCCCCTCTTCTCTAGCATCTTTCTACTGTTCTGGTTGTTTAGCCGATTTAGCTCGGGGTTTGGTTTATCGACTATGGTCGGCTTGGCAGTGTGCTCTTGGTCTTGTGGTTGTTCTTGTCTGGTTAGGTTGCCTCAGATGATTGTTGGCGTCTCTTGCTATCGTTGTTTGTCTCAGCCCTCTTCTTGTTTTGCTCTGCTTTTTTTGACATTATTATATAGGTCTGTCTTATTTTGTATTGTGCTTATCTATTTTTGGTTGGAGGATTTTTCTCTTGCAGATCCTTGGCGCATGTCCCTTGGCTGGTCCACCTTTGAAGGCTTGTGTTCTTGCTGTTCGGCTTTTCAAAGGCTCTCGCTTCTCCAACCCTCTGGGTGGCTTTCTTTTGTTGTTTTAGGCTTTTATTTCTGCTTTAATTGTAACTTAGTGGGGACCTTAAGTTTTTAGCAAGTTCTTTTTTTTTTCACTTAATTTGTTTGTAACTCGTTGAGCTGTAGTGGCTCTAGGTCCCTTTTAAGAACTTGTATCACTTTTATTTATATTAATGTGTATGCCCATATGCGAATTTTTTTTTTTTTTTTAAAGAGTTAGTTTCGAGCTTCTATCATAAACTGTTGAGTACTATATGCACAAAACGATCAAGATATGAAGTGAAGTATAATTTAAAATTGCAAAGAACATTTATTATGTAGTGAAATATCCTTCTTTATAAATGTATCGAACTTCTAGCTAGCATATACGTAATTAAAAAAATTGCAAGGTATTATTATGACCCTGCTGCTGCAACCATATTCTTTATTAAGCTTGTTGTCAGGATCAAAAATACACTCATTGGTGTAAGAGAGGAATCAAGTGCACTACTCTCACAAAATACAAAATTAATCAGATTTTGAAGATTCAAAGCCAATATTTCTCGCACAATATTGCATCTAGATTTGTCATTAAACTCCATGAAACTACCCCATTGTGAAACTATGAGGTTTGATTGGTCTTTGAAAAACTTCAAGAGACATATTTACTTCTAAATATTAGTACTTAGAGATTTTTGGAGATATTTTAAAGAGGTAAGGAAATTTTAGTTGTAGGATTATATTTGGAATTGCTTTCCATAACTCTGGTTGTCTAAATGATAATTAAGATTAAGCTTAACATATGGAGGAAGAGCTAAGTTTAATCTTATTCTTTGTACTTATGCAAACTTTTAGATTTTCAAAATAATCCTGAAACACAACTCATCTTGGTCTGTTGGTTGCGAGCTTAGGCTACCAACTAAGAGGTCTTGAGTTCAAGTCTTATGTATGCGATGTGTGTGTGAATCTACCTTAATTGATCTAAAAGTCCCCCCAAAAAAATCCTGAATAAGGTAATCAATTTTCTTGCTTGGACTAATCCGACCAATCTTAACGTCTCAATTTTAAAATTACAAATTTTATTTAAAATTGATATATAAGAGTTGGATTACCAAATCAAAAATGGATTTGCAAATACATCAAAGGAGTTGAAAAGTTTTATGTTAATGTCATCAGCTTATTCTAAAACTAATAATTTCCAAATATTACTACAAATGTGTTGAGATGTACAGCTAATCTTTAGTGAAAATCCTCCATAGTCCATAGTTGTGGAAAAAGTTAGCCAGCGTAGCAAATCCTTCCATTACCTTTGACACATACTATAAATATTTTACCACGACAATATAGAGCGAAAGATAAGGAATCCATATTTACTAATTGCGACTTATTTCTAGTCATGTATTAGATTCTACCATTGACTCTTACGGTGAAGTTACTATAAGAATGTGAACTTTTATATATATATATATAAGAAAAAAATTATATATGTTTATATTAATAATTGCATGTGTCACATTTGTTTGATGGATCGAATATTATTTCTTAATACAATTAAATATTTAGATAATACAACTAAAATATTAATTATACATAAATTTTTTTTGTATGATTTTGCTGATAAAAATCTTCTTATTTTGTTATATATGTATTTAATAATTTAATTATATTGCCTAATAATTTATTTATATTGAAGTAAGACTTTATATATATATATATAATTGAAAATTATGATTGTGCATGCAAATAATAAAAATCTAATTTCTGGAAGCAAAATGAATAACGGTATAGATAGATGATGCAGGGAAGACCAGTTGCCATCATAGACTTGAAAAACCCGCTAAGAGACATTCTTGCACGTAACACATACCTTTTTTGAAATTACGCGCGCTGCATGGACACGCTTGGCGTTGGCGGCATATTCCGTCTAATTCCAGCTAATCCATTCAAAACTAAGTACTCAACCCTCCGACGTACTAACGTTCAATTTCTTCGCTCGCTCACCAGCTTGACAGCTTCCTCCTTCCTCCAATCTCTTTGCCTATATAAAGAGATGGATCATCTGCTTGCAGCTCCATTCATCTCTTCTTAATTTGCCTAATAGTGCTAGCAATTAAGTGCTATAATCAACATGGCCGCCTCTAAGCTTTATTCATCCATCTTCCTCTTCATGATGGCATTGCTCCTTTCCAGTACTGCAAAAGCAACCGTTAACCCAGCACTTTCCTGTAGCCAAACACCATATCCCGAACTCTGCAACTCCATGGTCAGCACAACGAACCTGGCCAAGGAGAATGCTCAAGTCGGTAATTTCCGTGAGCTGGCCATAAGAGCAACACTGGCCCGGGCCGAGCTAGCCCACCAGATTGCGTCAGAGATTGACATCTCGGCTTATGACCAGCTCACGAAGGCTGCATGGGCCGACTGTCTCGAGCTCTGCGAGGACACCATCGCACAGCTCAACCGCTCTCTGTCTCAGGCCTGTTCCCACGACGACTCCCAAACCTGGCTGAGCGCCGCCCTCGCCAACCAGCAAACTTGCCGTGACGGCTTTGCTGAGGTCAACTCTTCCTTCCACTTTCCATCCTCTCCATTCCTATCCCACAATATCTCCAACGCCGTCAACAACTTGCTTGCCATAAACAAGGCAGCTTATGCAGCCTCCAGTAACTCAGCTGGGGGAAACCGGAAGTTGCTCTCGAATGATGGAAGAAGCGGGTTTCCAGCTTGGGTTTCGGCGGCCGAGCGGAAGCTTCTTCAGTCGTCGACCGTGAACGCGAACCTTGTGGTGGCCAAGGATGGGTCGGGAAACTATAA
Organism: Dendrobium chrysotoxum; assembly: GCA_019925795.1. NCBI lineage: Eukaryota > Viridiplantae > Streptophyta > Magnoliopsida > Asparagales > Orchidaceae > Dendrobium > Dendrobium chrysotoxum. The sequence goes on from CM034301.1 coordinate 51,417,564, forward strand.
AACTATTTCTGAAGCAGTGGCTGCCTCTGCTAGCAAGAGGAGCGGGACATCCAGGTTTGTGATATACGTGAAGGCTGGTACTTATAACGAACAAGTTGAAATCAAGTCGTCGATGAAGAACTTGATGATTGTTGGTGATGGAATTGATAAGACCGTTGTCACCGGCAGCAAGAATGTCGTCGATGGCTCCACCACCTTCCGCTCGGCAACTTTTGGTGAGCATAAATTTCAATAATCAGCTTTATATATATTATGAAATATAATAAAACCGAATTTTATATATTTTAACTGAAATTTATTTAAACAATATTTATAGTACAAAATAAGATTTTTTATAGTACAAAATAATATATATGCATTGTTGTAGTTAATATATAGGATAATATTTTAAAGAACAAAAAAATTTATGACATATTCTTTTTTATTTCTTTTTTTTATATTATCTTATATTTCTGTACTTGTCAAAATGGATAAATATGTCAATGGATAAAAAAAAGGTCAATAATTGAATAAAATTATTCTTACATGTAGCTGTGGTTGGTGGCGGATTCATCGCACGTGACATAACCTTCGAGAACACGGCGGGTCCGCAGAAGCATCAGGCAGTGGCTCTCCGGTCAGGCTCCGACCTCTCCGTCTTCTACCGCTGCAGCTTTAAGGGATACCAAGACACCCTCTACGTCTACAGCCAGCGCCAGTTCTACCGCAACTGCGACGTCTACGGCACTGTCGATTTCATCTTCGGCGACGCCGCCGTGGTCTTCCAGAACAGCAATATCTACGCCCGCAAGCCCCTTAGCGGCCAGCAGAACACCGTCACCGCTCAGGGAAGGACTGATCCCAACGAGAACACCGGAATCTCCATCCACAACTCCGTCATCGCCGCTGCCTCCGACCTTGCCGCTGTCCAAAGCTCCGTCAAGAGTTACCTCGGTCGCCCGTGGAAGCAATACTCGAGAACGGTTATCTTGAAGACTAACATAGGGAGCCTTATCAATCCCGCCGGCTGGCTCGCGTGGAGCGGCAATTTCGCCCTCTCCACGCTCTACTACGGCGAGTACATGAACACCGGGGCCGGATCCAGCACTTCGGGCCGGGTCAAGTGGCCCGGATACCACGTTATCACCAGCGCTTCCGAGGCTGGAAAGTTCACCGTTGGCAGCTTTATCTCCGGCGATTCCTGGATTCCGGCCACCGGCGTTCCGTATACCTCAGGCCTTTAATTTGATTGGGTATATATTGCGCCTCCTCAAAGACGTACATCGTCATCATCAATCCATTCGTTGTTTGTTTAATTTATTTATGGCTGTAAAACAAATTAATTAATATTTTTTTTTATTGGAGTGTAAGTAGTCTTCATTTAATTGATGTATCTATATGAATGATTCTTTGTATGCAAATTAGATCCTCATAAATATTTTTTTTGGATATTTAGATCAATTAAGATAAATTCATACACATATTATATAAATAAGATTCAAATTCAAGATCTCTTGATTGATAGCTAAAGCTTCTAACTAACAGATCAAGTTGAACTGCATCAATAAATAAATTTTATTTCTTGATTTCTTATATTAATTAATTTTTTTAACACATGGTGGTTTTACAATCTTAAATAACTTATATAAACAAATAAAGTGGATAAAGAAATCCTCTGAACAGTCATAATATGCCCATTGAAAGTCTTTCATGATTTTCAAACCAAACAATTGGGTGAGAATATTTCAATTAAGGTTCTGCTTATGATAACTTTTTGACTGCTTTGCTATTTAGCTAATAATTATAATTTTATTTGACTAATATTTTTTGCTACTTTCTTACTATTTTTCATAATTTATTTTAATGAGAAATTGCTTTATTTAATCATAATAGTAAAATTATTTTATACATAGCAACTTCACAATTAATTTTATAAAATAATGCAACAGTGCGTCCCAAACACCTCCTAAATTTTGATAGGATAATTGTTCAAATTGTTAAATTTATTTTGGTCCCCCCTCCAATTTTTTAAAATTATATATTGTTTATATACATATATTTTTATAAATATAATTTTTATAAAAATATTTAATTTCTATCTCTCAAATATTTCAAGATTTAATATTACAAATATCTATTAAAAATATTAATGATATCTGTAAAATAAGAAATCTGTCATCTATAAAAAAAAAATAAAAAAATTTATTACTCTACCACTACATCACTACAACAAAAACTTCTACATCGGCCAATATGAACATTCATTCGGAAGCTATAAATAAATATATAAATTATTAAACGCGAATCTCATTTAAAGATGAATTATTTAAACAGATAGACTGTCCTTAACGCATACTGAAACCTGAGCCTCACAAATGGAAAGTACTGTCCTTAACGCATACGGAAACATGAGCCTCATAAGTCATAAATAACAACTTATCATTTGGCTACGAGAGGAGCAATCATCGAAGCCATCATGAAATTTATTTCAACTTTTTATAGGCGAGTTTAGTTCTCATCCCCCTCGTGCCATTTAAACGGGAGATATTATTCTGTGCGGATATCAGACGGTTCTTTTATCCGGTTACGTTTAGGTACCGAGCGATATCGAGCGTGGTATCCAGTTCGGTATCGAGCGCGGTATATTTTTGGAGTGACGTGACGTATTTTTATTGGTCTTCGGATGGCATTCGGACTCTGCACAGAATAATTTCTCTTTAAACGGATGTTGTGGATGAGCTGCGTTAGCAGTCATATGTTTGTTTGAAAGATTTAAGTTATACATGTGTTAATATAAGCTATTACAGGTTATGAAATTGTAAATGGTTCATTAATAATGGTACTTTCTATTCGGATAATTGTAGTAATTTTAGAGCTAATACGTGCACTAAAATCCTGACTTTCTAACGTATTTATTAGATAAAATTTCGATGTTGACTCTTATCAGTCACCAAATGGTCTACCATATTGGTGACAAGTGATGGAGAATTAGGTTTGATTTTGAAGAGGGAGTCTAAGAGACGATTGCCACATTCGAAGAAGGTCGTAGACGTGTTAATTACTTAATCTTAACAAAGAGAGATAGTGATAATAAATAATAATATTGGGCTCTTCAAGTCTGATAAGTACAATTTAAACCTCTTAACAAGGATCCATTGGAGGGTAAATATGATGTTAGCAACTGTGATAATTCTAGGTCAAATGTCATATATTTAAGTTATTGAAGTTAAAAAACTTCTTGTTGGACCTTGAGTTTGGTCGGTCGATTTGCCTCACTTAGTGCACTGCCAAATTCTTTCATTATGCCGATAATATGTTTTTGGCTATATTTAGTCGGGTTGTGCCTCCGACCCCATTACTTTAAAGAAATTAGAATGATCAAAGTAAATCTACACTTTGGATATATTAGCATGACATAACATCACACGATTTTGGTCATCTTGCGATGACCTTAAGGAACATAATAATTAAGATGGACGATGTAGAGATTTCATAATCAGAGGTGAAATTTCTTGGATTACTAAAAGACGAATCACAGTGAAAGCATTTTCTAATGATGTTTTCAATAATCAAGAACTTTTTATTCTAATTTTTTTGCTTTTCCAAAAAAAAAAATCTCCGCCTATTAATATTATTGTTGTATGATAGAAATTATATAACAATAAATTAAGAGTTAGTTTTTACATTTAATTTTACATTAAGATCTAATGCAAATCTAAGAAAAGACAAGAATGTATGAGACACTAAAATTTTTACGTGAAAAATCTAAGAAAAGAAAAATTCATAAGGCCAAGCCCGATTAAAATTATAAACTATTTATATACTTGAAAATATAGAAGTATGTTTTCTTCTTTGCAATTGGAGAAGACAATATCACAAAATTGGGAGCACTTGCTTGGCCTGCTACAATAGATATTATGGGAGAAATACTAGAGGGATGATGATCGCAATTGAGCGATATCAGTTGAGCGAACACTATCAGATGGCATCGATCATGTGATGGTGGTTGGGTGACGAAAGTCAAACAACGTCAGTCGAATGATGGTGAACAGGTGATTATAATGGCTAAATGATTATGCATGGTCAAATAATAATGGCTAGGCAACATTGATCAGATGGCGATAGTCGGATTACGTAGGTTCGAAAATGGTGGTCTGGCGACGGTAGTGGATGGTGGTGATCCTCATCGTCGAATATTGAGTAGAGCTCTAGAGTTTTTTAAATTTTTAAGCTCTCTCTAATCTCAAGTTTAGATCCCTTTCATATAGAGAATATGGTTTATTTATAGTATTTTTTTAGTAATATTTTGATAAATTCAATCAAAATTTTATAACACTCCAATGGACGACCTATATCAATTCCTTCAATCATATATTATTTTTTTAATATTTAAATGCCTTAAAGACCTTTGAATCAATTGATCTTAGACTTGTAAGGTTTATCTCCGCTCGATTTGATTATACCTATACAATATTTGGAGATCGTTTGGTTCTTCAATTGATGTTTTAAAAATTAAGTATCCTTCAAGCGTTTGATGTGGGTTTATTCAGACTTAAATAAAGTCACTTTTGGTGTCGTTGGGTTCGCCTTATCAAGATTTTCAATTTAACTGTAAATTTGATGAAATTGAAGTTTAGATAATTCTATGGTTAATTTAAAAAAATTAATATGAAATAATACATCAAGATTAATACTAATTAAGTGGTTTTTTGCAAGCCGTTTTAAGTATTAAAAACTAATTTTCTTTCAATATAGTTCAACATTTTTTTCACAATCTAATTAATTTGTCACAGAAAGTTAAAAATTATAAGATATTATTTTATTTATTAAGAATTTGTATTTAATAACTATTTTTCATTACTTTTTTTTAGCATGCAGAAATCAAATCATCGCATTAATTTTTTGTTTTCATCTAACCTAATATCTTTATACTATTTCAAATGTTATAGCTAGTAATATGGAAATATAGTTCGCATAGAAAAAATGGGGGATTCATTAAAAAAATAAAAGTCAACTAATCATTTTTAAAGCTTCATTACAAAAGCATCAAATAGCATAAAATTCTTGATTAAGGCATCCATGTTGTCTTCAATCTTACAAAAATTTTGATAGGATGTGTTTTGAATTAGGTAATGATAGAGATTAGAGAGATACTCCCCCCAAAACTACATAGCTTGAAAGATGAATTGAATATATTGAAGAAAAGGTTTGTCGGCCATGAATTTCTTAACAAAAGATAATGTCAAGTGATCTAACAGCCCTTAAAAAATCATCGAGAATGATAAAAAGGGTTTACTTTGGTGAGAAAAACATTGTGAGAGTTCAATGATTAAAGGAAAAGATTGAGACGATGCGCCCAGTCGAATCCAAAAAAGATGTAATATGACTACGAATGACATCAACAAAGAAACCCTCAAGCAAGTTGGTTAAGGGGTTGGTGCTAGTCGAAGGAAGTTTGGGTAGTGCCAAAGGTCCTTCAAGAGAAGACATCTCAGTGTCGCCGTCCACGAGACCTAAATAGTAGGTCACAACATAGGCTTATTGATCAGTCAAGGAAAGGCTTCGAGTGTTGTGAGCTAAGAGAATTAGAGGTGAAACCTTGTTATGGGAAATCACCGATTCTTTTAAAATACATATGACAAAGCATATTAATATGAAGAAAAATAGCATCAATGGGGGGTGGAAGGGTTCCAGGACAATGAGATCCATAGAGCAGGAGACCTGACATGACTAGACAAAAGTGGAAAGTGAAGAGGAAGAAGGTTCAGGTGCTAGGAAATCAAGAAGATTGTCGTTAGCTGGAGCAACATCAACGATGCATGAATATGGGCATGGCATCCAGGTGTGGGAGGGCTCTGCGACGTCTCATATCTAGTATATATGTATGCATCAAATGACTAATACTTTTTTCAAAAAGAAATAAGATAATTTAAATACAAATTATAAAAATTGAATTATTAATTTTCTCAAATGCCCTAATTAATTCTCCTATCAAACTACAGAGCAAAGGGCGTTGTGATCATGTGAATGATATAGATTGATCAAGTCAGCCCTCTTGCTCTTATGACATATTTCAAATGTGTGTTAATAGCATTGGTTCACCTTTTTTTCTTGGAAGAATTTTAGGTAAGTATATTAATTGAAAAAGCACTGTTGTTCATAACGGTTTCAACTTTCAACCAACCATCATAATAACATATTGACCTGAATAACCCGACAAAGACATTGTCCTACGTAACCCGTGCACTGTATAATTGACGCGCTTGTCAGCAAAGCCATTCAAATCCAAAAAGTCTGAAACCCGATCCGTTAACTGTATATATGTACTATGTAGGATTTTTGGAGTATGATATTTAATTTAAATTAGAAATAAAAATAGAGTATTAAAAAAATTCAAAAAAAGTAAATTATTCAAATTATTTGGTGCATTCACCGCAGTCAGTCCTATTAAATTCTAAAATTATAGCAGCAATGCACCAAATAATTTGAATTATTCAATAGAATGGGCCAAACAGAATGACTCATTAACAGAATGACTCATTCTATTGAATACGCAAAACTGTTTGGCTTATTCTAAATGTGCCAAACAGTTTGGTTCATTCAATGGAATGTGTCATCTGTTTGGCTAATTTGATTCTTTTTAAATTATTTTAATACTTTGCTCCTATTCCTAACATAAATTAATTATCATGCTCCTTAAAAAAATCCATATTATGTATATGTTTCGAAAATTTGAGCATATATTAAATGAGAAAAATGAGATATTCAAAAGTTAGAAAGTATAATAAATATTAAAAGTGATTGAAGATAATTTAAATAATTAATAATGATATTTTTAATAATTTAACATAAAATAATTTGGTATTTTATATCGAATATTTTAAATTTAATAGAGTATTTAATATACGATATTTTTAATAAACTTCATTATTGAATATTTTGAATATGCTTGTAAATTAAATTTTAGGAGATGATATTTTGATAATTTAGAAGATATTTAACTTCAAATAATAATAATATTTAACTTCAAATAATAATAATATTTAACTTAAAAAGTTAAAAAAGTATAAATTGGAGAGGGGTTGAATTTATTAGAACATCTAACTTTTTATTGTAGTCATTTGATTAAAATTATAAGGATAGGGATTGATCAATATTAGAACTGGTCACTTCATAGGGAATCTGATTGGCCCACCGATTATCGGGTTCAATTATTGGTTATGACTAGGGGTGTCAATATTTGACACGACTCGAAAATTCAATTCGAATCGGACCCAAAAAATTTGGGTTATGGTCAACCCGTTTGTGAAACAGGTCTGGTTCAGGTTCAACAAATCGTCCCGTTTCAAAAATTGGGTCAAGTTCGAGTCAACCCGAAAACCCAGAAAATGACCCTTAATAGCCCGCTGACCGCGTCTGCTTGCTGACTCTGCCCGAGCGTATGACCGCGCTGCGCCTCGCGTCTGCCCACGAGTCTGCCCTGCGCGTCTGCTGCCCGAGTGCCCATCACGTCTCTTCACAAATCACCGGTGTCATCGTTTGCCTTGTGTCTTTGTCTGCCACCACTGCTGCTATCGTGCCGCTACCGTTGCAGTTGACATTTTCGCGTCTGGGGGTCGGGTGTGGTCGGGTCAACCCGGTAGCCTGACGGGTCAAATCCGGGTCTGAACTTTCGACCTGTTTACATACCCGAGTTGGGTTAGGGTCAACCCGTTTGAACCCGGGTCAGTTTCAAGTTCGACCCGAAATTCAATTTTGACACCCCTAGTTATGACTAATTTTGGGTTGTTATGTATGAAAATAGTCTTTTTGGGATTAGTCCAAATTAACCCAAGAATGGTTCGTGATTAAACTGGTCAGATAAACTGATCCAATCCGATTTATATATATATATACTCATTAAGCTCACTATTCATGATATATATAGCTAAAAAGTATTGGCTTGCTTATTATTTATTTATTTAGTTATAAGATATTCATATTTAGCATCAATATGTTTTTAATTATAATTTTAATATTCAGAATTTTCAACCAATAAATTCATTTTTTTAATATAACAAAAAATAAAAGTAAGGATTATTGTTTTCTTTGTAAATTTTTAATATTTAAATGATAATTTAGGTATTCCCATTTATTTTTGTTGCGGACTCAAATATACGCGGCGATAGAGTTTAATATTTCCGTCTCAGCGTTGTACGTATATCCAGCACACAAACAGAAGAGTGAAAGAAACACCAGGATTTTTACGTGGAAAGCCTTGAAAAAGGGAAAAACCACGGGGCCACGCCCAGTTGAAAAAGTTCCACTAGTGTTGTTGAAATACACGAGGCTGACTCGTCCTTTAACTTCAGGACGATCAGATTACAATGAGTATCAATTACAAGGCCAAGCAGAGTTCCGACGTCACTCGGGCGTCAAACAGAATTCCGGTGTCACTTGGAAAGAAGTCCGGCGTCACTCGGACGTCGGGTAGAATTCTAGCGTCGGGCAGAATTCCGACGTTGCTCCCGTGTCGGGCAGGGCTCCGGCGTCCCTTGGGCGCCTGGTGGTGCTTCGGTGGTGTTCCGGCGGTGTTCCGGCGGTGTTCCGGCGGTGTTCCGGCAGTGTTCCGGCGGTGGTCGAGGAGGAGTTATTCCCTCCTAGGCTTCTCTTCTCTTCCTTCTCTTCTTGGCTTGGGGTCCCCTCTTAAGAGAAATGAGGGGCTATTTATAGTTTTTCTGGAGTGGCATAGCCCGTAAATATGTGAGGGATCAAGGGCAAATAAGGAGTGATCCGGATGAACGGTCGATATTGAAACCCTTGATCGTGAACCGTTTATCAAGCATTTGAAGGTCTTAATGATATCAGAATTCTGCGATCTTGGACTCGTTGGATTCGTCTCGTCGAGCCGCTCGATTCGAGTATAAGCTCGTCAAAATCGGAGACCGTTTGGTAACTCAAATTGCTGTTTGATGCTTCCAACAGCACTTCGGGTACTTGATTTGGACTCGTTTGGGCTCAGATTGAGTCAAATTTGGTGTTGTTGGATTCGTATTTCCGAGACGCTCAGTTCGACTGTAAGCTTGCTGAAATCGGAGTTTAAATAGTCTCCGAATTAATTTTTGAAGTTTCCAACTTGAGTTTTTCCTCGAGATTCGTGCCCGATCAAGATAATTTTCCGATGACGTATCAGTTGCCCCCCTATTTTTGGACGAGAAAGCTCCAGGAGTCCAAAAATATATGTGTCGGCTTTTCATTTTGGCAAAATCGCAAAAATTTGCGTTCCAAAAATTAAATGTTTGCTCGAACTTGATCATAGAGGCCCCGTTGAGCTCCGAAAGTGTCAAAATTGAGTCCGGAACGTCGAAAAACGTGTCCGGGGACCCCAAAAACGTCGAATTTGGACCGTCCGGGCCCGAAATCGGAGCCCGGGAACGCGTAGGCGGCCGAACCGGCCGGCCGGCCAACGCCCGCCGCCGTCCGCGGCGGCGCCTGCGCACGGAACCGCGAGCGTCTGCGCACGGAACCGCGCGGGGGGCGATTTTGTTTTTAAAAAAAAAATTTTTTTTTATTTAAATTGTGGGTCCCACATGGGATTAAAAATCCGAAAAAATCCCAAAAAATTTCGAAAATTTTGAAAAATTTTAGGGAATTTAATAGAATTTTGGAATCCTCCCCCCCTAAAGAAAACTATAAATAGACCCCCCAGGGCCTAGTAGAAACTCGCCCCTTCTTCCTTTCTCCCTCTGGCTTTTGGCATTTTGAGGCTTTCCGCCGTTTTTGAGTAGGTGACTTTCCCTACTTAACTCGGCGCCCCTCCCTTTGCGCAGAAGTTAGAGTATTCCTCTCTTCTCCCCTCTAGTTTCTGGCATTTTGAGGCCTTCCGCCATTTTTGAGTAGGTGACTTTCCCTACTTAACTCGGCGCCCCTCCCTTTGCGCAGAAGTTAGAGTATTCCTCTCTTCTCCCCTCTAGTTTCTGGCATTTTGAGGCCTTCCGCCGTTTTTGAGTAGGTGATTTTCCCTACTTGACTCGGTGCCCCTCCTTTTGCACAGAAGTTAGCGGTTTTCCCTCTTTTTTCTCTCATTCTGGCTTTCTGACAGTTGAGGCATTCCGTTATTATTCAGTAGGTGATTTTCCCTACTTGAGACAACGCCCCTCCTCTTGTACAGGAGTTAGAAATTTCTTTTCTTTTTCATTCCTTCATGTGGAGGTGAGATGTTAGTCGGAGGGAGTCTGAAGATGGTCGGAAGTCAGGCTTCGGGAAGAAGTATGGCGTCGGGTAGAACTCCGACAAAAATCAGTCGGCGGGTAGAAGTCCTACGACGGGTAGGAATTTGGTGTCGGGTAGAAGCCCAACGAACATCCGGCAACGGGCAGAAGTCCGACGTCGGGAAGAAGTACAGCGTCGGGTTGAAGTCCGACGAGGGTCCGACAACGGGCATAAGTCCGGCGTCGGGTAGAAGTTCGATGAAAGTCACGCGACTGACAGAAGTCTTTCAACGGGAGGAAGTTCGGTGTCAGACAGAAGTCTGACGAAAGTCCCGCGACTGGCAGAAGTCCTGCGTCGAGTGGAAGTACGGTGTCGGGCAGAAGTCCGACGAAAATATTGGGCAAAATTCCAACGAAAGTCTGGCGACGGGCAGGGACCCAGCAACAGGAAGAAGCTCGTCGTCGGGCAGAAGTCCGATGAAAGTCCCTCGATGGGCATAAGTACAACGTCGGGTAGATATCCGAGGCAAATCACGCAACTGGCAGAAATACAACGTTGGATAGAAATTCGACGAGGGTCCGGCGACAGGCAGATGATGGCGGGCGTCCAGTAACATTGTGTTAAGGGAATATTCATCCATACTAAAGTGTGCCAACATCAGATATTACTGAATCAAGGGGCCGAAGTAGTGTGACATGCCAATATTCTGGCAATACACTAACACTGTCAACTGAGTGGAGGTCTGATGATGATCCAGTTATGTCCTTTCTTTAAAGTAGCAGTTGTAGGAGATGCTTGCGTGCAGTAAGGGAGAAGTCACTTAAATCCACCAAGGATATTTGACTGTGTTAAAGTTACTTGTTACTGGATGATACTAGCTTGTATGAGTGTCACCAGTGTACCTTTTGATTTCAACTTCTGGTGAGAAGAAATGTATATTTGAATCTGAATTTATGTAACTCCAATGATATTGTATATGAAATGAGGATTTGTCCCCTTGAGGGACCTGAATTGTTATTGCATCTGTAAGACATGCTTTGTGCTTTTGATGTATTATTAGTTTGAACGAATGTGAGAGACATCCTTTTAGGATGTTTGACATATCTGAGACTGCAAGTCAAAGCCCTTGCTTGATGACGTTAAGGGAAGATGTTAGATTAAATCTCCCCAAGAATGATCTTCCAATGATTGGGATACAAGACATCATCTAATGACATTTGACATATATGAGGTTGTATGTCAGAGCCCTGCTCAATGACGTTAACCTGTATATGAGTGGTCGAGGGAATCCACCAAGGATGTGAGACCTATTCGAGGTTGTATGTCAGAGCCCTGCTCGACGACGTTAACCTTTATGGAAGAGGTCGAGAGAATCCACCAAGGATGTGAGACCTATCCGAGGTTGTATGTCGGAGCCTTTGCTCGACGACGTTAACCTGTATGGAAGAGGTCGAGAGAATCCACCAAGGATGTGAGACCTATCCGAGGTTGTATGTCGGAGCCTTTGCTCGACGACGTTAACCTGTATGGAAGAGGTCGAGAGAATCCACCAAGGATGTGAGACCTATCCGAGGTTGTATGTCGGAGCCTTTGCTCGACGACGTTAACCTGTGTGGAAGAGGTCAGATCGAATCCCCCTGGGATTGATCATCCAGTGATTGAGACACAATAAAGATTGTGTATTTCTCGAATCAAGGATAAAGAGACTATATTTGTCAGTAGTTTTTCATTGTCATTTATATTCTTTTTTAAAGAAAGAGACAATATCAAAACTGGACGAACAACACATTATATTACTGTAAGACAATACAATAATTCCCTTGTACAACAAAAGAGATACATATAGGGACAACCACATCATTTGACTTGATAGAAATACTAAGGACATTAGAGTGACATCCTACTGATCATAGAAGAGATACATGGTGACACATGACAAGTAGTATTACTAACACAAAGGTTTAAGTTGCAGCATTACTCAATCTCACCAACCATTTGAATATTATTCAATGGTTGTCTTTGTTGTTGTTGATTTTGCCCCCCAGTGGGGCGAGCTTCTTCTCGGGTAGGTGGGTTCCCAATAAACTGTCGAAGATAGCCCTGACGGATAAGTCTTTCAATCTCATCCTTAAGTTGCCAACATGCTTCAGTAGTGTGGCCACGACTACAATGAAAGTGACAGTACTGATCTTGATTTCCTGTATTTGGCTTCAAAGGATGCGGCCATTTCACCTTGTCCTGATCTTGAATCGCCATTAACATATTTGCTCGAGATGTGTTGAGCGGAGTGTACTCTTTCTCCCGCCGAGGTTCTCGTTGTGGTAATGGGGGCCTAGAAGGTGGATTTCTATTCCCTTGCTTTTTCCATTGTGATGAGGGAATTTTCACCTCAGGTGCTCCCTTGCGCTTCCCAGTGGTTTGCTCGAACTGTTTTCTATGAGCATTTATTGCCTCATCTGCAGATATATGCGCCTCTACACGATGGATCAGATCGGCATATGAATGAACAGTGTCGCGCATAAGTGCCGAATAGAAAGGACCAGGACGAAGGCCTCCAAGGAAGACCCCTCGGAGCAATTCTGGGTTTAGTCCTGGAATCTGTCGTGCCTCGGTGGAAAATCGCTGAAAGTACTCTTTTAACGATTCTCCCTCGTTTGACGAATCCCGGAGAGGTGGGAAGAATCTTTAGCAATTCTTCGATTGGCTACAAACTGTTCAACGAAGGCTTTGGCCAATTTGACAAATGAAGGGATCGTTCCAGATGGAAGAGAATAGAACCATGTTCGCGCCTGTCCTTTGAGTGTAGTAGGAAAAACCTGACATAGGAGGGCATCCGAAGCTCGTTGGATATGCATGATGGTTCTGTAATGATCGATGTGCTCGTACGGGTCGGATGTCCCGTCGTAGGAATCGATGCTTGGTAGTTTAAATCCTGCCGAAATAGCGTGTTGAAGAATAGCTTCTGTCAAGGGTGACGACTCCTGCAAGTCCCACTGACGAATGGGTTGCCTTATGCCTCATGTAGGGAACTCTTCTCGGACCAATCGTCGCAGTTCGTGGCGAAGGGCATTGCGAGGGAGCTCAGCAATGTGTGGTCGGGCTAACTCTTCGGGGAGGTCCAAAGGAATACGAGGTTGCCGACCTGTGTGCGAAGGATGGGTAGAACTTGCTGTATCAGCCAGTTCATTATCTTGATGCGACTGCGAACGCCTCCTGAGTGGAGGAAGAGGAATCTCGTCTTGAAGATGTTCGATTTGAACAGCTTCGACATGTGGTGGATCTCGAGGGAGAAGAACCTCCTCCTGAGGTGCTAGGGTCGGTTGTCGAGTCTCTCGCAAGAGTTGTAGGATCTCGTTTTGAGATTCTTCCATCTTTTGAATTCTCTCTTCTAGGGAGGGTCCCGAGGTCCCTTCTCCAGGTGCGTTTTGCCCCCCGGGGTATAAAGAGGCAGATATCGGGCGTCTATGATTCATAGACTGATTCCTGGATTGATGAGAGTGAGAGCGGGAGGCTCCTATGAGGCGACTGCTACGCCTGTTGACCATCGTAGCAATACTTGAAGTTGTGGGATGGAGTTCCCACAGACGGCGCCAAACTGTTGCGGACTCAAATATATGCGGCGATAGAGTTTAATATTTCCGTCTCAGCGTTGTACGTATATCCAGCACACAAACAGAAGAGTGAAAGAAACACCAGGATTTTTACGTGGAAAGCCCTGAAAAAGGGAAAAACCACGGGGCCACGCCCAGTTGAAAAAGTTCCACTAGTGTTGTTTGAAATACACGAGGCTGACTCGTCCTTTAACTTCAGGACGATCAGATTACAATGAGTATCAATTACAAGGCCAAGCAGAGTTCCGACGTCACTCGGGCGTCAGACAGAATTCCGGTGTCACTTGGAAAGAAGTCCGGCGTCACTCGGACGTCGGGTAGAATTCTAGCGTCGGGCAGAATTCCGACGTTGCTCCCGTGTCGGGCAGGGCTCCGGCGTCCCTTGGGCGCCTGGTGGTGCTTCGATGGTGTTCCGGCGGTGTTCCGGCGGAGTTCCGGCGGTGTTCCGGCGGTGGTCGAGGAGGAGTTATTCCCTCCTAGGCTTCTCTTCTCTTCCTTCTCTTCTTGGCTTGGGGTCCCCTCTTAAGAGAAATGAGGGGCTATTTATAGTTTTTCTGGAGTGGCATAGCCCGTAAATATGTGAGGGATCAAGGGCAAATAAGGAGTGATCCGGATGAACGGTCGATATTGAAACCCTTGATCGTGAACTGTTTATCAAGCATTTGAAGGTCTTAATGATATCAGAATTCTGCGATCTTGGACTCGTTGGATTCGTCTCGTCGAGCCGCTCGATTCGAGTATAAGCTCGTCAAAATTGGAGACCGTTTGGTAACTCAAATTGCTGTTTGATGCTTCCAACAGCACTTCGGGTACTTGATTTGGACTCGTTTGGGCTCGGATTGAGTCAAATTTGGTGTTGTTGGATTCGTATTTCCGAGACGCTCAGTTCGACTATAAGCTTGCTGAAATCGGAGTTTAAATAGTCTCCGAATTAATTTTTGAAGTTTCCAACTTGAGTTTTCCTCGAGATTCGTGCCCGATCAAGATAATTTTCCGATGACGTATCAATTTTTATTATATGAAATATAATCAGTTAGTTGATAAAACAAGATGCCAACTTCCTGGACGAGGTAAGTATGATACTGTACACAAATAAATCTATAAATTGAGCAAATTATTATTTTTTAACTCAATAGTGCATTCCTTAATGGCTATGGAAACCGGAAAACTTGATTTTAAGTGATAAAACCTCAGAAAATTCATCTGATCATAAATCATCTAAATTTTTAAAAATTAATTCATTAGAACTTCATATTCAATAAATTTATAGTCAATATATTTATTTTGACATGAAAAATCCGATGAATCAGATCATGCAATTTTAAGTTCATTAATAAGTTACCAATATGTAAATATATATTTAATGATTAAGATTTCGTTTGGGACGACTTTCTTATTGCTTCTTAAAGCAATTTTTTAGTACAACAAATTAAGTTTTTATACTAAAAAACTGTTTTAAAAAGCAATAAGAAAGCCGTCCCAAACGAAGCCTAAGTGAATTAATTTTGATCCCACAATCGAGTGTACTTATTCAAATCAAAATGATCTCATCTCTCATATTTGTCATGCTTTTAGGTTGTTGGATACTGAGTAAATAGGCCTCAAATTTTATAATTATTGGAGCTCTCTTTTCAAAATTGGAAAGCGTTGTTGGAGGTTGCTTTAATCAGTAGGCTGGTTTCACACGTGTCTAAAATGGACTTAATTTTCTTTGATTGGGTTTATACAAATGATAGCTCATCTCTCCCCTATGCTCTTCAATCTTCTCCACCACTGTTATGCTTATGAGAGGCCAGTTTGACTAGCACATTGTTGAGAATCAACCCAGCAGTAGTTTGGGGAGAATATCACTAATGCTCATTGTTTCACTGTTGATCAACACTTACATCCACCGACCAATGGCAGAGCCAAAAAAATTTATTGAGGGGGACCTATTAAAAATTTTTCTCAACTTTTTCATTCGGGCTTAGGACTGACATAAGCAGTTAAATTTTTTTTTTTCAATAAGATAGTAAACAACTTACAATTTATAACCTCCACTCTTCATATTATGAAAGAGTTGAATGGTTACTTCATTATCAATAGAATATAAATTTTCTTTCTCAATATAAGCCATTCATCCATTGATCTCTGATCCTATTTCACAACCATTTTTTTATAATATTCATGGCAGAAAATACTCTTTCGACGCTTGTTATAGTAATGGGTAATACCAATGCTAGTTCCAGTAGTCTAAAAACAACATGATATATAATATCTTTCCTATTATGGATCATTTTCTCAGTAAGACATCCTATATTTTTTAATGGAGAGAACTTATCATCAGATCACATATCCATAATATAAGTATCCAATTGATTTTCAAGAACCACCTGATCAAAAAGACTAAAATCAATTGAATAAAACTTTGTCATTCTAATTAACTTGTCTTTGTTGAATGCATAAAATACATTATTAGGATTCAAACAGGCAATACACAAAGCAACTTGATATTTACTTCTGTAAAATGATTGTTCAATTCTTGAAGCTGCATATCAAGCACTGTGTAGAAAATTTTAACCCGAAAATAATATAAATTTGTTATATCTTGAGCTATACGGTGAGGCCGGCCATGAGCAACCCATTTATCATCAATATGTAGAAAAATTATTTTCTTCTACTGTCAAAATGAAGTTACATTACTGATAAAGTCAACCCACTTATTATCTCTCATATCGTGCAGTCTCATTTTATATATATACACTAAAGACATAGCACGTATAATATCTTATTCTCCTCTCTGCAAAGCTTGTGATTGTTCATTAGTGATACCAAGTATATCTTTTATCAGATGTAGGGAAAAAGAAAATTTAAAGATCTGTAATAATTCTAATAACGCATATTTGAGCTTATACTATCTTCCAAAATAATTTTCATAACATCAATTATTGTAGTGAACATTGTGATTAACCTTATAGTTGAGTTATAATGCAAACCCCACCATGTATACCTATCGCATGTATGCCTAAGAGTTATTTCTTGATTTAAGCCTCGCCCACGTAAAAGTTTTCCACTTTGTAATTCATTTAATGCCTTCTCGCATTGTAGTTCTCAAAGATGATCATGACGCTTACAAGAAACATCAACAATATTCATCGCACTCAAAATTATAGTAAATAACAAAGTAATCTGAGCATGACTTTTTGCAACTACCACTAATGCTAATTAAAGATGATGTGAGAAGCAATACATGTAATGTGCTGTTTTATTTTCATTCAGAAATAGAGCCTTTAGACCATTAAAATCTTCTCTCATATTGCTAGCACCATTGTAACCTTGACCCTGTATTTTAGAAATGCTCAAATGATATGTTGAAAGGAGTTGTTCAATTGCCATTTTTAGATTATTCGCAGTTGTATCTGGCACATGAGAAATCCCCAAAAAATGTTCTACTATCTCACCATTCTTGTCAACAAAATGCACTACAGTTATTATTTGCTCTTTAGCGAATGTGTCACTCGATTCATCAATTAAAATTGAGAAAAATTTATCACCAATCTACTCAGATATGAAGTTTGTGATTGCAATAGCAAAAGTTATTGTAATATCTTTCTGAATATCAGGTGCAATTAATTTTAAATTCTCAGGTGCATTCTTTAGTACCACATCTTGTATGTCTTTGTTATATTCAGCTAGAAACTGCACCAATTTAAGAAATTTATCCTGATTTTTTTATGTACAAGACTCGTCATATCCTTGAAAAGCTAGTCCTTGTCTCAAAAGAAATCTTATGCAATCAACGGAAGTGTTGAGGCGGGTACGATATGCAATTATAGCTTGATCTGATTGCTTTTGGAACACAAAACTAATATGTTGATTCTGTTTCATTAGGTCTTCACAATTTCGTCTAGCATTATTATGCGTACAATTATGGCTTCCTACATAAAGATCAAATTTATTTCTTTTTTTTTTTATTTGAAAATCCATTTTTATTAAATGCCTCTTCCTCTTCGTTGCCTCTATTAGACATTCTGAAAAGATAACAATTTAGACAATATGTTTTATCTTTACATATGTTATACTCTAACCAATCAGAGTATTTGTCAAATCAAGTAAGATTAAAGCGTCTGTCTTTCGTCCCACATTTACTTTTCGAAAAATCATGACTACGAGGTTGAAATGACCCTTTTTGTAAATATGTTCTATAAACTTCATCTCGAATGTTAGGATTAAAGTCAGTAATAGGAATTCATAATCCTGGATCAGTACAACACTGGTGATGCCAAAGTCCACTATCCATCATCATCCACCATTCACGCACCAACTAGATGTATTGTATTGTAGTCGTGTTTACTTGAGTTAAAATAAAGACAGATTATTGTAACTTTCAACTTTCATTTTTCATGTTTTTTATCTAAAAATTTCGTGTTTCTTGGGAACCACAATTTACTCATTTATATATGAGTTGAATTTTTATAAATAAATAAGATTAATAACTTACTCGATTGCTATTATGACTATTTTAACATTGATACGTCATCGAAAAATAATCTTGATCGGGCACGAATCTCGAGGAAAAACTCAAGTTGGAAACTTCAAAAATTATTTCGGAGACCATTTAAACTCCGATTTCAGCAAACTTATAGTCGAACTGAGCGTCTCGGAAATACGAATCCAACGACACCAAAATCAACTCAATCCGAGCCCAAGTGAGTCCAAATCAAGTACCCGAAGCGCTGTTGGAAGCATCAAACAGCTATTTGAGTTACCAAACGGTCTCCGATTTTGGCGAGCTTATAGTCGAATCGAGCGGCTCGACGAGACGAATCCAACGAGCCCAAGATCATAGAATTCTGATATCATTAAGACCTTCAAATGCTTGATAAACGGTTCATGATCAAGGGATTCAATATCGGCCGTTCATCCGGATCACTCCCTATTTGCCCCTGATCCCTCACATATTTACGGGCTATGCCACTCCAGAAAAACTATAAATAGCCCCTCATTTTTCTTAAGAAGGGACCCAAGCCAAGAAGAGAAGAAGAGAAGAAGAAGAGAAGAGAAGCCTAGGAGGGAACAGCTCCTCCTCGACCTCTGCCGGAACACCGCCGGAACACCGCCGGAAGCACCACCAGGCGCCCGAGGGACGTCAGAGCTCTGCCCGACACGGGAGCAACGTCGGAATTCTGCCCGACGCCGGAATTCTACCCGACGCCCGAGTGACGCCGGACTTCTTTCCAAGTGACGCCGGAATTCTGCCGGACATTCAAGTGACGTCGAAATTCTGCTTGTCCTTGTAACTGATACTCATTGTAATCTGATCGTCCTGAATTTAAAGGACGAATCAGCCTCGTGTACTTCAAACAACACTAGTGGAACTCTTTCAACTGGGCGTGGCCCCGTGGTTTTTTCCCTTTCCAGGGTTTTCCATGTAAAAATCTTGGTGTTACTATTTCGATTCTGTTTGTGTGCTGGATATACGTACAACGCTGAGACGGAAAATTAAAATCTATCACCGCGTATATTTGAGTCCGCAACAAACATATATATAATAATAAATAACACGAGACTCATAATTGACCTATCTATTAACTATGAACAACGCAACTCAAGTTGATATGTTGTTTGGGAGCTTTTACTATTAATCAAGAGGTCTTGGATTCGAGTCTTATATATATGATGTGTTTGTGAGTTTGTCTTAATTGATCTAAATATCCACCCCAAAATATTAACTATGAACAGGAACTGTTCCTATTTATGAGCTTGAATATGAAGCCAGGGCTAGGATCCAATAATCCATGCAAAGAATGCTCTCGGTGAGTAGCTTTTTATTTTATTTTATTTTTTTGATAGTAATACTATACTTTTTGAATAATAACTTTAAAAAATTGATGAATTTACATAATTATTTTTTTTCTTAAAGCTTTTTTCTTCTATAATTTCTATTTTATTTTTAAAAGACAATTTTTAAAAATAAATATAGAAAATTTTGAGAAAATTTTCGTCCAAAAAATGACTATTTTTATATTAAAAAAACGATTAAATTATCTCGAATAAAATGAGTCATGAGAAAAAGCAAAATATCAATAGATTTAATCCTCAGAATGCTAAAGATGGCGTGCTTTAAGCCTTTGTTGGGCCGCGCAACCTGGCGAAGTTGGGCATGGGCTTGGCGCCTCGGTGACATTGTTAACTTGGCTAGCGCGGGAATTAAGCTTATATCCTCACGCTGATGAGAGAGTTTGCTTAAACAAAAAAGATGAAATTGGAGCTAGGGGTGTTAATATTTGACCCGGACTCGAACAAAAATTTTTTGGGTTCGGGTTAACCCATTTTCTATACAGTTTGGGTTCGGGTTTGAGTTTCTGACCTATTTTTAAAATCAGGTCAGATTCGGGTTGACCAAAAAAATCTGAAAATGACCTGAATTGACCCGTGCTAACCCGCCCTCACGTCCGCTATTGACCCGCCCTAGCATCCGCTGCTGAACCCACCCTGGTGTCCGCTGCTGACTCGAGCTCGCACTCGCATCGGCGATGTGGGTGCACCCTCCAAAGCTCGCGTCCAGGCCCGCCCTCATGCCCGCTTGGCAAGTCGCAGCTCTCCCGGACTTGCTTGATGCAGTGCCCGCATCGCCCCCTTTGCATTTGCATGAGCGCATTGCCGCTGCACCTGCATCAACTTGCGTCCGCTGTTTCGTGTCCAATCTCCGTATTTCGGATTTCTAGGTTGTGTCGGGTTGACTCGAAACTGAATCCGGCCGGGTTTGGGTTAAGGATGTTGAACCAAAACTATAACCGGGTTGGGTCAAACAATTACGGGTCAATTTCGGGTTGAACCTGAACCCACCTGAAAACCCGTTTTGACACTCCTAACTAGAGCTAGGACTCCTGGTATAAGATTCAAGAGAGTTATGCAGCTCTTCTTGATTTGTTGGTTGGGAGTTTGACTCCCAACTAAAAGGTCATGAGCTCGAGTCTCACATATATGTTGTGTGTGTGTTTGGGCGCTGCACTTAATTTCTCAAAAAAAAAAAAGATTCAAGAGATCTCAAAGATATGAAAAATATGAGAGGTCCACCCAAATACCATTATTAGAATATCATTGTTCGATTGTGGTTGTGGATCATTGTCCTACCACTGCAATAAGATCGCCACTCAACCACTCTCGACCAATGTCATTGGACCATCGTCATCATCAAATCATGTTTCTTCAACCATTCTTATCAGACTATAATCTTTCAACCACATCATTTGATTATGATCATCAAATCACAATTATCTGACTACCATCATTCTAATATTATCCGATTATTATTATTAAATCACAACTATTATCTAAACGGATTTGAGCTTGAGCTTAAAAATTTTTTAACCAGCAAAGTTTGTACACTCAAGTCGAGCACAATAAAAAATAAATAAATTAACTTGATTAGTTAGATAATTGATTCGATTCAACTCGTTTATGTCGGACCACCTCACCCAAAATTTCCCCATATTAGACATTCAACATCACAACTGTACTATATTAATATATTGGTTTCCTTATTGGAGATTTGGAGTCCATTTTTTGCGTCACGCCAATAGCAGAAACCAAAAAACGCAGCATTAGGGTCTCTCCAGCGATCGACAGACAATTCTAGGATTTGTATTTTTTTTTTTTTGTTCCTCGTCCGCTTCTCTTCCTCTCCTCCTGATACTGGTGAGCTTCTAGGGTTTGGATCCCGAGATGCCTGTTTACGGCACTATCCCGACGGCGCCGTGGCCTGAGCCGGGTGCCTCAACCTCCCGCACCAACGAGCTTATTTCCCGCGCAAAGGAACGCGGCAAGGCCCTGATCGCTACTCGCCGGCCATGGCGTGAGCTCGCTGACCCAATGGCCTTTGCCTTGCCCCACTCTTACAGTGAGACCATGACCCGCCATCGCTGCAACCTCTCTTACTTCCGCGTCAACTATGCCATCATCGTCCTCCTTGTGCTTTTCCTCAGCCTCCTATGGCATCCGATCTCCATGATCGTCTTCATCGCCGTCTTTGCTGCCTGGTTATTCCTGTATTTCTTCCGCGATGACCCCCTAGTCCTCTTTCACCGCACCATTGACGATCGCCTTGTCCTCGCCACGCTATCCGTCGTTACGGTGGTAGCCCTGGTATTAACAGGTGTTGGGCTCAATGTCCTCGTCTCTCTGATCATAGGGCTTGTGCTGGTTAGTGTGCATGCCGTTTTTCGGGCTACAGACGATCACTTTCTTGATGAACAAGAAGCTGAGGATAGGGGTTTGTTATCCGTGGTTGGGAGTACCACAGGCCAGAACTATGCTGGAGGAATTTGAATTTTCTTCTTGATTTTGGTAGAGGCTGGATTATTATTGATTCGTTGATGTTGGAAGGTCGGTCAGCCATGTTGTTTGCTTGAGAGTTGAGACCTTGGAATGGTTTTGTTTGCTTGATCGGTAACCCCACAGGCTAGAAGGCGATTTCCTGCACCGGTTTATGCAGAAATTGTTACTGGTTTGTATCAAAATAAGTCTGTATGTTTTTTTCCTCTAACATATCCTTGTTGGCTGTGCAATTTTTTTAGGGATTTAGTAGATGCTTTTTGTATTCGTCGTTTTTGTTGATCGCTCGCCGGCAAAGCACACCTTCTTCTTAATGCTCATTATCTTTGTTTGTCAGTAAATTCTCAATGAGCTAGAGTGTATTATTGTATTATTAAAACTTTTTGGTGTTTTATTTCTGTGATGGAATAAATTCTTTTCTGTTCTGTCGCAAAATTTAAATGGTATCATTTAATGTGTCTGTTTATTTGGTTGGTTTTATCGTTTGATTGTTTTGAATAAACGTCAACCTGTTACATACGTTTTGAAAATCGCATGAACTCTATAAATCTTGGAATGATTTCCCTGAGATGGTTTATTATGTAGTATGTTACTATGTTCTCTTATTAGAGGTACATGTGCTTCTCATGTTTTCAAGAAAAAGAATAGTACATGAGTTACCCTGTATGTGCACGCCTCAATAAGATGAGGTGGCCAAACAAAAAAACGACCAACTACTTGTGATCACCAGAACTCTCATTTTTCAAAAAAATGTTTCAAAATAATATTGAGGGGGAAGTTGTTTTGACAGTTGATAAACTAGTTATCTATATAAGGGTCCTTGGGTTTAACAATTATATTCAAGTCTTTTGGCAAATTCTTTCATCACTTCAACAACTCAATTAACCTTGATCCTAAGATTTTTGAAAGTGTTGCTTTTGTCCAGACACATCCTTAAAACAAAAATAATGATCAAAGAGCAATTTAATTTGTTTTTATTGGCTACCCTTCCACTCAAAAAGTATAATGCTACTATCTCCCATGAACATTTGTATGTGTCTGTTAATGTCAGTTTCTTCTAGATTGCCTTTCCGTATTAGTCACCCCAACAAACAACACCACTCTAGAACAAAACACTCCTACACATGTCAAGCTTATACCAAAATCATCTTTTGCTTAGCCATTTTAGGTTTTCTCGGGGAGAAGGCCTCTCAATCGATGAAAGTTCAATAAGCTGAATTAATCCTTGGCACGTAACTTGATGAGGGAACTATGAAGTTTGTAAACAATGGTACTTCAACTGCACACCTCTTACACTTGTTCTTATTGTTATCAATCCTTCCTCACTAGTTGCCATACTATTTGTTTCTCTAAAAATGTGTCTGAGGCTTTAAATAATGAAATTATAATAAATTTATGAGAGAAGAAATATAGGCATTTCAAAAGATAGAACATGGAAATTGATAACACTATCAAAAGGAAAAAAAAAGTCAATAGGGTGTAAATGTGTTTTCATTGTAAAGTACAAATCCAATTGCTCATTAGAAAGATAAAAAAGCTAGACTTGTGGTGAAAGGCTACATTCAAACATATGGATTGAATGCCCCTTACTCTTGTTCTTATCATTACCAATCCTTCTTTCCTAGCCTCTATACTATTTCCTTATCTTAAATCATCTAATGAAAATTAAAATAATGTTATGAGAGAAGAAAAATATGCCCTTCAAAAGACAAAACATGAGAATTGATGACTCCATCAAAATGAAAGAAGCAAATAGGGTGTAGATATGTTTTTACTATAAAGTACAAGTTCGATGGATCATTAGAAAGATATAAAGCTAGACTAGTGGTAAAAGGCTATACTCAAATACATGGGATTGATAATCTTGAAACTTTCGCTCTTGTTCCTGAAATAAATGTTCGAGTTTTTTTGTCATTAGTAGCTAGCAAGTGCTGTAAAATACAACAATTCGATATAAAGCTCTCCTCTCTTCTTATACAGTGGTTGCTTTAGTGAAGGAGGCATGCATGGAGATCTCACCAGGATTTGGCTCAAACACAACATAAAAAGTTATATAAATTAAAGAGGCATTATATGGATTGAAGTAATCTTCGTGAGTATGGTTCGGGAGGTTAACCAATGTAATTTGTGCCATGGGATACAAATAGGGTTAAGGTGACCATACACTATTTGCGAAACACATTGCGTCAAGGGTGTCTCCATGCCATTAGTTTATGTTGGTGTGACATCGTAACAAGTGGTGACTTTAAAGGCATGGAAACTTTAAAGAAGAAGATGTTCAAAAAAAAAAAAGAAGAAGATGATGTTCAAAGAATTTAAAGTTAAAGAATTAGGTTAGCTAAAGTACTTTAACAACATTGAGGTTACTCATTCTCGACATGATACTTTATATCATAATAGAAATACATAACAACTCTTTTGAAAAAACCATGTAAGTGTGCTTGTTGAGAGTCTCATGGATTCTAATTATAAACTTAGTGATGCTCCAAACGACAACCATACAACAACAATAACAAGCCTTTGTCCCACTACGTGGGGTCGGCAACATGAATCCTTTTTCTCCATTGTGTCCGGTTCAAAGTCAAATTCTAGTTTAAATCTAATAGAGAAAGATCATTCCAAACGACAACCATAGAAAAAAAAAATCTACTATTGAACTGTTGAGGGCTTATCTACTTATCACATATTAGACCTAACATTACATATGATGATGGTGTGGTAGGTCAATTCATGAATAATCCCAAAGAATCAAAACTTAGGGATGTAAATTGAAAATTTTAATATATGAAAGGAACTCTAGGTAAAATAAATTTATTTAAAATGGGCTTGGATCTGACACTTGAAGCTCATGCAAATGTTGGTTACATAGTATTTATGATTGATAGGAGATCAACTTCAAAATAATATTGCACAATCTTAAGAGGCATATTCATGACTTGGAGAAATAAAAAATAAAATGTAGTGGTAAGATCTAGCATATCAGTTGAATTTAGAGGTGTGACACTAATAATCTGCAAACTATTATGGTTGAAAAGTTATCCATGACGATTTAAAGATTGACTGAAAAATTCCTATGAGGACAATATGTTAGCTAGCAGTATTGCACATAATTCTATTCAACATGCCCGAACAAAATATATTGAAGTGAATAGGAATTTTATAAAGCAGAAGCTTGATGATTGTTTAATTTGCACTTCATTTGCAACCATAGTTAGCCAACTTGTAGATGTTCTTACCAAAGGATTATTTGGAAAAATGTTTCAAAAATTGACATGCAAGTTTAGAATGGACAACATTCATTCATTTTCTTGAGGAGAGAACGTGTAAAATTCACCCTCCATCAATTCCACCTCCATTAATGTTCCATCAAGTATAGCAATCCTCTACCTTTCGTATTCACTCATTTTATCACAATGATATTTGGGATTAATATTTCCACCTCATCGATTCATGGAATATTATAACTATTCTATAATTCTTATTGTACCTACTTATCAATCCGTAGATTATTATAATTATTTTTCTATGATTTTATATGTTTTGTATTGGAAGCTTTTTGATGATTGTATAAATTCTATAGAATTATTAAAATGAGATGCTTAACTAATTTTCTACTGTTCTTATCAGTTTTAATGACAAAATATAAACTTTTTTTGTTTGCTAGCCTTATGTGGAATTTCTTAAGTGGTGTATATACACACACATATATAGTATTATGAAGCACAAGATAGTAATGTTTTTGTTTGGGTACCATCATGATGCATCCATCGGTAAAACATTACCCCATTTTCATTACAATATTTGCCAATAGAAAATCTTGCTAAACATCTCTAATAAATGGAAACTTCTCCATCATTTTAACCAAGAAGTTTTGTATGTTTTTGGATGTCTTCACACTTATGTTCAAGTTTTACAGTCAATTTTTTAATCAACCATATTTTCACAGCTATGGGAATCATTCAAAATTAAACATTTGCTATACAAAAATTAAACATTTTTGGAGGTGCTAAAACTCGATCAATGACAAGACTTTTGGCCCCACTATTTGAATCACAATACTCTTATGGAATTTATATAGCATCATCTTTTTGGTGTCATATGTTGGGTCAACATATTACTTATCATTAAATTAACTCTTGTTTCTTTTTCTTGCAAGATTACCACTTTTTGATAAAGAAAAAAGAAACACTAGATTTTTCTTTGCTTTTTGGGAGGGTTGCACACTCTTGGAATTCTTTCTAGCGTAAGGCTTAGTAAGGTCAATTGAATTTGTAGCTACTTTCTTATCTTTTAAAGTTTTAAAATTAGAAATATAAATTTGTTTCATTGCACGAGCTCTTTTCTTTTTTTTTTTTTTTTTTTTTTCTTTCAAAAACAGTTGATAAGCTTTCATCAACAGTATTTAGGTTGTGAAATTCCTCATAGACGTTACTTTCAATTCACTTGAGTATCTTGTTACTAATTGATCATTTATTTCGTCAAAGTTTAGCCATCTTAAATATTTGAAAAACCCTTATGAATTCAGCTACACATTGATCAAATCATTTATTTTAAATAATGAAATATATGGTGTAAAATTTGTGTATATATAATCTGATGAAAATTTTCATCGAGTCTTTTTTTTTTTTTTTCATTTTTACCAATGGAGAAGAAATACATCAAAGGCCTCTCCATTTATGACTTAGTTGGTATTGTGTTAGGAAACACTTGAAGATCTCAAGTATTTCCTATGTTTCTATGAAAACAGCGGAAAATCTTACCAAAAACACACAAAAATCTGAGAGAAAAAACACGGATTTCTACTAATCAAGCAAAGCAACAAACAAGATACAATGTTCTTCAATTCGAGAGGAAGAACAACTCTCCTAATCTCTGGCAACGCCAAGAGCCCAAGCAAGAAACCCTAGATCTCAAAGATACATTCAAATTCAAGATAATCCTCCCTTTCCCCCCAATCCTCCTAATTAACCATAAAGGAGTTTCACAAATTGCCTAATCAGCCCTTCCCATTCAAAATTTCCCTCCCAAAATCAGATCTCACGCGTGTTCGGCCCCTCCCGTTGGTTCCGCCTGGGTCCCGTGCCGCCCGGTTCCGCCTCGCATAAACGAGGATCGGTCCGGTTTGGACCGGTCCAGCCGGCCCCTCCTGGGCCGGCCTAACAGTACTCCCCTCCCAAAAACTCACCTTGTCCTCAAGGTGAAATGAAGGAAATTGATCTTTCATTCTTTCCAACGGCTCCCAAGTCGCCTCAAAGTCAGGAAGGTCTTTCCATCTAATCAGCACTTCTTTGTTGCCTTCATTATCTGATCTCACTCCTGCAAGCTCCAGTGGTTCTAAAATTACTTCCAAATCCTCAGTCAGTGTAGATGGCAATTCCTCGCTATTTGCATAGCTTTCCTTAACTGGGACACATGGAACACTGGGTGTATGGTGGCTGTTGGTGGTAACTTCAGTCGATACGCCACTGCCCCGATCCTGTCCAACACCTTATACGGACCAAAGTACCTCGGTGCCAGCTTCTCGTTCCCCCTTCTAGCAACTATCCTTTGCCTATAGGGCCGCAATTTTAGGTACACCTTTTCTCCCACTTCAAACTGCATGTCCCTCCTATGTGAATCTGCCTGCTTTTTCATGATTTGTTGTGCCCTCAGAAGATGCCTCTTCAATTCTTCTAGTACCTTGTCCCTTTCCTCCAGATACTACTCAACTGAAGAAACTGGTGTGCTTCCTTTCCCATAGTGTACTAGGTGCGGAGGGTCCCTCCCATATAATACCTTGAAAGGAGTCATTAGAGAAGCCGAATGTTATGATGTATTATACCAATACTCGGCCCAAGGTAACCACCTCGCCCACATCCGTGGTGTTTCAGACGCAAAACACCTCAAATATGTCTCCAAGCTTCGATTTACTACCTCAGTCTGTCCGTCAGTCTGTGGATGGTAGGCGGTACTTCTCTTGAGAACAATGCCCTGCATCCTGAAAAGCTCCCTCCAAAACTGGCTGAGGAAGACTTTGTCCCTATCGGATACAATCGACTTAGGAATCCCATGTAATCTAACCACTTCCCTGATGAACGCTGCCGCCACTGACACTGCGGTGTAAGGATGTCGCAAGAGAATGAAGTGGGCATACTTACTAAGTCGGTCTACCACAACTAAAATGACTGTGAATCCCTCTGAGCGGGGTAGGTCGTCAATGAAGTCCATGGACACTTCCTCCCATACTCTATTTGGGAGTGCTAATGGTTGGAGTAACCCTCCTGGTGCCATGGCCATATATTTATTTCTCTGGCACACCTCACACCTGGACACCATCTCCTCAACATCCTTATACATCCCTTTCCAGTAGAGCTCCGATGCTAACCTCCTATACGTCTTCTGAACTCCTGAATGACCTCCAACTGCGCTGCCATGAAACTCCTGCAACAAGTGGGGGATGTGTATGGAAGTTCGTGGCATCACAAACCTCCCCTGATACAATAATCTCTCCCCCTCAAGGCAATACCCAGGATGACTATTCTTCTCTTTCCCCAGATCCTCCCTGATCTTTCTTAAATCTTCATTCAACATGCTTTCTTGCTTGATGGCCCCCCAATCTACCATCAATGGAACTGATACCGCTAATTCCTGAAGCTCCCTGACACATCTGGACAAGGCGTCGGCTGCTTTATTTTCCAAACCAGGCTTGTATTGGATCTCAAAATCATAGCCTAATAATTTGGACAACCACCTCTGATGTTCCTCAGTCACCATCCTCTGCTCTAACAGATATTTCAAGCTTCTCTGATCAGTCCTTACCACAAAATGCCTTCCTAAAAGGTAAGGCCGCCACTTCTGAATCGCCAAGACAATGGCCATCAACTCCCTCTCATATACTGACTTCAATCTAGCCCTGGCTGACAGCACTTGACTGAAGTAAGCTATTGGCCTGTGATTCTGCATCAATACTGCCCCCAACCCATATCCCGACGCATCAGTCTCTACCACAAAGACCTGACTGAAGTCTGGAAGTGCTAACACTGGAACTGTAGTCATGGCTTCCTTCAGTTTCTCAAAAGCCTGAGTTGCTACCTCACCCCAAGAAAATCCATCCTTCTTCAGTTGCTCAGTCAAAGGCCAAGCAATAGCACTTTATCCCTTCACAAATCTCCTGTAGTACCCAGTTAACCCCAAGAACCCCCTTAACTCCTTTAGGTTCCTAGGCATTGGCCACTTCTGCATTGCTTCTATTTTACTCTGATCGGCTGCCACTCCTTCTTGGGAGACCACGTGTCCCAAGTACTCTACACTGGTCTGGGCAAAGCTGCACTTCTTCAGGTTGGCTTGTAACTGATGTTCCTGTAACACTCCCAAAACTACCTTCAAGTGCTCCAAATGCTCCCCTTCAGTCTTGCTATACACCAAAATGTCATAAAAAAAGACCAGTACGAACTTCCTGAGGTATGGCTTGAAGACCCTGTTCATCAAAGATTGAAAAGTAGCAGGTGCGTTAGTCAAACCAAAGGGCATTACCAGAAACTCATAATGCCCTTCATGTGTTCTGAAAGCTGTCTTGGGAACATCTGCCTCCTTCATTCTGATCTGGTGGTATCCCGACTTTAAGTCCAACTTGGAAAATACCACAGCCCCAAATAGCTCATCCAATAGTTCATCAATCACTAGAATTGGGAACTTGTCTGGTACAGTGCCCTTATTCAGAGCCCTGTAATCCACACAGAATCTCCAACTCCCATCCTTCTTCTTGACCAGGAGGACTGGACTAGAGACAAGACTTACACTTGGTCTTATGATCCCCGCCTCCCGCATCTCCCGGATCAGCCTTTCAATTTCATCATTTTGGATCTGAGGGTAACGGTAAGGGCGGACGCTGATCGGGGTCTCCCCTTCCTTCAAAGTGATGGCATGCTCCAGCTCCCTCTGCGGTGGCAAACCCTGTGGAGGTTGAAAAACCTCCCTGAACTGCTGTATGACCGGTTGCACTTCAAGAGGAATGTCTCCCTCTTCCCCCACACTGACTTTCTCCAATCGCTGCAGCTCCACCAAGTATCCACCCCCAACCTCCTGGATGGTTCGGATCATGGACTTGAGAGACACCCCTGTCCTAGACAGGCCGACATCTCCCTGTATCACCATTCTCCTCCCCTCCACTACCAGTTCCATCCGCCGTTCTCCCCAGTTCACCTTGGTCTCCCCCAAAGTTTGCAGCCACTTCATCCCCAAAATCACATATGTACTCCCCAATTCCAAGGGAAGAAAATTCTCCTTCACCTGTATTCCCTGAATAGTCAGCACCACTCCCCTACAAACTCCTCTACCCATTTCTACCTTTCTAGTGCCCATCATCACCCCATAACCTCCTGTATCCACTAACTCCATTCCCAGCAGCTCAACAATTTGGGTGGAAATGAAGTTGTGGGTCGCCCCACTATCTATCAACACTACCACTTCATGGCCAGCTATCACCCCTTTAACTTTCATAGTGTGACTCGAAGTGAATCCCACTACGGAGTTTAGAGAGACTTCTGCCACATCCAGGTGCAACTTCTCCTCCTCCTCTTCTGACCTACTCCCACCTCCCTCTTCGTCTTCCTCATCTTCACAAACGAGGAGAACCTGAAGAGTCCGGTCTTTGCACTTATGACCCGGCATGTACTTCTCATCACATCGGAAGCACACCCCCTTGCCCTCTTCTCCTGTAGCTCCTTTTCAGTCAGCTTCTTGAAGTGTCCTCCATTTCCTTCGCCTCCCATCTTCTCCTTCTGCACTTCCTTCAAACTCCCTGGGGATGGCCCCTTAGAAGGTAAGAAGGTGGTCGTCATTCTGTACGATCCCCCCGAGTAATTTCCCCGGGCTCCCCTTTCTGACTTCTTCTGATCTTCCACCAACTGTGCCAGTTCCATAGCTTTCCCTAAATTCCTCGGCTCCAACACTCTGACTGCTGATCGTATCTCTGGTTTCAGCCCTTTCACGAAGTTCCCTTCCAAAGCTGACTCCGAGATATGATCCAACCGGTTGGCCAAAAACTCGAACCTGTCGCGGTAATCCCCACGGTCCCCTCCTGAGTCAGGGCAAAGAACTGCTCGTAGAAGTCTCCTCCCCCATCGGCTCGGAAACGCTCTAGTAAGCATTCTTTGAACTCTCTCCAGTTTCGGATAGGCTCCCTTATGTCCCGCCATTGATACCATGCCAGCGCCTTTCCCTCCAAACACAGACCTGCCGCTGTCAACTTTTCCTCCTCCGTCAACCCATTGACGGCAAAGTACCGTTCCACCTTGTATATCCATCCATGGCCATCCTCTCCCTCAAAGATGGGCATCTTCAGTTTCCTCACCTTGGGATCTCCTCCATATCCTCGGTATCCCCCGTATCCTCCCAATCCTCGAGGAGGAGGTGCTCCCCAGGTGTCCCGATCATCCCTCCGGCGGTTATACCCAAATCCCTCATCATAGTCCTCCCTTCTACCTTCAAAATCAGCACCTCGGCGATGAAATTCCTCCCTTCTCCCTTTAAAATCAGCACCTCGGCGATGACATTCCTCCCTTCTCCCACCAAAATCAGCACCCCTTCTGTCATATCCCATGCTCATCTCCTCTCTAGAGAGCGGTTCTAGAGGAGGCATGTCGTTCTCTCCTTCCAGGATCTCCACCTCTGGCATCCTCCTCCCCCGGGGTGGGTTCGGATTTCCTCCGATGCCATGGCCGTCGGTGGTCTCTCTTACTTCCGATGTCGCCGGATTGGTCTTCATTTCAAGCAGTTTCTTCATCATCTCTTCCATAGCAGAAAACCTCCCTTCCAACCTTTCATTGTTGGTGGAGATTTCAAGGAACTTTCCCTCCAAATCTGATTTCAATTGTCCGAACTCGCCTTCCAACACTTCCACCTTCTTTCCGGCCGTCTTTTCTTCCACGAACAACAAGTAAACTTCCTTCGAAAGCTCCCAAAGCCCGCTGAAATTTCAGGTTTTCAGCCGCCAAAGGTCCCACGACGATGCTTTGATACCAATTTGTTAGGAAACACTTGAAGATCTCAAGTATTTCCTATGTTTCTATGAAAACAGCGGAAAATCTCACAAAAAACACACAAAAATCTGAGAGAAAAAACACGGATTTCCACTAATCAAGCAAAGCAACAAACAAGATACAATATTCTTCAATTCGAGAGGAAGAACAACTCTCCTAATCTCCGGCAACGCCAAGAGCCCAAGCAAGAAACCCTAGATCTCAAAGATACATTCAAATTCAAGATAATCCTCCCTTTCCCCCCAATCCTCCTAATTAACCATAAAAGGAGTTTCACAAATTGCCTAATCAGCCCTTCCCATTCAAAATTTCCCTCCCAAAATCAGATCTCACGCGTGTTCGGCCCCTCCCGCTGGTTCCGCCTGGGTCCCGTGCCGCCCGGTTCCGCCTCGCATAAACGAGGACCGGTCCGGTTTGGACCGGTCCAGCCGGCCCCTCCTGGGCCGGCCTAACATATTGTTGCTTCCAAATTAAGGCAAAACTTTTGAGTTTTGTCTTAACAAATTTAAATTTTCTGTCTTCATTGATTTTTTCCATTTATAAAATTTTAAAGAGAACCTATCCAACCACAATTACTTGAGATATAGTTTCCATTAGAGTTTGAATTTTTGGCACGAATATTCTTTTTGATATTTTCAATTACATGTGCTAATGGAATGCAGCGGGTTTGCCGCATAATTTTTATCTTTTTTTTCAATCATTTCTACCCATGGAGAAGAAAAACATCGAAGGCCTCTCCATTCATGACTTAATTGGTATTGTTGGCAAAACTTGAGTTTTGTCTCAACAAATTTAAAATTTCTATCTTCATTGATTCTTTCTATTTATAAATTGTCAAGAGATGCAATCCAACCACGATTAGTTGAAATCTAGTTTCCATTAGAGTTGGGCTTTTTGGCACGAATGTTCTTTTTGGATATTTTCAATTACATGTGCTAATGGAATGCAGCGGGTTTTGCTACATAATTTTAGGTTTCGAGTTTGATTTTTTGGCATCTTCTTCTTGAACCAACTCTTCCTTCTTATGAAGTGATCTCGTTAGGCTTGTTGCCATGCATTATTGATGCCTTCTGGAATCTTTTGGCGATAATTAACGTAGTACATCCTCCTTCATGCTTTGGAGATTGGCATTAGATTGGTGGAGCGCATCCACCTAATCCTGAAATGTTGTTTCATGGATGTTGGATGTGCAAGTTAGTTGAATATATGGGTCGTGTGGCATGATGAAACCCACTGTGATATCAAATTTGATGTAACCCAAAGATTTAAAGTAGAGAAGAATGAGAATTGAGACATTTTATTGATAGGAATAGGTTAAGGTTACTTAAGATGATGGGGGACTCACCCAAACTAAGAGGACTTTCTTTGGAAAGCGGAATCACTCACTCTTCTTAACAAAACATTTAGGTGAAAAGTAAAATATTGCCTAAGCTTCCTAATACCAGTGTTTTTATAGCCTAATATAGCAGCCATTTGAAGCAGAGGGTTTAATGCTTGGAGCTTTGAGTTAATGCCAACTATTCTTTGAAACCTCCACTAGATGTTGGAAACTTTCCTCACGTCATCACAAGCTTTATGCATTATTCTAATTTTTAAAATAGGAACATTTGTATCGATTTACCGGTCATTACTGCTTTCTATGATTTCATGTTGAATTTGTATCCCAAAATGTAATATTGAAGAGGACTATCATGATCCGCAAGACATGTTACTATTAGGATGCCATTCCAATACCTATATTTCTTTCCGTTTCATATAACCCTATATCCCTTTTTATTTGACACTACTTAATATAGTAATACCAATACAGTAGGTGATATAAAACAAAAGCTGTAATAGAAGAAAAGCATATGAGAATATATACTCATGTTATTGTTTCATTAGTGTTCTGGTTCCCAAAGTTTTCCTTCCAGGTTTGCTGTTGCTGTTGTGAGACATCATTTGGTATCAGAGACAGTGACTAGGAAGATGGACGAAGGGAGTTCACATTGAGCTCTTGACGATGATCAGAGCTTGGATGCCTTGTGGGCGGCGCAAGCTGTCATCACTCATCAATTAGATGAATTGGCAGCGGAGTTCTTCCATTTCTCTACTGAGATGCGCAATGAGTTGTTGAACCTTAAAATGTTGGTGAACACAAGCTCTATACACTGGGCACAACCACCGACAACCATACTGGCACCTAGGGTAATCTGTGGAGGGGCGCAAACCGAGCGACGACCTCCTGCAACCTTCTCTGAAGTCACAAATTCGGATGAGGAAGGGGAATTTCACCATGTCGGGAGGTCAACGAATCAGGGGATGAAGGACCTTTCCATTACTATGATCAACCAAGAGTTTATAGTCTACACCATGGAGGTCCCGAAGAATTTCATGTGAAGTTGGATATTCCTTTCTTTGACGGTTGCCTGCACATCGAGGATTATTTAGATTGGGAACGAGCCGTGGAAACTTTTTTTTGAGTATATGGAAATCAACCGGAAAAGCAAGTCAAATACGTGGTGTGCCGCTTGAAGGGAGATGCTGGCTCATGGTGGCTGCAATTGTTACAAACCCGTCGAAGGGAAGGTAGGGGTCTAGTATGCTGTTGGTTCATAATGAAACAATTACTCCCGGGACATTTCTTATCCATCGATTTTGAACAAATGTTGTACTTAAAGCATCAACACCATTCTCAAAATCAACGTTCAATGAGTGAATATACCGAGTTTTACCGGCTGAGTGCTCGAAATAATCTTCAGGAATCTGAAAACCAACTCGTTGCAAGGTATATTGGGGGATTGAAAGAAGCTATTTAGGATAAGCTCAAGCTTAACTCCATCTGGACTCTGTCACAAGCTATTAATTTTGCATTGAAAGCTGAAATGCAACTATTAAGACACTCTTGTGGCTACTCTTCCTGCAAGCAATTTAACAAACCATACATCGACCTGATGAAAGGCAATACTCCTACATCCAAACTTTAGCAGGCTCATCATCCATCTCCCACTAATACACTGAACCAGAACACCACTACAGAACCTCAAGGCCAACTTAAAACAAAGACTCCAGTTAGAGACAATCCATATACCAAACCCACTACCTTAAAATACTTCAGATGCTTCCAAACTGGACACAACTCCAACGATTGTCCAAATCACCAATGAATTCAGCTGTTAGAGGGGGAAAACCACAATACTGAAAAGGAACAAGCTGTGGTAAAGCAGGAATCAGAAATGGGAATTGAAGATTTACATGGCGACGAGGGAGAACCTGTAGTGTGCATCTTACAAAAATTATTATTGGCACCCCGACAACCAATTCCTTCACAGAGAAATGCCTTATTTAGGACTCACTGTACTGTCAATAGAAAAATATGAGATTTGTTAATTGACAGTGGATGCACAGAGTACGTCATTTCTCGCTTCACTGTTCAAGCCTTGCAATTGAAAACCACTAAAACTCTTCATCCCTATAGAATTAGTTGGGTCAAAAAGGGTATGGAGATAGTGATGTCTGATATGTGCCGTGTTACATTTTCAAATGGCAAACATTATGTGTTTGAAGTTCTTTGCGATGTACTGGACATGGATACCTGTCATCTCATTTTGGGTCGACCCTGATAGTTTGACATGGATGCGGTTTATAACTATTGGACGAATGTTTATACATTTGATTGAAAGGGTCAAAAGCTGCGATTACTTCCTTAGTTCAATGAATCAACTACCCGATTGGAGAAGAGTCAAATTACTGCTTATGTTCTTTCAAGTAAGATCCTCCTACAGTCTTGGCAAGACAAAAATTCCAACCTTGCATTGGTTGTATCCAACAACAACAATCCTATAACCCAAGCAGACTATCTGTTAGAAATGTAGAAATTGCTGACAAGATTCGCTGATGTTGGTCCTCTGGAACTATTGTCCCAGCTGCCACCATTACGCTCTTTACAACACCAAATTGAGTTTATTCTTGGTGCTACCCTTCCCAACCTTCTGCATTACCCAATGAGCCCCAGAGACCACTCAATCTTGCAAGAAATAGTTGAAGACTTATTGAAAAAACAATTAATTTAACCTAGTCTAAGCTCATGTGTAGTATCTGTATTGATTGTTTCTAAAAATGATGGATAATGGTGCATGTGCACGACAGTCGAGCAATCAGTAAGATAACAGTAAAATATAGATTTCCTATCCCTAGATTTTCAGATGTGTTGGATCGATTAGCGGGAGCTTCTATATTTTCCAAATTAGATTTGCGGGGTGGTTATCACCAAATTCGCATACGCCATAAATGGAAAACCGCCTTCAATACCAATGAAGGGTTGTACGAGTAGAAGGTAATGCTTTTTGGCCTCTATAATGCACCTTCTACATTTATACATTTGACAAATGAAGCGGTACAATATTTTTTAGGAAAATATTATATTGCTTATTTTGAGGACATCCTCGTCTTTAGTGCCACTTTTATGGAACACATTAGCCACCTCACTAATATTCTTCAAACTCTTCGTCACCATAAACTTATCTTAATTTACCCAAGTGTGAATTTGCTACTCATAAGTACAGTTCTTAGGATTAGTTATTTCCATTGATGGCGTTGAGATGGATTCTCGAAAGTTTCAGCCATCAAAGATTTTCCCACACTACAGTCTCTATTTGATGTGCGACGCTTGGCCTGGCGAATTTCTATAGAAGGTTTATCTGAGGTTTCAATGTCATAATTGCCCCGATCATCGATAGCTTGAAAGCTAGTAGCTTTAGTTGGACTACTTCAGCACAACAAAATAGTTTCGAAACAATCAAAATGGCGCTCAGCTCAGCTCGGCCTTGCCCAACTATGAGAAGCTTGTTCACGTAGAAACTGATGCATCTGCTATAGAAGTAGGAGCTGTATTGTCTCTAGACAAAAGGCCCATTGAATTTCTAGTGAGAAATTGAGTCCCACATGACAAAGGTGGTCTAGTTATGTGCAGGAGTTGTATGCAGTAATCTGGACCTTAAATAGTGGAAGCATTATTGGAGTGACCACCAAGCTCTCCGACACATCAGCAACTAGAAAAATATAAATCGTATGCATGCTCGATGGATTGTCTTTATGCAAAAGTTCATTTTTGACTTGTAGAACAAAGAAGGGAAATTAAATAGAGTGGCGGACACCATTAGTAGAAGAGCTGCTCTGCTTACACAACTACAAACTGAGGTCACCGGCCTGCAGGAAATAAAATAACTTACTCTTTTGACGCTGAACTTGTAAAGCAATGCGAATAATGTATAAATGGGACTCCAAGCAATGACTATAACATACGACATCGATTTTTATTTAAAGATAATTGTTTGTGTTCCCCAATCTTCTTGGAGACAACATCTCATTAAAGAAATCCATTGCGGAGGGCTTGGTGCTCATGTTGGCTAGGAAAAGATGTTCGTACAGCTTTAGTGTTGATTCTATTGGCCACACTTGTGACAGGATGTGTCTTGGTTCGTGGAAAGGTGCTATGTTTGCCACACTTATAAGGGAAATGCACAAAACACTGAATTATACCTGCCTCTTCCCACTCCGAATTCCATTTGGGATGACTTTAGTGTTGATTTTGTCCTGGGCCTTTCGTGGACAAAAAGTGGAGCTGATTCTATTATGATTATTGTCTGAGAGGTTTTCCAAAACAAGTCATTTTATCTTGTGTAAAAGGAAGTTCGATGCACTTAATATGGCTTGTTTCTTTTTTTAAAGAAATTGTGCGCTTACATGAACTGCCACGGAGTCTCACGTTTGATCATTACCACGGAGTCTCACGTTTGATCATTACGTGAAATTCATTAGCCATTTTTGAAAAGAATTGTAGAAACGTCTTCAAACCGAACTAAAACTCAGCTTTACTTATCATCTGCAATTTGCCGGTTAGACGGAGGTGGTCAATTGTACTCTTGGAAACATGTTGCATTGTTTAGTTCAACAACATTGGAAGAAATGGGAGGAGCTACTGAGTCAAGTTGAGTTTGCATTCAATTCAATGCTGAATAGATCCATGGGATACTGCCCCTTCAGTATAGTATATACAAAAATGCCAGCCACTTAATTGATGTTGCCATCCTATCTAAGTGTCGCAGTACTATAGCAGCTCAAACAACAGAACAATTCACAAACATTGTGCAGGAGGTCCAAGCCAAATTAAATGAAACTAATTCGAAGTACAAACAACTAGCTGATATTCATCGACGACACAAAGTATTCCATCCCGGCAATCTAGTGATGTTGGGTGTACGCTGAGAGCGGTTTCCGTTGGGTACTTATACTAAACTCATCCCTCAAAAGATAGGTCCTTTTTCTATTTTGTGTAAGATCAATAACAATGCCTATCCCGATTTGCCAGCCAGCATTCAGACTTCCTCCACCTTTAATGTTGCTGACATTTACACTTACCATCCTCACGACAATGCTACAATTGTTTTAACTTCGTCGTACACCTGTAACAGGGGAGACTTGATGAGCACCATCCTTGTCCGCAAGGCATGTTTTACTATTATTAGGATGCCATTCCACTACCTCTTTTTTTTTCTGTTTCGTTACCTTTCAGTTATCAACATACCCTATATCCCTTCTTATTTGCTGCTACTTAATATAGTAATACCAATACAGTAGGTGATATAAAACAAAAGCTATAATAGAAGAAAAGGCATATGAGGATACATACTCTTGTTACTGTTTCATTGGTGTTCTGGTTGCCAAAGTTTTCCTTCTAGGTTTGTTGTTGCTGTTGTGAGACATCAATTATCATTTTGAATTTATAAATATAACATGATTTAGTGACATACATGTAAATCTCCTCAAAATTTTAGCACCTTTGTGTAGCTCGAAGGATTCTTAGACATCTGATTCCACGTCTTCATTAACTGAACTTGCAACACTCATTGCTCAACCATAGCACCTACAAGGAATTATATTATGTTGTGTTCTAAAAGCTGTCGTAAATTGTAAAAGCGCTAATGTTACAGCTTTCTAAGGTACTATATCAACATTTTGTAGTTTACAAGCATAGTTTATCACCTTTTTGAAAATTTAATCCGTGTTTTGGATATTTATGCTATGTGAATTATTAAATTGTTTCATTAGTACTACTGTTCCTTTTGGGCCTTTTAACGCTTGAGCATATTATAAGCAACATTTTCAGTTGTCTCATTTCGAGATACTTAATGCTTGGTTATATTTTGTGTTGTATTATGTACATAACATAATAATCTGTTTTGGCTGATTCAAAATGCACTTTCCAGCACTAGCAAGTGCGTCAATTTAGACCAACGTGTTATATAGTGAAGGGATCATAAATGATATTACTGCATGTTTTTTCCCCTAAATCTATAATCAATGCAAGCTTTTGGATTGTCTTTTTTGGAAATTTTCTTACTTTTATTCCTTGTGATATATTCGGTTCAGTTCTTTTATCTTTTACATGGATTTTGTCTGTCAGTTTCATCCAGATTCAACGCCACTCTTATTTCTTGTATCTTTTTCATGGCCTTCTTGAATCAAAGGCTTAAAACACTAATCAGGCTGCGTTTATTGTGATTAAGATTTCGTTTGGGACAGCTTTTTTACTATTTCTTAAAGC
Source organism: Dendrobium chrysotoxum (assembly GCA_019925795.1). Lineage (NCBI taxonomy): Eukaryota > Viridiplantae > Streptophyta > Magnoliopsida > Asparagales > Orchidaceae > Dendrobium > Dendrobium chrysotoxum. The sequence continues at coordinate 51,457,265 of CM034301.1, forward strand.
AGTTTTTAGTATAAAAAATTTAATCGTTGAACTAAAAAGCTGCTTTAAGAAGCAATAATAAAGCCGTCCCAAGAAGGCTTTTTTTTTTTTTTTTTTTTTTTGGAGTTTTGAGCGCTATGTTTTGTAATATTTTCTTTTATCATAGAAGGCAACATACGACCCCTTCTTCATGTTATTTTCTCTTCTTCTGGTTCTTTGTTTCTTTTCCAAGAATTTTTGCATACTTTATTATTAGCAGTTTCTGAGATTTGCTGTAGGTCCAGAGATCTAATTGATCGTGGTATTATTTGGTTATTCTAGTCTTTAGATATTATAAATATTTTGCTAATTAAGCTATTATTTTATGATTTGATGTACTATACTTAAAGAAACTGATAACAGTTAAGAATTTAATTATGTTTCTCTTCTGTCTATGAATGAACCATTTTGGTCTTCAGCACCGTTGCTTCTGATGACTAGAATTTTCGTTAGGTCTGGATGGAGGCCTCAAAGCTACCTTGCGTAAATATTTTACCAAACAGCAAAATCGACAACTTTTCATCCTATAAAATCTTAAATCCCATTTCTTATTTTTGTCTTAAATTTGCAAGTCTCGTGAGCTCATCTTTTTCACACGTCACTACTCCCATTAGTGCTGCTCTTGTTGATAACTTCTCCAGAGTGATTGCTGGTGACTTCTTTGTGAGAGGCTAGATCTATTGTGATTTTGGTTTTGTTTGGGGCAATTTTTTTATTGTTTTTTTAGTAAAATTTTTAATTTAGTTAATTATGTGGTATATTATATTAATAATAAAATTTAGATATTAAATATATTAATGAGAAAACTTTCAGTGTTATATGTGTAATTTTTTTTTTTAATTGCAACACTACTGCTGCTTTATTTTCTATGCTTCCACTTTTTCTATTCGCTGCTTTCTGTGGCTAGGGTGTAATAATAATAGTATTAGGCAAAGTTTATTTTATACATTTTATTTCAATGAAGGTGATTGATCGAATGCGACCCACCTCTATGCAATATAACCACTAATTATACGCTTTGCTATAATGTTGTAATATGGATTTTAGACTTTAATAATGGGGATATCAATTTTATACTTGATAGTCATCACCAAAAATTGCTTTCATCGAACATGAATCTCAAGGTGTATTTAAATTAGAAACTTCTAAAATTAAATGAGGGGCCATCTGAACTCCAATTTCAGCACACTTATAGTCAAATTGAATGTCTCGAAGAGACGAACCTAACAACACCAAAATCGGTCCAATTTGAGCCCAAATGGGTCTAAATTGGGAGCTCAAAGCACATTTAGAAAGTTCAAATCACAAATTGGATGATCATATGATATCAAACATGACATGCTTATAGTCGAATCGAGTGGCTCGACGAGACAAATCCAACGAGCCCAAGATCGCTTAATTCTAACATCATTTGGGCACATAAATGCTTGATAAATATTTTATGACCAAGGGATCGATATGGGTTGTCCGATGAAGCACTCTCTCCATATTTAAGGGGCATGCCACTTTAAAAAATCTATAAATAGACCCCACTTTTTACATGATAGGTGGGCTTGGAGCTTGGACCTTTGGTTGGAGATTGGAAATGATTCTGAGGCTTTAAGGATTTAGAGCACTACCTAGGCACCACTGCCGGCAAATCTCAGTTGATCGTTACCAGACCACCGTCGAGCTGTTGACCGATGTTGAACCATCGTCTGGCCGTCGACCAGCGCTGGACTTCCACCCGACCGCTGACCGTCGCAAAACTTTTGCCCGACCATCGTTGGACCATCGCCCGGTTGACGACCGACGCCGAACTATCGCCCAATCGCCGACCGTCGCCAGATCATCGCTCGACCGTTGACCACCGTCTCCATTGACTACGATCCCTCCGACCTCTGTCGCCCACCAATAATAGTCCTTCCAACCACGGCCACCTTCTGATTACGGCCCTCCAACTACTGTCATCAGCCGACTACGATCTCACCGACCACCATCGTCATCGACTATGGTTCTTCCGACCAGTCGTCCACCGACTACAGTCCCTTCGACCATCATCGCTTATCGACTACGGTCTCTACAACCACTGTCGGTCGTCGACTATGATCCCTGCGACCACCATCTTCCATCGACTATGGTCCCTCCGACCACCATTGCTTGCCGACTACGGTCCCTCCAACCATTATCTCCCGCCAACTACGGTCTCATCGAACACCGTCGCCGCCAACTACGGTCTCACCAACCGCCGTCGTCGAAGACTACGGCTATTCTGACCACCGTTTTCCGCCAACTATGGTCCCTCTGACCTATGTTGCCCATCAATTAAAGTCCCTTTGACTATAGTTGTATGCCGACTACGATCCCTCCGACCTCCCGTCGACCACCAACTAGGGTTCATCTTACTATCGTCGTCCACCAACTATGATCCTTGCGACCTCCGCTACCTGCCGACTACGGTCCTCGGACCACTGTCACCCACCGACTATGGTCCTTCTGATCGCCATCGCCCACCGACTATGGTCCGTCTGACGACTATCGCCCGCCGACTACAGTCCCTTTGACCGCCAACTACGGTCCTTTCGACCAATGTAGCCCGCTGACTAAGGTCCCTTTGACCTCTCGTCGCATGCCGACTACGATCTCTCTGACCACCGTCGTATGCCGACTACGGTCCCTCCAACCGCCACCGCCCGACTATGATCCCTACAACCACCGTTGCCCGACTACGATCTTGCTGGTTGAATGAACATGCCCACACTCTCTTGAGAATAACTCTCATATCACTAGATTCGTCCAATTGTCATCATGTAATGTTCTTTATATGATGTATATTTACTACATCAAGCCAAGGCCTTCTCCTCATAGAAGAGTCTCATTTGTAATCAACAATAAACACTAGTTGAACTATTTCAACTGAGTCAGGTCTCGTAGTTTTTCCTATTTTCAAGATTTTTCACATAAAAATCTTGGTGTCTCTTGTGACTCGCATCGCTCTCTCTTTATCTGCATGTGTGTTGGATCTTCGTTCAAAGCTAAGACATTAATCTCTTTCTCTCTACCGATGTGAATGTTTAAGTCCGCAACAATGCTTAAGAGAGAAAATAAAAAAAATGCTTTTTTATAAATAATTTTTACTTTCAAGAAATCAAAGGAGCCTTTTATGTAAGACCTTTTAAGTATAATTAAGTAGAATTCTTAAATATGAGGATACTAATCGATACAATGATTCGAGCTTCATAAATAACTTTAAATTTATGTGTATGAGGCCTGAAGGAGTGTGTTCATCTACATATAGAAAGATGGATCCCCTGGCTAGAGAGTTGCTGGTGGGGAGCTTCTTAGTTTATGGAAAACATTCTCCCAATGGCTTCTAAGTTCAAGATGGCCTAAAGATGATTATAAAATATATATTAAATTCATGTTTATTATATGAAAAAATTATATGCCTATGTGTAGTAGTGTGTAGATCAGTAAAACATTTTTGAATATAAGTTATCTATTTTATTTGTACTTCTTTTAGGTTTGGATAACCTTTTCTTATGTAGTTGTTTATTCTAGTTTTTTTTATTAATTATTATCTTTGCTCTTTTACTATGCCAATATTATCAAAGTACCCAATAATTTAAAGTATAAAAAAAAAGATTTCTTTTTTATCTGAAATAATTTCTCATTAATTCTTCTCTAAATTTTTTATTTTTATTTCTTTATTATAATAATAATTAAATTAAAATTTTAAATAGTTTATCTTTTTTATAATAATCTCTTTTTGAGATAGTTTTTTTATTATTTTTTTTATTATTATAAAAAATTTTACTTTAAAATTTGTCTATATCAACAGCACCCCTAACTGATTTCGCGTACGTGGCGCTTCTGCTGTCTCACCCGCTCACAGGCTATTTATTCGCTCCCAGGAGGTTCACCCCGCTTAATTTTCCTTCGAGGGCGAGCCAGAGCCGAAGAGAGATCAGAGAGAGAGTGAGAGAGAGTACAGAAAAGTAAGCCAGATCGAGTTAGAGATGGAGACGATGATGGCGGAGGTGGCGATCAAAGATCCCGCGGCGGTTGTCGGTCTACAAAAGCGGAATCGGATTCAGGTCTCCACCAATAAAAAGCCTGTTTACTTTTACGTAAATCTCGCCAAGGTATCGCGTTTTGATCTTCCACCGCATTTTTTCTCTTTGTATTTTATTAGATTTAGCCTTCTATTGATCTCTGTTATAATCCGCGGTGATCTGCATTGCGCATTTGGTCATCTTCGCTTATAGATCGAGCATTTTTGCTCTTCTTGGATCTTTCATTGCTCTTTTTCGATCTTGCTCCATCAACTGATTTTCTTGCGCTTGTGATTAGATTGTCTAACGATTATGCTTTGCTAATGCGGTTTTGATCGGCTGATTTGCATAGAGGTTTATGCAGCGCCACAACGAGATTGAACTTTCTGCCCTCGGCATGGGTATGTTCTTCCGATCTTGAAAAATGTCTTTTCAATTCGTTGAAACAATATCGATTTCGCTTTCTTCGTCTATTTCACGTTTCGGAATGTAAAGGTTCCATTTAGCTTTTCACAATCTCGAATTTTGATTCTATTTCCTACTTCTTTCTTGTAAACATATATAAGCATTTAGCATTCAAGATTTCTCGTGCCCCGCCATGTATTATTAGACTCTTTTACCCTTGATTCTGTTATGCTCGTCTTCAATTTTCAGCCATCGGCACAGTCGTCACCGTCGCCGAGATACTCAAGAACAACGGCCTGGCTACTGAGAAGAGTAATTAAATTAGGCCTCATCCACTACCATTCCCTTATAAGCTCTTAAAAACAAAAGAATTAAAATAAAATTTCGCATTTTCTTTTGAAACAGAGATCATGACCTCTACTGTTGGCACCAAGGACGAAGCCAAGGGCCGTCTTGTTCGCAAAGCCAAGGTCTGCTTTGTACATACATAATCTTTTAATTGGTTATTACTAGTTATAGTTACACCTAGAAAAACTATAAATATATAAATATATTGCTGTGCCATAGATTGAGATCTTGCTGAGCAAGACGCAGAATTTCAGCGATCTTATCACGGCTGCCAAGACAGAGCGCAGCGCCAACAGCAATGCGACGAAGGCCAAGGCCGCTAATAAGGCCGGTGAGGAAGCAAGGGATGAGAACGGACGCAGCGAGCAGGAAGCGGAGGAGATCAGCGAATGATCTTTTGCCTAGAACGGGTATGTTCCAGTGGGAGAGGAACTTCTCTGTCGTCAGTTCTTTGACATGTTATTAGCAAGTAGCAACACAGTTGTGCTCATTTGATTTTTTTGTTTTTTCTCCCTTTCTTCTGAAGGGATGTTTCTATTGATGTATTCTCTTATGGTTCAGCTGCCTGCATCCAGCTCTGTCCCTTCTACCCTCGAGATTGTTTTACTTCTGATTTTGTAATGCATGCGTAAGGCAGTGGTTTTCCTCTCCTTTTAATACAATTTTCCTCTATTTCTTTTGAAAATGATGAGGCTTAGCCCAATTCCATTAAGAGAAATCAATTACAAAGTGAGATAGACAAAATGAAGCAGCCAATAATATGAAGAACTTCACAAAATAAAATATATAAAGTATTAGGCTTATACAAAAGCTAGTAATTGGAGAGAGAGTTGAAGTTATGGGTGATTTCATGCGCCAATGCAATATTATCCACAACGCCCCTATGCTACATAAGGGTGGATTGAGCATGGTCGATCACACAAGGTAGCACCAGCTTAATTTTGTTGGTTAAGACCTTAGTAACAACCTTAGAGTCATCAAGTATTTCATGCTCTTCTGATACAAGATTGCTATCATATACTACAACTTATCTAATAATCCAACAATGTTTCATTTTTCTTCACAAAACCTATGTAATCAAAATTTTAGGTGGATGCACAATGAGTTAGGGAAATGATTTTTTAATGTAGAAGTTAATGATGTATTAACCATTTTGAGTTATAAGATATTTGCATTATGAACTCATGTCTTTAGATATATTTTGGACTTCTGATGTAGTCATGATTATTTTCAATTTAATTCTTAGATATAAAGTTGTTATTTTAAGTTGAATGTGATTATTTATTTTATGATTGTTACTTTGATGGGTTTCAAACTATAGAAAATATTAAAATTGTTGAAGATATTAAATTTATTTTGTCAAAATACTGAGATGATGTTAAAATTTCATTTCATAATATACTGCATTTATTTTATACCCGATCAAATAGAAACAATAATTCTCTTATATTTACTTTATAGATAACCAAACAATTATGAGTATCCAAAATATACTACAATTACCTTACTTTGTATTCCAAATACAGACAACCGAACAACTCCATTGACTAATTTAAAAAACTCTTAAAATTAACTAAGGCTTCATTTTGGATGACTTTCATACAGCTTCTTAAATCAGCTTTTTAGTATAAAAATTTTAATTTTGTACTAGAAAGTTGTTTTAAGAATCAATAAGAAAGCCATCCCAAACGAAGCCTAAATGAGGAATTCCAAAAGCATAAGAAATTACTTTAAATTTATTTTTTATCCAAACAAATAATATCTAAATTTTAAAAACTCCACATTTAATTTAATGTTTAGTCCTAATACATTAAAAAAACAACCATTTATCTCAACTAAATATCTAAAAATTTATAATCCATATATTTATTTTTGTCCTACAATCATAATACATCTCCTCGGTTGATCAAAATTTTAGAATTTATTATAAATACTTTGAGATTAAATGTTATTTATATTAAATTTATATTTTGTTACTCGACTTTTAAAAAAAATCCGTGATAAAAAAACGGCTTGTTTTACAACTATAATATTCAAATGAAAAATGCTTAAAATGGACATTATCAAAGCTGTATCTTGTTTGCATCAGAATGGATTACAATCGGACATCTAACTGGGCCCAAAAAGGTAAATCAGCAGGCGTCAAACGTATCAGCTTCGGATCTTCATAGTACCATTAAGGCTTCATTTGGAATAGCTTTACACCACTATATATATATATATATATATATATATTTTGCTTTCAAAAATTTTTGTACTAAAAAATAGCTTTACAAAGCAATAAGAAAGCCATCCCAAATGAAGCCAAAGGGTTTCGAGTCGATGGATGCATTTTTTTATAAAGTTGGTTATAAAATTGATATAAAGAAAGTAATTTTTTTTGGAAATTAGGGGCTTAGCCCATTCCATTAAAAAAGGATGTTACAAGTGTAAAAGAAAAACAAAATACAAATATAAGAAAGAAAAATTAAAGCAAAGAGGCTACAGAAGCAACCACCAAAAAAGAGCTCTGCTCTGCCAAAAAGGGTAGGAATCTCCCATCCAAGGATAATAGGACTCAAGTAATGAAAAATAACGATCAGTAGTCGCAAAAGGCACAAAATTCCCCTGGTTGCCAAGAAGACCATCCAAGGGGAAAGGTCTAGATCGGAGGGATGGTCATCATTGTCTAAGGCAATTAAAGAATCCCACGAGACCAAAAAACAAAAGGCACAACGAACCATCATAGCCTGCAATCTATGAAAAGGCCACTTTCGCAAAGGCATAAAGATGCCTAACCCACTTAAATGCACAGGGGGAAACCCAACAGAAAATGATAGAAAGCCCGAAGCCTCCGACACCAACCAACACATAGCAGAAATGCAAAACAAACCAAACCAAATACATGAACATTTTAAATCCCTTGTTCAATGTTTTCCTAGCTTTTCCAATTGCAAATTTTCATCCTTACCGCCTTTCTGATTTTCAGCACAACGATAGAAACACTACCAAAAGTCCCACCAAGCCTCTTGTCATTCCTCTCCCTCCAAATATGATGAACAGAGCAACAAGAATTAGGAAGTATAGATTCTTAATGCTCGCATGAAAATAAACCAGATCTTCAACAACCTCAAATACTTGAAGTAAATTTGCAATGAGTAAGAAGAAATTAACAGTAGGCAGCAGGGCAATCAAAACAACAAATGAATGCTTGCATTCAAAGAAAAGATGTGAGGAAGACTCTAGGATATTATGGCAAAAAAACATAAGAAGAAGGAATTTGTATGTTGCGTCTAGCTAAAGCATCAGTCGTTTTAAGCCCTCCATGAATGGCTGAATGCCCATCCAAGTATAAGAAGAATATATCAAAGCATAATATTTGTGCCAAATAAAACTATCCTAGTCACACAATTTTTCATCCCTGTAAACTCCATAATGAAAGAGGAAAAGGACCCTGTAACCGCATTCTCCCAAAACAGGCAGCTAGAGGATTGGAGTCAAATAGGGATGGACTCAATAAGTCCCCAAGCAGAGAAATCCTATAAAGAGGGAAAGGTCTATTTCTGATCCACAATCATATATCTAAGAGTAGCATTCGAGGGATGTTGGGCAAGGCAAAGTGGATTCAGCTGAAGTTGGGTTATACATTTCCCTTGACACCAATGATCTCAATGTATAGAAATATGACTGTTTACATTAATAGAGAAAGAAAAGTTATCCTTGGCAAGCACAACAGAAGAATAGATGCATTTCCAGAGAAGAGAGAAGTGCTAAGAGGGAGGTTTCCATGGTGAAGAGTATCTAGAAATAAACCACATGGAAAAGGGGGAAGAGGTATTATAAATATGCACATTATAGAGCAATTGAGGGCAAACTGAAGAGCAGGAAGAGTAGGGATGCCAAGCCCCCCAGGTGTTATTCCATGAAATGAGGTGGAGTTTTTTAGCCTATAAGTCACCAAAATAAAGGAACTTAACACAAAGGTTTTCAGTTAACTTATTGATTGCTTTTGATATAATAGAACTTCTAATCCAGTAAGCAATGGTATTCCAGATTGTGTATTTCAAAAATTGCAACCTACCTGCAAAAGAAAGTAGTCTGGCTTTCCAGCCAAAAAGTTTGTTAGTAATTTTCTCCAAAATAGGAGAGAATACGGAGATCCGAAGCCTCTTAGGAGAGACATGAAGTCTTAAGTAGGTGATGAGGGGAGCAGTTCCATGGATTTCTAAGAGCCTCAAAAAATGGAATACCATTGGTAATATTGGGGGATAGGATCAAGGAACTTTTTTCAAGATTGAAAAAAAATCCAGTAAAGTTGGCAAAAGTGTTAAGGATTCCCATAAGGATGTTGCAGTTCAGGATAGAAGCCCACCCAAAAACAATAAGTCATCAACATAAAGGAGATGGGATAGCTTGAAATCATTAGAGCATAAACTATGAAAATCGATAGAGGGAGAATTAATGAGGCAAGAGGAGGCGTCCATAATGATACATAACAAGTATGGATTGAGTGGGCAGCTCTGCCTGAGCTCAGATTGGGAGGAGAAAAACCCCTCAAGAGAGCCATCAATATATATATGGAGAAGTGCACATTAGAGACGCAAGCCATCCAACTTATAAAACTAGAGGGAAATCCTTTTTTATTCATCATAGCAAAAACAAAATCTCTTGAAATCATGTCGAAAGCCTTCCTTATATCCAAATTGGCGTACAATGATTTTAGCTTAGAGTTTTTCTTTAAAAGGCCCAAGATTTTAGAAGCTAGAAGGGCATAATTTATAGAAATACGATGCTAAATGAACCCTACTTAACTTGAGTGAATAATAGTAGGCATGATGGGTTTTAGTCTTAAATCCAAGAGCTTCACAATGATCATGTAAAAAGAATTACATATGGAGATCGGTTTGAAGCCAAAAATGGAGCTGGCATGAGTTTTCTTAGGAATTAAGGCAATAACCATGGCTTTAACCCCTCTTGGGAGATAGCCTTTGGTGTAAAAGGATTTCACAGCCTTACAAATCAAAGGCTTAATCAAATCCCAGCTTTTCTTATATAAATTGAAGGTATACCCATTGGTCCGGGGGTAGAAGTTGAGGAGGCTGAGAAGACCACCTTTTTAATATCTTCATCAGTCATAGTAGAGGTAAGAGCCGGTAGGAGATGAGAGGGTATGGTGTTACCAGGGGAAGGTCATTAACATCAGTTAGGGGGGCAGGAGAATTGTAAGGATTTTGAAAATGTTGGATAATGCCCTTCGGTAATAATATGCCGATCACAGGAATCATCTCCTAAAGAAGATAAGAAAGAATTCCTATTATGAAAGCTTCTTATACAAATTTTAGAGTATAAAAACTTGAGTTCATTATCCCCATTTTTAAGCAATTTGATTATAACTTTTGACCTTTGGAAGGTCCAAGCAGCTGTACAATCCGTAATTTGATTAGTAGTAAGTTTGAGCTTTTCATAAAGAAAGGAATTTAAGGGATCCAAATCAACCTTCCCCTGAAGATTTGCTTGAATGAAGTGAAGTTCTTCTAGCTAGCCTAACCCCAATAGAGGTAGAAGAAGCACCTTTCATCACTTTAAGCCTCCCTCTAAGATTCTTGAATGACAATAGGATTACCTTGAATGGGGTTGGAAAAAAGGCGGAGCATATTGGCCCAGAACTCGTCTAGCTTATGCCAATAATTTTTGTATAAGAATCTGCATATAACAACCGATGGAGCAGCAGAGTATAAGACCAAAGGGCAACGATCAGAACATGAGTAAGGCAAAACTCTGTAAAAGGAGTGAGAGAAGCAATCCATCCAAGCTTCATTAACTAAAGCCCTATCCAATTTAAGATGAATGGGTTTGTGTACACGCTAGTTAAACCAAGTAAATAAGTTATCCACATAAGTAAGCTCCAAAAGTTGAATGTCAAATATCATAGAGTTAAAATCATCAAATTTGCTACAATGGACATCATTTCCCCTAGCTTTGACAGATTGAACTCTACAACAATTAAAATCTCCAAGTACAGCCCAAGGGTAGACATTCAAGAGATTTAAGCTTCTAATTCGATCCCACAAGCACATTCGATTTTCCATAGAGTTAGAAGCATAAATAATAGAGAGCAGGAAGGGATCTTAGGACCCAAAAGTCACCATACCAGTAATCGTTTGGCTAAAGGAAAAGGTGAGGGAAAACTTATTTTATCAGCATTCCATTTGATCTAAATTCTGCCAAATTTGGAAAGGTCAAAGTTGTGAGAGCTATCTTCATTAGAAAAATTAGTATGGGAGGAGGAAGGTTCTACAACTTTGACTGTAATGTCGGCAGGGGGGGTTAGTGGGCTTTCTACCGTGATTTGCCCTAGTATTTTTCTTGTTTTGAGAAGCAGATGAGGAGGAAGGTTCTACAACTTTGACTGTAATGTCGGCAGAGTATATGGGGTCCTCATGAGAACCAGGAACTCCATATGGAGCCAAAGACGGGTCCATTCAAATTTTGTTGCACTCCGAGCAATATAAGTTGTAACCTCATGAGAACCACGAGCGCTAGAAGGTCAAAGAGATGGGTCCACATGAGAGATGGTATTAGAGGATGAAGCTTTTGTATCCTCTAACAAAACATCAAGTTTATTAGGAGGCAAAAACTTTCCAACTTCCACTGAAGGAGGATCCCAGGCGAATGACTCTAACGGTTCCTCAGTTGGGGAGTTGAGATTGGGGATGGTTGATGCAAGTGGGGTGGGGGGGGGGGGGGGTGAGGCATGGAATATAGAGAGAGATTGCAGGTTAGTGGAGTAGGCAGGGTGTGGAAATGGCAGGGAATGGGAAGGGGTTGAGGGATAGATGAAGGGGAAGGTTGTAATAGCACGTATTTTGATCCAAGCAAATAAATTTTTTCATGAGTTATTATAAGTCAAAATCACAAACCGTATTCTTGATAGTATTGATATTATAGTAATTTAATTATATGATTTTTTTCATAATTTCTTGGCATTGGTGAAAATTCTAACGAAATTGATACCTATCAGTACAAGTAGGGATTTTGGGACTAATATGTGTCCGTTTTGCAAAGTGATTTTACTAATATTTTTTAAATAAAATAATTTATTTTATGAATATTTTTTTATAATTTTTAAAACCTAAAATGATTTATTTGAATTTATATTGACAATTGATTAAATTATATAATTAAATAATATTATATTATTATTTTATCCTTAAATATCTAAATCCATTATATGAATTTATTAAATCCTTTTTTTCTTCATAAGCATTCGGCTAACCGAGAATGAAAAGAGAAAAATAGAGAGAAAAGAGAAGAGAGAGAAAGGAAAAGCTAGAATTTGGAGTCCGTGGAGCGATTTTTGTCAGTTTGATCAGTTGAGAGATTTGCTCGTCTCTTTGTAAGAAATCATTATCCTATTTTTGATTTCAAAGATTTTATATTTTTAATATTTTTTCGATCAAATTTGTATTTATATTACCGAAAAATGAGGATAATTTTGTATTGGTAAAATTTTCATCGCGTAACTTTTTGTGTGTAATAAAGATCGAGATTATGAATATTTTAAGTATATTCTTCATATTTTTCACGGGATGATTTTAAAAATACAGTAATTTTTATCTATTCAGAAATTTATTTTTACATCTAAAAATACAATCATTATTATTGAATAATAATTTTATTTCTGTTACTATTGATATTGATAAAAAAAAATAGGTGAACATAGTTGTATTTTAAGGCAAAATTATAAAAAGGAGCAAGTTTAATATCTAAATACGCATAAGGATCGTAAATCATAAAAATTTAAAAAAAGAGCGAAGCCGGGCTGTCAAAATCCGGTTTCCTAAGAAACCGGAAGATGTAAATCCGGTTTCTTAGAAACCGGTTTTCTAAACTCCAGTTCCCTTACAATTATTTTTGCCTGTGAATTCCTCCTCCCATTCCACGCCTCCATCATTTCTCCCGATCGAGATATGCAAAAAATGCAAGCCGGCCTCTGTGATTTATGTAATTCCTCCTCTATATAATTTTTGAGAAGAGCTTATTCCTTGCTTGAAGAATAGCTAAGAATGTCAGGTAGTGGTCTGGCGAAGCTCAGGGTGTCAAGAGGTGGTTAGGTGAAGCTGAGGACGTCAGGTGGTGGTCTGGCGGAGCTCAGGGCGTCAAGCGGTGGTCAGACGGAGCTGAGGACGTCAGGTGGTGGTCCAGCAGAGCTCAGGGCATCAGGCGGTGGTCCGGCGGAGCTGAGGACGTCAGGTGGTGGTCCAACGGAGCTCAGGGCGTCAGACGGTGGTCCGACCGAACTCCGATGTTAGGCGGTGTGGTCCGACAGAACTCCGGTAGTGGTCGAGGAGGAGTAAGGAGGCAAGAGCGATCTCTAATCTCTCTCTTTTCTCCTTAGAATTAGAGGGCTTTTTAAAGATGAGAGGGGGCTCTATTTATAGCTTTCTTGGAGTGGCATAGCCCGTAAATAGGTGGAAGATCAAGGGTAAATGGGGAGTGGTTTGAATGGGCGGCCGATGTTGAATCCCTTGATCGTGGACCGTTTATTGGGAATTTGAAGGCTCAAATGATATCAGAATTTAGTGATCTTGGGCTCGTTGGATTTGTCTCGTCGAGCCGCTTGATTTGACTATAAGCACGTTATGTTTGGAAACCATTTGGTAAATCAGATTGTGGTTCAAACCTTCCAACACTGCTTTGGCTCTTGATTTGGACCCATTTGGGCTCGAATTGGGTTGAATTTGGTGTCGTTGGGTTCGTATTTTCGAGACGTTCAGTTCGACTGTAAGTTCGCTGAAATCAGAGTTTGGATGGTCCCAATTTTAATTTTGAAAGTTTCCAACTTGATTTTGCCTCGAGATTCCCGATCAAGATAATTTTTCGAAGATGTATCAGTCCTAATATTTGCAAATTTGGACCTACATTATATAAAAATAGTAAAACCTAATTTATTCTAAAAAAAATGGAAGAGTAATGTTGTATAATTGATGTAATAGAAGAAGGAATCATACAAAACTGTTTTTGAAGTTCTCCTGAGTTGTCGTTCTCCTTAATAAGCTCTCCTGAGAGCTCTCGTGCCATGAATTTATCCTTGATTTAAAAGTATTTAATATTAGATTTAAAGAGAACGATAGTTATATTTAATATTAATGAAAATTGAAATATATATTCTATATTTCAGAAAGATTAAATATAATAAGCATAAAATTTACAATTTACCATTTTTTTTAAATACTAAAGGAATAAATATATTAAATTTATACATATTTAATATATAAATATATTATATACATTAATATATTATACATATTCATATATTATATACATAAAATAGAAATTACTATTATGATATAAAAAATTATATTAATGAATAATGTAATTTATAAAATATCAATAGATATTATCTTGACAGAAATAAAAATATATTAATAAAACATAATTAATATGTAAGTAAAAATAGAAATTATTACTATAACACTTTCATGAAAGAAAATATAATTTTTATTAGAGTATAAATAATAATTAATATCAATATGCTATTTAAATAATAGTTAATGTTAAATATGTTATAAAGGTTTGTCAAACTTAATTAAGAATTTAATTTTTGTTAAAATATGATAATATAATTAAATGCTATTATTAAAATATAAATTAAAGTATTTATATTAAGAAGTAATATAATCAATTGAAAAAAAAAGTTATATTAATAAAAATAAAAACTAATATAATTATAGTATGGGCATTAAGTAATAATTATTATTAAGATATTAAAGTAACAGCAAATGATAAATTTTGTTTAAAAAGTTTTTAAACTTAAATCTATATATAATTTTTATAAAAATGTAAATATATAAATAAACTCTATTATAATAATATGAATTAAGGTAATTATATTATTAAGTAATATAATGTCTAAAATTTCATTATAATTAAATTTCAAAAACATAAAATAATAATTTATAATTAATATTACAGTATAAATAATAATTAATATTATAAGACTTTTATATTTAGAAAAAATAGATCTAATTATATACGGACATTATAACTAAGTAATATTGTAATGATATTAAAATAATACTTAACGATAAATTTGCATGTAAAAGTTTTAAAACTTAAATTTAAATGTAATAATTATTAAAATTGAATTATATAAATAAATTCTATATTCATGTAATAGTTAATGCTTAATTTGTTCATAAAGGTATTCAAATATCAATAAAATTGTAATTAAATTTTAAATATATGTATATATAAAATCTACTAATATAATATAAATAGAAATAATTATATTAATAGATAATCTAATGTATAAAATTTCATTATTAGTTAAATTGGAAAGAAAATAGAATTAATTCTAATAATGAATTTTAGATTTTAAATAAAAATTAATATTATAATAGTTTAATAATTAATATAAAAAGAATTAATAATATTATAGTATGACCATTATAAATAATAATTATTATTAGTTTATTTATATAATAGTTACTGTTAAATATGTTTATAAAGTTTTCAAAATTTAAATATAATTATAATTAATTTTTAAAATATATATAAATTCTGTTAATATAATATAATTAGAAATAAATTATCATTTTTTATATTTAAAGATATTATATACATATAATTTAATATAGAATATACATTTTAATTATATATTATATACAAAAAATTACATTTATCAATGTAATATAAATAAATGATATTATATTAATAGATAATTTTATATATATAATCTCTTAATAATGTTTATTAATAAGAATAAAATAATATGAATATATTATAATTAATATAATAGTATTAAAAAATGTTCAAAAAATATTATTAAAAAATTCCTAATATAATTTAAATATATTATATACAATTTAAGTAATTAATTAATTATTATTATAATATTAAAAAAAATTTGTTGAATCATCATATAAAACATTTTTCAAAAATTAGATTGCAAGGAGATCATGATAGAAGATATGACAATTTACACGTAAACTATATTTAGAAAAAAGTTTAGTAACCTTAAGTGCAGGGTAGATAGATGTAAATTAGTAAAAATTTTGAAATATAATATTGCTTGAAGCCTTAAAAGATGTAAATATTTTTTTATAACCAAGAAGACCCTCCCAATTTAGGGAGTTAACTACCAAGAAACATTTAATTCGATTATAAATAAGGATAGCTTTTGAATTCAAAATTTTCCGCCCACTAACCCTGGATGATCTATGCAACAATATGATATTGAAACTGCCATGTTTATATGGTGATGTGAAGAAGCAGTGTAGTGTAGCTTATCTTTAAAATTATTAAACTCTAAAAGGAAATAGTCAAGAAGAAAACCTATTAAATTGTTTGATGTTTTGTATAGGGCTTACCCCTTCCAACGTCAATCTCAAGAATGTCATATTTCATTCTGTATTATGATGGTTATTTAAACATTACGGAGGATTATATCCCTTCATATATTGGTGGAAGGAATCATCTGATTGAAATAAATGATAACGTTACACTTCAAGAATTACATGCTAGAATTCTCCAAGTTTTACGTCGTGATAGTGAAACATGCCGGGTCAACCTTGTTTGTCATCTTCCTAATAACGGAGGATATACAATAATTCAAGTGACGGACGATGAAGTATTTGAGTTCATACTTCATGAAGCTTGAAGGAGGATTTTAATTATTTATGTCCAAATTGAACAAGTTCATAGGTGAGGCATAAGCCCGAGTTGTCACCATCATTCTTCTTATCAAGACCCGATAGTCTACATGAATTTATATAATTAAAGAAGAAACTCATTTGACCAAATATTGTCTAAACAGGTCACGATGGCGCCATATAGTGATGAACTTCTAGCTAGGCTACTTCTCATATGCCAGGAGTCTTCGAAGATATGCAAGCACGGGTATCGTTGATAAGTTGGAAACGAGTTGAGTGGCACTTGGTTGATCGGGTGATGCGCCAATTTGGGGGTATTCAGTCCGCAGATATATAGCCCATCAAAAGGACCTTTAAGCGAGTTGATGGTCGTGGTAGAGTTGATGATGTTGACTGGATACGATACCATATGGATCACATTGCTTTATGGAATAACAAGCGCGAATACATCATCATAATAATTCCACCTGAGGGAAATGGAAGGTACGAGTTATCTATATACATGAGATGGTACCAGCCGTGGGCTTCCCTATACTTATTGAATGTGCCACAGCAACCTCTAGAGATGTTCTACCCGAGGTCACCAGGCGAGCAGTTGATGGTTAGTATGTTTAATTTAGATGCTAAATTTATTAATTTACTCATATATTGTACTAACATTGCATTGCCAAAAAAATAGGCTGATTACATCAGGCGTATTAGGCGTATCACTCATAGATTCGCCGATCAGCATGGTGAAAGTGCAAGCTCTATGCAGCAGGCACTTGACGATTGTGATGAGTTGTACTTCAAGCTAAAGGCTTTACTATTTATTGACTATAATTTTCTTGATTCTGGTGAGAAGCATGGGAGACAACAATCCAGCAGAGGTCATGATGAGCATCATAAGTCAAGGCGGTCTACATCAGATGCTCTGTCCAGGATGATGGGAGAGAGCAGTCATACAATATAGCATATAAACATGCAATGCAGTCAATGTATGTTGGGTCTGGATGCTTTGCTGTGCCTTCACAATTCGCTGTAGGCTTTCCTAGCATGATGGGGGAAGGTTTGTCAGGGGTAGGGCCATCAAGATAATATTGGAATCAATACGGCTTTCAATTGGGTAGTACTGCTCCTGCATACCAGATAGATGCTCAAGCATCACAACAAGAGCCACTACACACTTCAAGTATATAGATCCCGGCATGAATGAATCTGTTCGGACTCCCAACTCTCTTACACAATAGGATGAGCTCCTCCACCATACTCAACCTATACAAATCACTGCAGACTTGGGTGAACAAAGTAGAGAGGTTGTGGAGACCTAGTTATATCCGAGGAGAAGCTGACCACCTGATAGGTATACACCGGGTAGTGCAGCCATCCCCAGACGAAAGAAGAAGAAGTAGGGCAGAAGATTGATATCGTCTATATAATGCTCATGTAATCGAATGACTCCTCTTATTTGTGATATATGAGATTCTATTTTATTTTTTGTTTATTGAGTTTCATAATATGAAGATAATTCAATTTACTTTTAAATAATTATGTTTAACAGTTAAATTTGAATATTGAATTAATTTTTCCTTAGATTACTGCTAAAAATATTATAAAATGTATATGAACTAATAATCAGGGAAAATAAACTAAAGAATCGCAACTGCTCATTCAAAACAGATAATTTTTTTACTATAGAAGAAGCACATGAAATAGATTACATAACATATTAAAATAAATAGACACGCTTCATACCAAATAGAAAAACTAGGATGAAGAAAATATAAAAGATGGTGTCGAAGATAATATTTAGACGATAACATAGATGATATACTAATTCCTAAGCAGCATATGCAGATGTGATTGGAGCTATGTTTGTGTTGGACAATATTTCATATCTACTTCAAACTCATATTGTAGGTCTTGTCATCCCTCAACATTGAAGAACTGTCTGAACTGACCATCAGGTAATACCTCCTTCATCTTATTTTTATAAAAATCAATAATGAATTGGTCGTATCTCGGACATCAACTACGATATAAAATGACATGCTCAATATCAAGGTGACTGCAGTCAATATCTGGAGGTGAATGATCGCCATCTCGATGGCTTTTCATCTCATGGTATCACATTTGTAAGAAATGTGGGTTGACAAGGTCACCATTCTCCTCCTAAAACCTAATTTAAAGAGATTTCCAACCTGCAGCATTTAAAAAATTTCTTGTCATGTAAAGTTTGACCATGATCAACTCACCATATATATTCTAGAGGCAATCATCCTCATCTTCTGACTATTTATAGATGCAACATCTAAAAATCTCATTTGCATTCGTCTTTTGGTCCAATAAAGTGTCACCGACTCGTGCTATACAAGCATGCATCCTTCGACTTGCATTATCAAATCTTTTTTTGTTGGGGACTCCTTTCACGTTCTCTATACATAGCCAAAATATTCTAAATGACTCAACAAATATACTTCAAATGTTATGTATGGATTCTTTAAATAGCAGAATATAAGCATATCAAAGCATCACTTGCAGCCAGAAAATACAATAGAATATTAATGGACCCTAAAACCTAATTTAAAGAGATTTCCAACCTGCAGCATTTAAAAAATTTCTTGTCATGTAAAGTTTGACCATGATCAACTCACCATATATATTCTAGAGGCAATCATCCTCATCTTCTGACTATTTATAGATGCAACATCTAAAAATCTCATTTGCATTCGTCTTTTGGTCCAATAAAGTGTCACCGACTCGTGCTATACAAGCATGCATCCTTCGACTTGCATTATCAAATCTTTTTTTGTTGGGGACTCCTTTCACGTTCTCTATACATAGCCAAAATATTCTAAATGACTCAACAAATATACTTCAAATGTTATGTATGGATTCTTTAAATAGCAGAATATAAGCATATCAAAGCATCACTTGCAGCCAGAAAATACAATAGAATATTAATGGACCATATAACTTTACAGTTTGTCTAATGAGATTGGATATTGCTAGCTACCTGATATGTTCAAGCACGATCAATGAGATAATACAAGAATCCTATGCTTTCAATGACATTTTTTAACAAATGAATCCAATGTTCTGAGCAAGGACACATTCATTAATTTTTACAGAGGAATCCAATATCCACAGCAAGTGCACATTTATATTAAAATTTTAATAATTTATTTCAAAATATAACAAATTATATACATAATCAATATGAAATCATTAATTAATCTACAGGTATTGTAAATAATTAATAATACAAATTCAACTCAAAATTTAACTAATAAACTAATATAATTTCATCAAAAATAAATAAATTAATCATTAATTAATTAATTATTTATTCTTAATAAATTTTTATTCATTAATGAATTATATAATAATTTATTAATAAAAATTTTATTAAATTTATTTTATTATTCATTTTATATAATAAACGACTCATTCATTATTATCACTTAAAATATATTTAAAATATATTCAAAATATAAAAGATAAATTATAATTTTTATAAATTAATTACTCTTTTTAAATATAACAATTTTTTTTAAACTTAAATTAACAATGAATTTTTAAATTAAATTTAAATTCTAACTTAAATTCATAGACGGTGATCTCCTCTACACCGCATTGGTCACAATAGGATTTTGATGTTCCGGTTTCTATAGAATCAGATTTTTATTTTCCGGTTTCTAACCCGTTCTTTGGCAGCCCGGTTTTGCTCTTTTTTAAAATTTTTATGATTTATAATCCTTATACATATTTAGATATTAAATTTGATCTTTTTTTATAATTTGATCTTATTTTAATAGTAGTATAGATTTTATAAAAAGGTCAAGAATCCCAAACAGGACATCAGTCTTCACAGGCTAAATGTTCTAGCTGTCATCTCTTGATTCGCTAACGTTAATTGTTACGTTACTCTACACATCGGATCCGCAGCCTATTAATAATTGAAATAAACAAATCCCAAAATAAATAAATCCGAAGCCAAAACGAGAACGGGAATCATCGGAGACGGGGAAAGGAAATTGAGGCGATTCCTTACAAAATTTATCTTTTCCTCACTCTCTAATAAGTCTTTTATATACGCCGCACAACCCTAACCCACATACCAATGCGGTGTAGAGGAGATCACCGTCCTCGATGAGACCGTCGGTGAGAAGATCGACGATCTCCATCCTCTTCGTCGCGCTTCTCTGTCTCTGCGCGGCCGCTCCAATCGTCCTTATATCATTCTTCTGGCAGTTATCTCCCTCCTTGGGTAGCCCAATTTCTCTTTTCTTGTTTTTTTTTTTTTTTATGCAATGGAGAATTTTTAATTTTCTAGTGCGTGCTTTTTTGGGAATAATTGCAGAGCAAAAGGAATTTATTGGCGGTAGTTCGGGCATTGTCAAGAATCTCTCCCACGTATGGTTATTTTTTGTTCTTGTGATTGATTTAATTAATCCCATTATATCCGTTTGATTATGTGTAAGCAACTTCAGTATTGATTCTATGATGGATGCAGTGGCAAGCGGCTGCTTATCTCAATTCGATAGAGCAGGTTTTGTTTTCTAGTTTGGGCTTTTTTATTGAGTGTCATTTAGAGAGCCCTTGTTGCTTTTGTTCTGCTTACTTATTGTATTATGCTGGTGAATGCTAGGAAGTTAATGATGAGATTAAAGAACCAGATGGAGTTATTTATCAAGATGGTGGAGCCACTGTAGATAAAAATGGGAGGAATTCTTCTTCTGGGAATCCTCCTGGCTCTGGTTTAGCAAATGTAGTAGTTACCAGCCCATCAAAAAAGAGCGGTCAGTTTCGGAGTCTCTTAATTACTTTTTTCTTTCAGAAGTTTACCATTTTGTACGGAACTAAAAGCGAGCTCTCTAATTATCACGTGGTGGAACAGGAGTTCAGAAGCACAACTCAACATCTCCTGGCTTAATGGTATTTCTCTTACAAAACATATATTGCTATTCTGATATTACCTTATATTTTCTTCTTATTTCACAGCATAGGAAAATTACATGGTCTTCTTTTGTTCATCAAGAAATGCGGTAACTTAGAAAGTTGATAATCGTCTTGATTAGGCATGAATCTTAAGGCATATTTGAATTAAAAAACTATCAAAATTAAATTCGGGACCATCCGAACTTCAATCTCAGCAAATTTATAGTCAAACTGAATGTCTCGGTAAAATGAAACCAACGAAACTAAAATTGGTCTAGTCCAAGCTCAAATGGGCCCAAATCAATGGCCTTAAACATATTTGGAAGCTTAAAGACTCTAATTGGACGATCAAATTATCTCTTGGGATTGGATCTTGGGCTATAGATTTAAGAAAGTTCTAAAGTTTGAAGAATCTCGAAGCTCCACCCTAGCACCACCGTTGGTGAACCCTCGCCATTGTCAGGCTTTCACCAGTCGATCATTGTCAGATGTCCACCTTGCCACAGCTTCTGGGCTTAACCTGAACGCCTACATAGGATTGTCTCCCTACTACGATCCTTGGACCACTATTCCCCGATTACAGTCCCTCGACCTCCGTCGCCTGACTACAGTCTCTTCGACCACAGTTGCCCGCTGACCACGGTCCCTCCAACCATTGTCGCACCACAATGGTCCCTCCGACCTTCGTCACATGCCTACTATGATCCTTTTGACCTTCATTGCCTGTTGACTATAGTCCCTCCAACCTCCGCCGCCTAACAACGGTCCCTCCGACCTATGTCACCTGACTACGGTCCCTCTGATCATCATTGTCTACCAATTACGATCCTTCTGGTCTTAGTCACCCATCGACAATGGTCCCTCCGATATCCGTTGCCATACTACAATGACCTTGTCTCATGAATACGGTCCCTCCGACCTTATCGCTTGACTATGGTCTCTCCAACCTTTGTTGCCCGACTACGATCCCTCCAACCACAGTCACCTGCCAACCATGGTCCCTCTCGACCATTTTCGCACGACAATGATCCCTTCGACCTCCATAGCCTGCCGACTACTGTCCTTCTGACCTTCGTGTTCCGCCGACCACGATCCCTCCAACCAATGTCGCCCGTCCATGGTCCTTCCGACCACCGTCGCACCACAATAGTCTCTGTGACATTCGTTGCCTGCCGACTACGGTCCTTCTGACCTTTGTCGCTTGTTTATTATAGTCCCTTCGACCTTCATCGCCTGACTACGGTCATTTCGATCTTCATTTTTCGACTACGATCCCTCCGACCTTAGTCATTCGCCAGCCAAAGCCCCTCTAACCATTGTCGCACGACAAAGGTTCTTCTGACCTTTGTTGCCCGCCAACTAAGATCCCTTCGACCTTCGTTGCCCGCCGATTACAGTCCCTTCGACCTTTGTTGCTAGCTGACTACGATCCTTTTGGCCTCCGTTCCTCTCTAACTATAGTCCCTCGGACCTCAGTTGCTTAACTATGATCCCTTCGACTACTATTGCCCGACTACGGACCTCGGACCACTATCACTCGACTATGATCATCAGACCACCGTCGTCTGACTATGGTCCCTCCGACCACAGTTACCTAACTAAGTTCCTTCCGACCTCTATCATCGGCTACTGTCCCTTCAACCATCGTCACCCGACTACAGTCCTTCCAACTACTACCGCGCGATTACGGTCCTACCGACCAAACGAACAGGCCAACGTTCTCTTTAAAATAGCTCTCATGCCATTAGATTTTTCTAACTCCTAACATGTAATATGCTCTATATGATGTATATTTACTACATTGAGCCAATGCCTTCCCCTACGGGAAAGGCATCCTTTGTAACCAATGACAAAACTAGTGAAATCATTTCAGCCAAGCCAGACCCTATGATTTTTCCCATTTTCAGGATTTTTCACGTAAAAATTCTGGAATATTTTATGATTCTTGCACCTCTCTCTCTTATCTATGTATGTGATGGATCTTCGTACAAAACTAAGATGTTAAACTCATCATCTCTCTGTTGCCGTGAATATTCCAACACACAACAACTAAGTGAATGATTGACACCCAAAAGAGAATAACACATTGTTCGATTGCAAAATATTGAAGTTTGCAACCCTTGTGCTTAAATTGGCGTGCTCAGGAAGCAAAATTAAGTTTATTGTCAACAAATTTGGAAACTTTAATATAGTTGAGCAGATTTTCATCTTTCAGTTAAGTATTTTTACCTTGGATCCTTCTTTGCTCGTTCATTAAATTCTATGCTTTATCAAGGAGTTTATAAAGTGTGATTTTGTTGAGTGAACTTCTGTGATTGTTCCAAATGCCTCCTTTTAAACCAACAACTTATAGTTAGTTTGGATATTTGATATGCATGCTTCCCTGTTACATAAATGCAAGCTCCTATCCTAGTTTAATGCTATTGCTCTTTCTCATAAATCCTATGTATTTTGTGATGCTTTTGATTTGTATCCATGCCTTAGATCGAGGATTTTTTTGAATGAATCTGATCGTACCTCAATGCACTTCCAGTTGCTGGTGTGCATTTCTTAAAACATTAGAGAAACAAGAGTTTTAATGATTCAAGCCTTCATTTGTGATTTTGTTTGTACAAGTATTGTATGTGGTATATTTTATAAGAGAGAGGGACCAAAATGCCCCTTTGACTATTTACGAAAAATAAAAAAGGTTCTCAACTATATTAAAGGATCATTTACATCCCTCAACTCTTTAAAGAGGAATCAAAATAGTCCCACCATGAGACTATTTTGATTCCTTTTTAAAGACTTTAGGGATCAAAATGGTCCTTTAATATAGCTGGGAACCATTTTGATCATTTTTTCTATTGTATAAGGCAAAATTAGAGTTCAGAATAAACTAGAAAATGCAATATCAAAGTTAGTGACACAGTTGATGCTCAACAAGTAGTAAAATAAAGTTAGCCTTTTCACCTCTACAATATATGAAGATAATTACACAATTTCCATTGTTTTGGCGTATGCATTAGCCCTATTTATTTATTTTTGCTTTTTATAAGCCTAAACAAATAATTTTTATAAATTATGTCATAAGCACTGCTGATTTCCTTCTATTGGAACATGCCTTAACTTCATCCAGTTCATTTAATAGAATCCCTATTAGAAGTTATTATGTTTTGTTTGAGTGCTTGACATGAATATAGTATTTTGATGGAGTCATATCCATTAATTATTTGGCATAGAAACACTACTTCATGTAAATGCTATTTTATGAGAGAGTGTTTATGTAAACTTTATGAATATTGACTCAAAGCCTCACTCCTTGCATCATTGAAGAATATTTTTAAAAATTGGCCATGATATCTGATTCATGCATCATATCAAGAAAAATATATACAAATATTTTATAACTATTTGTTATTGGCCGTCCTAATGATTGTCATAGAAAAAGGTTGAAGGGTTAATAATGCTTTGGTATACTCTAATTCATTGCATCCAATTATTAACATTACAACCATGATTTTGTACACATATGAACTCTTTAACTATTTTGAAATTGTTGTTGGAAAAATGCCTATGATTATATATTGATCTTATAGGCAGTATTTCAACTTTTTGTTAGCTTCAAACATTTTAATATTTATTGCAATCCATTTCTTATTTAGGAAGGTTTAAGGGAGTGAATATGGATCAAATCTTTTTGGGATAATAATGCCTTTTGACTGAGGTGGATAAGATGCCTCTATAAGTATGTCTTTATGGTTGTGAGGCCTTGGAGGAGGGCGCATATCAAGGTAGAGACTTTCGTTGTGTTTTGTAAATTCTTTTTTACATCTCAATTGTGATTAAACATGTTTTTGAAAAGAATACATTACCAAACTAATTCGAAGATGGTTTGGGTCTATATAGGATGCATCATTAAGGTGAGGGGCTAGCCTTAACTTGAAGGAACTAGAAGGAAAAGGCGCAGGCTAAAGTTGACATTGTTAGAATCCTTTTTGACATTGTTAGAAGTCTTTTAGATGAATAGAGTAATACCAGAATAAACAGTAATGTAATTTAAGGATGCTGATAGGAAATAGTCACCTCCAACGGAAAAACTGTTGTTTTCTGAAGGTAAAACAGCAATAGGACAGCAGCAACTTGAGAAAAAAATGTAGAAATCTGAGAGAAAAATGATGGATTCCACTAGCAAATGAAGAAAAATAGGAAACGTTACAAGTTTCTTCAATTCGAGAGGAAGAAACGACTCTCCAAATCCCTAGCCAAGCGACTAGAGCCCAAGCACAAGGAAGATCTCAAATTTTAGATTCAAATTCAAGATGAAACCCTAATTCTAGCATTAGCAACTAATTAAAGCCAAAGGAGAAATACAAAATCCCTAAACAGCCCCTAATTCAAATATTTCCCTCCAAAGCAATTTTTAATCAAGGTGTGGGCCCCATAGGAGCATCCGGCCCCTTCTCTCTCCCTTTCCTGGGCCGGCGGCTGTAGTAGAAAACCGGTCCACTAGGGACTGTTTCAATAGGAACAGTCGGCCCCTCTTGGGCCGGCCTAACATTACTCCCCTCCCAAAGACTCACCTTGTCCTCAAGGTGAAAAGAAGGAAACTGGAGCCTCGCTCTGTCATATGGCTCCCAAGTGGCCTCAAAATCGAGAAGGTCTCTCCATTTGATAAGCACTTCCTTATTTCCCCTTTTACCAGATCTGACCCTTCTTAACTCCAGTGGTTTTAAGGCCACTTCCAACTCCTCTATTAGTGTAGATGGCAACTTCGCACTAACTGCATGCTCCCCTAGAGCTCTTCTCAACTGCGACACATGGAAGATTGGGTGTATGATGGCAGATGGGGGTAACTTCAATCGATATGACACTGCTCTGATCTTGTCCACAATCTCATAGGGGCCAAAGTACCTCGGGGCCAATTTCTCGTTCTTCCTGTTAGCAACTGATCTCTGTTTGTAGGGCCTTAGTTTCAAGAACAATTTCTCGTTCTTCATGATTTGTTGTGACCTCAACAGATGTTTCTTTAACTCCTCTAACACTTTGTCCCTCTCCTCTAAGTAATGCTCAACTGAAGAGACTAGTGTGCTTCCTCTCCCAAAATGCACTAAGTGTGGGGGGTCTCTTCCATACAACACTTTAAAAGGAGTCATCTAAGAAGCAGAATGGTACGAAGTATTGTACCAATACTCGGCCCATGGTAACCATTTTGCCCACATCCGTGGTGTTTCAGAAGCAAAACACCTCAAATAGGTCTCCAAACTTCGGTTCACCACCTCCGTTTGCCCGTTTATCTGTGGATGGTAGGCGGTGCTTCTCTTAAGAACAGTGCCCTGCAACCTGAACAGCTCCCTCCAAAATTGGCTGAGGAACACTTTGTCTCGATCAGACACAATCGATTCAGGAATCCCATATAATCTAACCACCTCTCTAATAAATGCTACCGCCACTGATACTGTGGTGTAGGGATGTTGTAAGAAGATAAAGTGTGCATACTTACTAAGCCTGTCAACCACCACCATGATGACTGTGAATCCCTCTGATCATGATAGACCGTTTATGAAATTCATGGACATTTCCTCCCATACTTTTTTTGGAAGTGCCAAGGGTTGTAATAGTCCTCCTGGAGCCACGACCATATATTTATTTCTCTGGCACACTTCACACCTCGCCACCATCTCCTCAACATCTTTATACATCCCCTTCCAGTAAAGCTTAGATGTCAGCCTTCTATAGGTCTTTTGTACTCCTGAATGAACTCCAACTGCACTACCGTGAAACTCCTGTAACAAGTGAGGAATATGTATGGAAGTTCGTGGCATCACAAATCTCTCCTGATGCAACAATCTCTCCCCCTCAATATAGTAACCAGGATGACTATTATTATCTTTCATCAAATTCTCCCTGATCTTTCTCAACTCTTCATTATGCATGCTTTCTTCCTTGATGGCCCCCAAGCCTACCATCAGTGGTACTGAAACAACCAACTCCTTAAGTCCCCCAACACATCTGGATAAGGTATCAGCCGCTTTATTTTCCAAACTAGTCTTATACTGGATCTCAAAAATCATAGCCTATTAGTTTGGACAACCATCTCTGATGCTCCTTGGTCTCCATCCTTTGCTCCAACAGGTACTTCAAGCTCCTCTGATCCATCCATATAATGAAATGCCTACCCAAAAGGTAAGGGCTCCACTTCTGAATAGCTAAGACAATGGCCATCAACTCTTTCTCATACACTGACTTCAATCTTGCCCTGGTTGACAACACTTGACTGAAGTATGCTATAAGTTTGTGATTCTGCATCAGCGCTGCTCCCAACCCATATCCTGACACATCGGTCTCTACTACAAAGATCTGGCTGAAGTCCGGAAGAGCTAGAACTGGAACTGTAATCATGGCTTTCTTCAATCTCTCAAACGCCTGAGTTGCTATGTCTCCCCACAAAAAGTTATCATTCTTTAGTTGCTCGGTCAAGGGCCTAGCTATGGTACTGTACCCCTCACAAATCTCCTGTAGTATCCAGTCAGTCCTAGGAAACCTCTCAACTCTCTCATGTTCCTAGGCATAGGCCATTTCTGCATTACCTCAATTTTTGTTTGATCGGTTGTCACTCCCTCTTGGGACACTACATGTCCCAAGTACTCCACACTAGACTGGGCTAAGCTGCACTTCTTTAGGTTGGCCCTCAGCTGATGCTCCTGTAAAACTCCCAGAACCACCTTCAAATGCTCCAGATGCTCCTCCTTAGTCTTGCTGTACACCAGAATATCATCAAAAAACATCAGAACAAACTTCCTAAGGTATTGCCGGAATATCCTGTTCATCAAAGACTGGAAAGTAGCAGGGGCGTTAGTAAGCCCAAATGGCGTTAGCTAAAACTCATAATGCCCCACATGTGTCCTGAAAGCTATCTTTGAAATGTCTGTCTCTCTCATTCTGATTTGATGGTACCCTGATTTTAGATCCAACTTGGAAAACATCATTGTCCCATGCAATTCATCCAAGAGCTCATCAATCACAGGGATAGAAAATTTATCTAGCATTGTCCCCTTATTCAAAGCTCTGTAGTCCACGCAAAATCGCCAGCTCCCATCCTTCTTCTTGACCAGTAGGACTGGACTAGAGAAAGGACTCACACTCGGCCTGATAATTCCAGCCTCCAGCATCTCCCGGATCAGCTTCTCAAACTCATCTTTTTGGATATGAGGATAGTGGTAAGGAAGAACATTGATCAGCGACCCCTTCCTTCAAAGTAATGGCATGCTCCAACTCCCTTTGTGTTGGTAGGCCTTGGGGAGGTTGAAAAACCTCACTGAAATGTTGTACAAGTGGCTGCACTGAAGAGGGAATGTCTCCCTCCTCTTCTAGTCTGACCCTCTCCAAGCGATGCAACTCCACCAAAAATCCTCCTCCCACCTCCTCTATGGTCCTAATCAAAGACTTGAGAGATACCCCTGCATCACCCTGAATCACCATTCTCTTTCCCCTAACCACCAGTTCCATCCTCAGTGTTCCCCAATTGACCTTGGTATCCTTCAAAGTTTGTAGCCACTTCATCCCCAGGATGACATCAGTGCTTCCCAACTCTAAGGGAAGAAAATTCTCCCTCACCTGGATCCCCTGTATATTCAACCTCACTCTCCTGCAAACTCCTCTACCCATCTCCACCTTCACCATTCCCATCATCACGCTATAGCCCCCTGTATCCACTAATTTCACCCCAACAGATTAACAATCTGGGTGGATATGAAATTGTGGGTTGCCCCATTGTCTATCAACACTACCACCTCTCTATCTGCTATCTCTCCCTTCACTTTCATAGTATGATTTGAGGTGAATCCCACCACTGAGTTTAAGGATACTTCTGCTACATCCAGGTACAACTTCTCCTCTTCCTCCACCTCTAACCCACTCTCACCTGCCTCTTCAGCTTCGTCGTCATCACAGACGGTGAAAACCTGAAGAGTTTGATCCTTACACCTATGCCCCGACATATATTTCTCATTGCATCTAAAACACAACCCCTTTGCCCTCTTCTCTTGTATCTCCTTTTCTGTTAGCCTTCTAAAATTTCTCCCATTTCCCCCTCCTCCAGCTCTCTCCTTGGGCATTTCCCTCAGACTCCCCGGAGCAGGTCCCTTAGGAGCTAAAGAAAGTAGTGGCCATTCTGTATGACCCTCCTGAGTTGCTCCCCCTAGCCCCCCTCTCCATATGCTTCTAATCCCACCAACTGTGCTAGCTCCATGGCCTCTCCTAGGTCTCGTGGCCTCATCACCCTAACTGCTGCCCGAATCTCCACTTTAAGTCCCTTCATGAAGTTTCTCTCTAGCACTATCTCTGAGAGCCGGTCAAGTCTTCTGGCCAGATACTTGAACCTATCACGATAATCTGTCACTGTCCCCTCCTGTGTCAGGGCAAAGAATTGCTCATAGAAGTCTCCTCCCCTACCGGTTCAGAAGCGTTCTAGTAAATAATCTTTGAACTCCCTCTAGCTTCGAATGGGTTGTCTCATGTCTCGCCATTGGTACCATGCCATTAGCTTCTCTTCCTTTGTCAACCCGTTGACAACAAAGTAACACTCCACTTTGTAGATCCAGCCATGGCCGTCCTCGCCCTCAAAGATGGGCATCTTCAACTTTCTCACTTTCGGGTCACCCTCGTTTCCCCTGAATCCTCCGTAACCTCCCATTCCCCGAAGAGGAGGTGCTCCCCAATTGTCACGATCTTTCGTCCGACGATCATAACCAAATCCTTCATCATATTCCCCTCTTCTTTCAAAATCAGCACCTCGGCGGTAGAAATACTCCCTTCTCCCCACAAAATCAGCACCACTCCTTTCGTAGCCCATACTCATCTCCTCTCTAGAAAGTTGTTCTAGATGAGGCATTCCGTTATCTCCCTCAAGGATCTCCACTTTCGGATTCTCCCTCCCTCTAAATGGGTTCGGATTTCCTCCTCTCCCATGGCCGCCGGTGGTCTCTTTTGCTTCGGATGTCGCCGGATTTTATTTGTCTTCAAGCATCTTCTTCATCATTTCTTCCAAGGCGGCGAACCTTCCATCCATCTTTTCATGGATGGATGCAAATTATTTATGAAAACCAGAAGTTTTCTCCTCGAAATCTATCTTTAGTTGTCCAAGTTCTCCCTCCAACAGAAATAGTCACCTCCAACAGAAAATCTGCTTTTTTTGAAGGTAAAACAACAATAGGACAGCAACAACTTGAGAAAAACTGTAGAAATATGAGAGAAAAACAATGGATTCCACTAAGCAAACGAAGAAAAACAACAAACGATACAAGTTTCTTCAATTCGAGAGAAAAAAACGACTGTCCAAATCCTTAGCCAAGCAACTAGAGCCCAAGCACAAGGAAGATCTCAAATTTCAGATTCAAATTCAAGATGAAAGTCTAATTCTAGTATTAGCAATTAATTAAAGTCAAAGGAGAAATACAAAATCCCTAAATAGCCCCTAATTCAAATATTTCCCTCCAAAGCAATTTTTAATCAAGGTGTGGGCCCCATAGGAGCAGCCGGCCCCTTCTCTCTCCTTTCCCTAGGCCAGCAGCTATAGTAGAAAACCGGTCTACTAGGGACCGATTCAATAGGAACAGCCGGCCCCTCCTTGGCCGGCCTAACAAATGCATACACTAAGATGCAAAATTTTTAAAGATAACCATGTATTTTAGACCATATCGATATACGTTTATTATTCTTAGTTAGAATCCTTTGTTCAAAGTAGAAATATGATATGATGTATATGCTGATACTTAAGTGGGAATTTAAATTTTAAGGGTTTGGGGTTTGATTCAGTAAAATAGTAAAATGTATAATTATGGTCCTCACAGGTTTAAATCTTGGACCAAACACATTAAGAGATCTCATTGGACTTTATAAAACCCTACTTATTGAGAAAAAACTCTATTTTCGCAGGACATGGAGCATTAGCTTGAAAGGGACACTTACTGATTCAAAACATTGCTATATCTTTTATTGATTTATATGGTAAGCTATTGTGATAAGCACAGGGGAAGAGAGACCATTATATTTATATATATATATATACAGAAAAAATTTGGGCAAATTAGAGATTTTGGGAAGAAAAATTGTCATAAGGGAAAATTAAGTCAATCATGTATTGCGCTATAGATTTATAAAAAATGAACTTTATTAGCTTTGAAGAAGATGTAAAATTGATAAATTTTTATAGGCGTTTTAAAATTGAAGGGTTATGAGAGTTATCAAAGTAGCTTGAATTAGCAAATTTTCATAATGAAATTCTAAAGAGTAAGAGGATGTCAAGTGATTGAAGAGACATTAGTTCATACCAGTACTTTAGAATATGGATATTAGTGTTTTGTAGGGGAGTCGATTTTTATGAATAACACAATTAAGTTGGGAGAGGAATGAAATATAGGCTTAACAAAATCATATCAATATTTTAAAATAATTTAATTTCATGCTAGGAGGATCAATAATTGAGGAGAGGATAATGAGACATAAGCTTAGTAAATTCACCTTAATATTTGAGAAATAATTTTCTTTTATGTTTGTGTAAGTAGGCAATGCACTGGCTAGGCCGAGTTTAGGTTAGAGGAATTTGAAGCTTTGCCTAAACTTGGCCTCTTTTGATAATTGGGGCAGGGGTTTTGGAATGAACCCAACTTTTCTCTATGGGCTCCGAAAATTTGGCTCTGGCCTCCCCCGTTATTTCGAGGGGAGTTTTAATGGATTAAGTTCTGGGGTAAATTTTGGGAAGGCAGATGGGTTTGTAGATAAGACACTACCTAGAGATTTCGCCCTCATTTTGCGAGGACTTTATGATCTGAGTTCTGGTTTCCTATAGGCGCAAGCCCCTATAGTTAATTATCCCTCCCGATAACGAGAGAACTTTCGATTAAGGCTAGTCGTCAATCAGATACGTAGAGATATGTGTTATCTGGCATATAGTAGCAGCATGGGTTTGGGAACTTGAAATTTGGAGTATTTGATATTTAAAATTGAAATTTCACCATCTTGCACTTAAGGCGGATGGTGGGGGAATGGATGATGGACCCGATCAAGATCCCATGGTTCCGTCGTACCAGGCCATCGTAGTCCCTGGTCTACTTAGTCAGAGGAGATAGTCGACCCACCCTGACAGAAGGATCCTTGTCGGCAGCCATGGGTTGCATAGTCCAAGGGTACCTTATAGACCTGGGGGGAGTATTTGCCTAATGGGATAAATATAAATCCACCTTAGCTAACAGAGGGTTTTGTGCCCTATCGATCATATCCTATTAATTCATATCTCAATGATTTGATGCCACTAAGGAACGTATTGTCTCTGGCTATAATCGTTATCTTCTTGTGGTGCCATTTGGCGGCAAAACCACTCGGTTCAGAGGGCCCGGGATCATAACCGTTTACCTGCAGTGCCATTTGACGGCGAAACTGCCAGTTAGAGGACACGTATCACATCCTTACTGGAAGGAGATTGTTTGGTTATGGCGTCGGAAGTCGAGTTGGGTGGAGACCGTGGGATTCGAGGGCTGGAGTTCGGCAGTGAGGGGCTTCATGTGTCTTGTGGCTAGGGCAAAGGCAAAGGAAGAGGTTTGGCTGGCTATAGTAGATGGGATCGAAGGCAGTGGTCTGCAAGGGAGAGGGGGATTTGATTGGAGGAGGTGCAGTTTCGAGTCGGAGCTTGGACGTCGTGGAAGGAGGAAATGTGAAGGGAATAGCGACACAAATGCTTCGTTTGGTTGGATTTTAAAGACGTCGAAGAGCAGCGATCGAGGCCTATGAACGATTTTTGGGAAGCGACATAAACGGCGCCGCATGTACAGTACTTTTCAGTGAGATTTCAGGCAGATATCACGGATTGGAGTAGGACTTCGACGGCGTACGAGGTAAGCAGGATTGCTGCCTTTTTTTGCTTTTTGTTCTTTATACAGAGGTCAACATTCTCCATGAAAACTTTTGTTGATGTGGCCATGACCTAATTTGGTTTTTTGGCTCAATATATTTATGGTGGAGATATATTTATAGTTTTGGGAATGTAACTGAATGTTGCAAGAGGTTTAAGAAAGAATGAAATACAAAACTCAGATGAAGAGATTTACCATTCGAATTGATATGTGATTATCTCATGTAGTTTTCTAAAGCTGTCAAAGAAAGAGGTGAATCATTACATAAACCAAGAAACTTAGAGGAGGGATGAACAAATTTCTCAGGGGGTAAATTCTGTAATTGTTGAAATAATTAAGTCTTGAAAAGAGATATAATGCCTATTTATAGGAATTTCTTAATATAAACATTGGCTAAAGAAGCCTTAGGCTCATTTAAATTAAATTCTAACTTCTATGTATCACTAAGGTGATAGATATTGATTAACTAAAAACTATTAACTCTATATCTAATTTGACATTTAGTAGGCTATTGGTGTGCGTGTCAAATGACTTGATGGGCTTAATCGACTCTCTTGAGTGAAGACTCTCCTTTGGAGAGTGTTATTTTTGTTATTTTTTTAGAAACCAATGAGCACTAAGAAGAAGCTTTGTATTTTAATCATGCTAACTAATGGTGGACTTTCTCCCCAATAAACTAGATATCGATGAATTCATATTATCTTGTGATAGTTGGATTGCTAACTCAATCCTCTACAACCTTAATGTTTACCACTTTGGTTGCTTTCGATCTGATGACTTGTGATTTGTGTTGAAAAGACAGTTTGAAATATGTAGTTTAGAAATTATTCTGATACATTGTCACTGTTTTGAGCATTTAAATCTCTTTTCACATTAGAATCAATTGATCTTGTGATCATTGGATGGCCAATTCTATCTCTTACAACTTCCGCTTTTATCACTTTGCTCGATTACATTCATATAAGTTTCAGTTTGTTCATCAAATAAGCGGTTTGAAATCTGAAACCTATAAATTATTTCGAAACTTTCTCACTGGTTTTGGCATAAATTTATCTTCTCTTATTGGAATCATATCATACTGGTATTGTTGGAAACCTAACCTGCTTCTATTTTAATCTTGTGTTTATCACTTTTGTTGGTTCCACCCCAATAAGTTGTAGTTCTTCTCCCAAAATGGGAGCTAAACTTTGGATTAAGATAGTTTAAAGAGAAGCTAAGGATCATCATTCTAACTTTCTATACACATAAAGCCCATGATCTCCTAAAAAAGAAAGCCATGCTTGTTCATACTAGGAGGAACTACCCCTCAGTTCTGACAATCGTGCCCTTCCTCGGTTCTGGCATTCATTTCCGCCTTCTCATTCTATTTGACTTTTTATATCATTTTCTTTATCAATATCTCTCCCTCATAATATTCCCCTCCCTCCCTACCTACAGTCCTTTCTCTATTTCCCTCTCCCCTTCACATTCTCTCTCTTTCCATAACTCCCTCTTTCTCTCACCCTCTCCATGTTTCTCTCTTCTTATAATTCACTCTTACATTTTGTCACTCTCGAAGTCCCTCACATTATTCTCAAGCAAATCTAAAGGAGTCAAGCAGCTCATTGGAGAAGTCCTCTACATGAGTAGAGCTTTGGTGTATCCCTAATTGTATTTCTTATTCGTTATTTTCTTGTCAATTGATGTGTTAATGCCTCAGTCGCAACCTGATAGAAAGTGGATGCACTTTTCACAAAAAACAACCGATGAAATACGAAAAATTGGGAAGAAGAATGCCCCAAAATAATTTTGCTGAAAGAACTATAAAGAGAAATGCAAGATACAATTAGATCTTCAATTGGAGAGGAAGATCTGGCTCTCCCAAATCCCTAGTTGCCGGCGAGAGCCCAAATAACCTAATAATAAACTAAATTCAGCAAACTTAAAAACATCCTCCTGAAATCACCCTATTGTTAACCTTAAATAGGCTCTCATAATTCCCTCCCAAATCAGCCAGCTTTTCCTGAATAATTCCCTCTCAAGTTTGAATTCAAATTAGATTTATTTTCCTAATTAATTCCCTCCCAATTATAATTAAAACTTTCCTAAACAATCCCCCCTTAATTCCTCCTCCTTTTCCCTAAATAATTTTCTCTTAGATTTTGAATTCAAATTAGATCTCTTGCTTAAATAATTCCCTCCCAATTGTAATTTAAACATTCCTAAATGATTCTCATTTGATTAAGAATCTTCCTAAACAACTCCCTCTTAGTTAGGAAACTTTCTGATTCCCTCCCAATTAAATCGGCTGGTCCATCAATACTCTCCACCCAAAGTGTCACCTTGTCCTCAAGGTGGAACGAAAGAAACTGTTACTGAAGCACTTGACTAATAACACTGGATTGAAAAATGGACTGACACTGGGTTGAATGATTCCTTCTTCGAGCATCTCCATGGACTGACACTGGGTGTGAAGCTCCAATAGTTTCCTTATCATTCCTTCTAGGTTGGAAAACTTTTCCTCCATTGATGTCATTCTATCCTCAAACGCCGATTTGAGTTGGCCAACTTTTCCTTTAAGATGCTTTTCCAAGGCATCAACTTTCTTTGCCGCCATAGATCCCAAAAAAGTGCTCTGATACCAATTTGATAGGAAGTGGATGCACTTTTCACAAAAATCAGCAGATGGAATACGAAAAATTGGGAAGAAGAATACCCCAACATAATTTTTACTGAAAGAACTATAAAGAGAAATGCAAGATACAATTAGATCTTCAATTGGGGAGGATGATCTGGCTCTCCCAAATCCCTAACTGCTGGCTAGAGCCCAAATAACCTAAGAATAAATTAAATTCAGCAAACTCCAAAACATCCTCCTAAAATCACCCTATCGTTAGCCTTAAATAGGCTCTCATAATTAACTCCCAAATCAGCCATCTTTCCCTAAATAATTCCCTCTCAAATTTGAATTCAAATAAAATTGATTTTCCTCCCAATCATAATTAAAACTTTCCTAAATAATCCCCCCTTAATTCCTCCACCTTTTCCCCTAAATAATTTCCTCTTAGATTTTGAATTTAAATTAGATCTCTTCCTTAAATAATTCCCTGTCAATTGTAATTTAAACATTCCTAAATAATTCCACTTTGATTAAGAACCGTCCTAAACAGCTTCCTCTTGATTAGGAAACTTCTTGATTCCCTCCCAATCAAATCGGCTGGTCCACCACAACCTTAGCTAGTAAAGGTGACAACATGGTAGCTATCTGATTTGAGGTTTCACTTTTAGTGACTATCATTGTATCAAACTCATTTGCGTATAACAATTTGTTTAGCATTTAGGGTAAGAATATCTTCTGACTCATTGGCAGTCATTTAACCTTAGATTGACAATCCATGTATCATCCTGCTCATTCATTTGCAAACTCAATTAAATTGTCATATGACAAGCTAATTTGAAGCCACCATGCATCATGATACACCAGCACCACCAACAACAACAACAAGCCTTTATGCCACTATGTGGGGTCGGCTACATGAATCCTTTTTCTCTATTATGTTCTATTTCCATTCCATGCATTATGATAATGAGCGGAAATTATTAGATGCATGTCATCAGCCATTTGATTATCAACAAACTCCTCAAATTGAAATATTTGTGTTCATATGAGATACGTTTTAAGTTTTGACTTATAAAAGACTTGCAAAACTTAATTTTTCTGCAACATGAAATGTTGGCTCTTTTTTGGATCAGACTTCTACAAGGCAACATCAACTAGGAGTTATAGTTCCTTTAAAAAGGGTTGTTTACCCTGGCTTGAATAGTTTATTTAGATCTAAATTATATTTAGAAGTTTCTTTTTCTTGAACTGAACTTTTACGTATGGGATTTTGATGGATCCAAGACATCTGTCCTGGCTTTTGGCAGAAACTCATAAACGAAAAATAGCTTAATAGAGACTGTTGGAGAATTTTATTTATACAATATTTATTCTTACTGGTTTTAGGTTGACAAGTAAATTATTATTATTTTTGGGTTCCAGAAGCGCAGTTCAACAAGGCCCGTTATGGATGAAAAGATCCGTTTTTTGGAGGATCAGATAATCACAGCCAGGGCTTTCTTGCAGTTCGCACAACCAAGCAGCAATTCCCACCTTGTGAGGGAGCTGAAGCTGAGGATAAAAGAAATCGAAAGGGTGCTTAGTCATGCCAGTAAAGATTCTGATTTGCGTAGGAGGTAACTTTCAATATTTACTCTCTTGTAATTTAAAATAGCTTTGGCATTATGTTCATTGCTGATCATACTTTAAACAACAATTGCTCGTATCTTTGATAGAAAATTTTTTCCCTATTAATTGAGGTAAAAAATCTTTTCAGTGCCTTGCAGAAAATGAAAGCAATGGAAAATACTTTGTATAAAGCCAACAAGGCTTATCCAGATTGCAATGCAATGGCATCAAAATTGCGTGCCATGTCATATAACACTGAAGAACAACTCAGGGCACAGACAAATCAAGTTTCTTATCTTATTCAGCTTGCTTCACGTACATTCCCTAAAGGTCTTCATTGCCTGACAATGAGACTAACTACAGAGTACTTTGCTCTGCCACCTGAAAAGCGCCAACAGCTATACAGCCATAAGCTTCAGAACGCAGATCTTTATCATTATGTTATTTTCTCGGACAACATATTAGCATGTGCTGCGGTGGTGAACTCAACCATTGCGAATTCCATGGTAAGACTTAAGTGTAATTCTATGTCATTTTTAACACATGCATGCATACAAACTATGAATTGAATTCTGGTGTTTACCGGAAAGATCAACTTAGAGCACATTTATTACTAAAATAGGTGATGTAGTGTAGAATAGAAATCAAAGGTTCGTGATTTCTTTAGTTGATTGTGGTTTTAGAAGAAGGAAAAGGATAGAGCAAATCAATAGAGGGAGAGAGAGAGGCATGGGAGAGAGATTTGAGAGTGAGAGAGGGGAGAAAAGAGAATGATAGAGAGAAATCAGAAGAAAGTAAGGAATTTGGAGAGGAAAAGGGTGTTAGGTGACTGAGAAAATGATACAGGAAGTTAGTGGGATAAAGATCAAAAGAAAGGTGAGCAAAAGATTGGGATTGGGCAATTACAGTAGATAATAGCTAGAGAGGAAAAATGATTTTTTGATAGAGTTCGTCAGAGGATGTTGAAGGATTACTGAATTTGAGGGGCTATGTGGTGAAAAAATTTAATAATCTTCATTGAGTAAAATAATTCATAAGCCTCTCTTATAAAAGGCCTTTGAGATCCATTGTATAAAATACTTTATTTCAGGTAAACCTTTAGCCATTTATAGAAATAAATTATAAACAACTAAAAAGCATAATTAAAATTTACTTAAATATGTCAACTATTAAATCATGTTATCGATGATGCATATTAGTCTGGATCATATTTTATCCAGAAATTCAAACGTATAAAGAACTCTCCTTAAAAGAGTTCTGGTAAAGGTACTCATCTTACAGACTTGAAGAAATGCGTTGAATGTGATTGAGTGTGCCCACAAATCATCAGATAAAGGTTGTTTTCGCCAACAAATATAGTAACATTGTTTGCATAAAGGATCTAATTTATTCTCATCAAATAGAATCAACTCAAAATCTGATATGCTTGGAGCTAGTTGCATAATATTAATATAGTAGAAGCTCAAAATAGTCTATTGATTATCCATATGTAGTCAATTTAGTCCCAACATATCACATTTCTCTAATGTAATCCCTCGACTATATGAAACTGATTCTAAATGTTTAAGGATCCATTTGTATAGTTGATGGTTTAAATTAGAGATTTGTGATATTTGAGATTAAATTAGCTACATAGGAATATTCAAGGGACTATTTTGGACTTTTGATATTATTGTTAGGAATATAGAAACTTTATCACATGCAGTAAATTTGGAGGATCAAAAGTGCCTTTATATGATGATAGATTCACAACATGAAAAATGTGCCTAGCTTTCATGTTGAAAGGCAATGCAACAATAAATGCAATATGTTTTAGTTTTCTGAACACATAAGAATGCTCTGAGGCTTTGCTTGATGATATACTACATATAAAATAAAGAATTAGTGCAAGATTATATATATAAGAGGAGAGAGAGAGAGAGGAAGAGAAATATAATATTCATCCTTGTTATCCTAATTACTAGATGAACGCCACAATAGCTATTACATTCTCATCATTACAGCAACAACAACAAGCCTTTATCCCACTATGGGGGGTCGGCTACATTCATGAAATTTAATTTTTTTGTGGTCAACAAATATATCATACAAATGAGATGAAACTAATGTAACATAATGTAGATATGGTGCATTCAGGAGTAATGAAATATGATCTATAAGCGTTTTAGGAGAAGTAGGTTGGATAACTTCATTTGGACAAACAGATAAAGAACTTGTGATAAAAGGCCCAATAAAATCCAAGGGATCTTCCAGCCCAAAAAAATAAGCATTTTGGGAAGCTGAATTTCTGTAAGTATACTAGACCAAATCTATAATTATGAGGCAGTATGATCCATCTACTTCTGATGTCAAAAGCATCTTGGATACACGCCTGCATGAATGTAACTATCAGCAAAGAGTACAAAAGGCAATTTTAATTCTTCATTCTTCAAATGATTCTTCCTATAATTTGATTAATAATTTAATATAGTAAGTAGTAACATAAAACTGGTTACAAAATCAGTATCTTGTTGAATAACATGTGAATTAGGAGTCCTAGTTGATAATTTCTCGAGACTAAGAGGTTAAGAAAGATCAAGTAAACTTGTAGCTTCAGCAGGTGTGAGCTACTTAAATTAAATTTTAGATTTAGACTCAGGATTAAGTTTGGAATTCTTTCACCGTGGCAATGCAGAAACTAAGGTAAACACAATGAGGAACAACAGGGAAGGGAATCAGTAATCTTTGAAGTTTGAAGAGAAAAGTAACTTCCTGGAATGGTAACCATGCATATGTTACCATAATTGATGACCAGGATATAATATAAAGAATCTTCTTTATGACCTTATAATGATTTCAGAAGAAAGAGGGAGAGGAAGGCGGTGGGCGAGTATCAGAGAAAGGTTTTGTGAGAGATGGAAAGAAGGGGTAATAAGCGAAAGACAAGTGAGAGGAATTGCACAAGAGAATAGCTAGTGAGGAAAAGTGATCCTAGAGAGGATTTGAGAGCGAGTGGAGGCAGATGGGTGGGAAATCATGTTGATGTATGGAGGTTAGTGGCAAAAAAAAAAAAAAATTTAATAATTCTTTGGATAATAGTATGCCCTAGAGTACCTTTTATAGAAAATGGCTGACCCATTCTAGATAAAATCTAAATAATGTAAGAAATAAACAATCATCAATCAAACTATCAGAGATGCAAATTAGACGCTTGCATTCCTGGGACAAATTGATTTGCCCATGCATCATTTTCTTTCTCCACTGTTAAATGCCTTGTTTTATTTTTCATTTAATCATTCAATCCACCTTTCAGACGGTTATCAATTAGGCTTTTGTTTTTATTCTATTAGATGTCCTTCTGCAACATTTGGCCTTACTTGTAATGGCATATGCTGCACTGTCACCCCAATTGTACTGCTGGGCGAGTTTGAGAACCTAATCTCACCTGCATCAAAACCTACTACTGAATCATCGTTATGACTGTATGCAGTATGCTTGAAATGTTATTTAGTCCATTGTTCAAGGGCGTAGGCAATGGTTTCAG
This sequence comes from Dendrobium chrysotoxum, assembly GCA_019925795.1. NCBI lineage: Eukaryota > Viridiplantae > Streptophyta > Magnoliopsida > Asparagales > Orchidaceae > Dendrobium > Dendrobium chrysotoxum. The sequence continues at coordinate 51,498,241 of CM034301.1, forward strand.
ATTGCATCATTTGTCACTATTGCACTCTCCACATGCAATCAGCATGCTATATTTAAAAGTTTATTTCAAGGGTGTATTGGGTCACATATCAACTGATTATATATTTAGTTCTTCTATCCAAACGTTTTCGGAGTAAATTTTTTATGAATTCCTATGTTTACAAACAAATGTCTTTTGCAGGAGCAGGAGAAAATAGTCTTTCATGTGGTTACTGATTCAATTAATTTCCCGGCAATGATGATGTGGTTTCTGATGAACCCACCTAGAGAAGCCACAATTCAAGTACTGAACATGGATGAGTTTGAATGGCTTCCTTCTAATTATGGTCTAACATTTGTGCAGCATGGTATCTCAGACCAAAGATACACATCACCCCTCAATCACCTTCGTTTCCATTTGCCCAAGATTTTTCCATCGCTAAACAAGATTTTGCTTTTGGACCACGATGTGGTGGTGCAAAAGGACTTGCGGAGGTTGTGGAGTCTAGATATGAGGGGTAAAGTTATTGGAGTTGTGGATACATGTACAAATGATATCTCATCTCAGCCTCTGAAAATGCTCGTTAACTTCAGTGATTCAACAATAGCAAAAAGTTTTGATCCCAAAGCATGTGTATGGGCTTTTGGTATGAATATTTTTGACCTGCAAGCCTGGCGTAAAAAAAAATTAATGAAGGTGTTCAATAAGTGGCCTCAAGTGGTAAGCCATCCCAATTCAAATTGTAGTTTTTCCTTTAAATTATTGTAATTAGAATTATAATATGTGCATAATTCTGGGCAATATTATTGGTGTGAAGTGACTTATGTAGATGCCGCAGAAATTTGCTGAAAGGAAAGTATTGACTGATGTAGTACTGTTGAGATGAAGCTTAAAAAAGTTATTCCAACAGTGCCACATCACTTAAAACTTTTTTTTTTGGAGAAAGTACTCAGCAAATGTATATTTTCTCAGTTTTAACCAGCATGATCAATATTTAATTATTTAATCTACCAGAAATCTGGTAAACAGTTTTTAGAAGGGCGTTGGCGGGTTTGTTAACGTTTATGATCTCAGCCGTGCATCAAATTAAAATACATGATTTTACAGGGAATAGGGAAGAAACTGTGGAAAGCAGGGAGCTTGCCATTGGGCCAGCTTGTATTTAACAATAACACTGTTGTGCTGGATCGACGATGGCACTTGATTGGCCTTGGGCACGATTCAACACTAAGTAGTGAGGATATTGAGAGGGCAGCAGTTATCCATTACAGCGGACTCATGAAGCCATGGTTTGATATTGCCATCCCAAACTACAGAGGTTACTGGAATAAGTTCATTGAGTTCAAAAATCCATACCTGCAGCAATGCAACATTCACCCATAGTAAATGGTGGCGGTACTTCGTCTCTCTCGTTTTGCTAATCTCCTTTTTTTCTGCAACATTCATTGCTTTAATTTACTACCACACCAATTCAACGTGCTTATGTATATTTTACTTAAATCATTTTTTGCACATACCTCCTTGCATAGCCGCTTTGAAATATAGCTCACCCAATTCATTTTACCTAATTTCTGATAGCTCACCCAATTAATTTTACCTAATTTCTGATAGAAAAGGTCTCAGGGCTTCACTTCATTTGTAGTTCAGCAAGATTAGTTAGGCCAGTACAATTCATGTAGAAGAACTTGTACGATTCTTAACTGATATCTTGTTTTTTGGCTACTAAGATTTGCTAGTTTGTGATTGTATATTGGTTGTGTTGATATCAAGCCATATAGCAGGATTGTCATAAGGCTATCTCTAATCTTGCTGGGGGCATCACTTGTACCTAGGCCTTCTTTCCTTTCCAGTATACAGGCACAGGCGCCGATTTACACACTTGAAATTGGAAAAGATCGATCTTACTCCTGCTGAATGTAATAAATTCACATTGGATTTAGAGAATAATGTTGCAATAAGAGCATTTGGATGCTGTGATAATTCTCACCAGCCTAGAGCATAGATATGAAAGTTGCTTGACAAGTGTAGTTTACATGATTGTGAAATCATGAGTGTGTTTCACAGATAATCAAGTTGTTTATTATTATTATTATTTTAGTATTGCTACAGTCCCCCCAAACAAATATACGCATAAGTATTTTGGGCTTATTTTATAGATGGTCCAGGAAAAATGGAGAATGTCATGAACTTTTGTAGAAGTTTGAGGAGATTTTGTTAATTCATCTAATCAAGTCATGATATATTATGAATCTTGTGTTTGTGTCTATGTAATTGGAGAAAGAGAGAGAAAGAAAGGGGGAGAGAGAGGGGAGAGAGAGAGAGAAGAGAGATTATTAAACAAATATGTTATGCTATAAGACTGATTGAGAGCTCTAGGTAAGTATTAATTAGAACACTAAAGACATAACAGATGCAATGCATATATAGTAGATCCAACATCCAAAGAATATGCATGTGAGACACCAATCGAATAATATAAGTCTGATTTATTCATCTGTCGTTGCAATGAGAGCAACGAAAAGAAACAAATGTTAAGAGCTACATCGAGTTAATTACATCACCAAATTAATTTGAAAAATAGAAGAAAATGAAAAAAATAATAAAGTGTGAAATTTGCATGCTGTTCAAAGTTCAAACTAGACCCAAAAGAGAGAGTAATTAATGATGTGAGAGGTCATTTTCTTTTAATTAATTAATTAATTCTTCAGTTATATATATACTGCGTAGGGACAGGTGCCTCCATGATTGATAGGGTTGTGGGTGCACCCAGAAGGCCCTGATGGAGTCGTCTGTCCTTTAGATAGAAATTGTAACAGGAGTCCACTGATAATATTGCTACTGCCTTCTTGATCCATGAACCATGAATGGGCCTCTTCTTCTAATGGCCTGGCCGCTATTAACGTTAGCTTCAAGCTTGAAATTTCCAAGAGAAGTAGAAGCAAATGCTTTAAGCTCCCAAAAAACATCATTCCTATTTATCACACACACAGAGAGAGACAGAGAAAGGAAGAAGAAGAAGAAGAAGTTGTGGTTGATGAGGAGAGGGAGAGTGGCTAGATGGTGCATTATATACATGTCTTACGCTATGAAGCTTGTCTAATTTTTTGAATGGATGGGGGGTCGTGGCTTTGAAATTTGAAGTCGTCTCTATTTTTTTTTTTTCGTCTTATGAACTTGGACCAAGCCAACACGCACCTTTTGGGTCTTTTTTTTCATGTAAATACACGTGTGTATAAATTCTCCCATATTAAGACTGGAGCTGTTTTCTTACGAATAAGGAGTCACAAACTCACGATAAGAATTTAACCCATAAAAAAATATTATTAGCCATTCAATTTAATCCAGAGATTAAATTAAGAAAGATCTTAACCAAATATTTAACCATCAAATTAAGTTAAAATAAACAATTAATGACAGCCTGAAGTTCAGATTCAGACAGAGAAATAAGAAAGAAAATCTCGGGCTTATAGATTCATGGGCTCTCCTTCCTTAAAAGCCTCGCCCTTTCCTTCTTCTATGCACAATCACCAAACACCGTCGTTCGTGTCAGAGAAAGGCATTCAAAGATTTAATATTCATATACGATCAAGTGTGATTTAATCTGATATAATTCCGATCCACCAACTTTAGTTTTATATGATGATTTTATTCTTTTAAATATTTTTGTTATAGCGTTAATGTTGATGATAAACATCGAGCTTATCATCTGTTGTATGAAGTTGCCTTTAAGCTATATTGTTCAAATGCTAATATGAACCTTGTAAGATCGAGAGATTATTACGTGTGAAATCTTACGTGTGAAGTCTGGACGGGAGAATCGTCCGCATTCTATAAGTGCGCGTAGTAAAAGTACAGTTATTGTGTACACTCATAGAATCCGGACGCAGCTCCAATTCGGACTCCACGCATAATAATCTCTCTATAAGATCAAAGGATGATGAGCAAACTTCTCGATCCAGAAATCATATGTTTTGTAATTCTTCCTCCTAGCAAATAGAGAGGCCGGGATAAAACAAACAATATGTTAAAATTCTGAGCTCTATCAATTCAATTTTCATCTTCAATCATTGAGTTTTATGCATGATGATAAATCAATAATAATTATGTGGTATTAATAATACAATAAATTTAAAATATGAAAAAATTAAATTATTTTAAATAAAAAATATTTTCAAATTTAATCTTTTTGTAGGCTAAGGAAAAAAAGAAAATATTATATAAATTACATTAAATATATTAAATGAATTGAAAAAAAATAAAAAAATTTTATTTTAAAATTGAGGTTTTGTTTAGGATAATTTTTGGTCATTATTTTAAATTTTTTTTTTTTTAGAAAGCTGTCACAAAGGGAGCCCGAGTTTTATATCATTTGTTAAATTTTAAAGATGAAAGAAATCATTTTTCTTTAAATATTTAAAATCAATTTTATATTAAAGCCATGTAATATCCTATAATATTGAGGAAAGAAAGAATTTTCTCAGTTTAATCTTACATCTTGATAATGATTAAAATAAATATTAGTAAAATCCCAAAATATATAAATTAAATTATGCATTAAATTGTTTGGCTTGACTTTAAATAATTAAATTTAAAATTTTTAAAAATTTTCATTTTAAAATGAAACTGTATCTTTAAAGTTTTGAAGAAAATTTTAACTACTCTTACTAATAGTAAAAAAAACATGATTGTCCACATTAAATTTTAATCATTATTTTTCAATTATTTTGATTCTATTTGTTTCACACTAGGGATGCAAACGAGTTGAGTCGAGCTCGATTTTGAGCCCTAATGAGCCCGAATTCGGCTCACCTAATATATAAGGGGTTTGAACTCGAGCTCCAACTCGACTAAATTTTTTTAAATTTCGGCTCATGTACGTTCATTAGCTCGAGCTAGAATAAGGTGCTCAAATTTGGCTCGTTTATGAGCTTGATGGCTCAAACTTAAATGCTGTTTTTATGAAATTTTTTGATGAACTGTAATATCAAAAATCCTGTTTACAGTTGCATTAAAATGCGAAGAAGAGGTGAATATACTTGAGGACAAAGGAAGGCTGAAATCTGTACAAACGTAAACATAGAAGATTTTTTGAATTAATAAGGCTTGATAAGATGAATGCTCAAATAATAAGGAATGGAGAATTAGGGCTCAAATAAAAAACAAAATGAAGGCTTTCCAACATCTGAAAGTTTGTCTTGAGGAAGAAGATGAAAGAGCAAAAACCTGGGCCCCTTGGCCTCACACTCTCGGCGTCGCTATGTAAAATGGGGTGAACTTGATATTTAGGGGATATTTGGTATCTGATTTGTCTGTCGTTTTTAGTAGGATTTAGCATAAATCCAGCCAAACGCAATTCGGCCTGCTGTAAATCCGGCAAATTCGTAAATCCTGGATTTACAGCCGTAAATCCGATAAATCCCTCTAAATCCTAATCCCATTTCTATTCGGATTTAACGCAACTTACAGTTGCGGAAGATCTTCTGGCGGCGCCCGTGTCGCGATGTGTTGCCCGAGCTCTTTATCTACATGGAGGAAGACGCCGCTTCATCCTCATCGTGTGCCCTAGCCGCTCCTAAAACAGTGTTGGCGGATCTCACTCAACGTCACGCAGGTACCCAGATCACCGAAACTTTTTTTTTCTTCCCCAGCGCGACAAAAACAGAAGGAATGATAATATTTAATTGTTCTTGATCTTGGCAAATCTATACATAGTTGTTCTGTGAAATCAATGTATGAATTTGATGAGTATGTGAGTGGTGCCCTGCTTGAATTTATATTATGGTGATTATTATGCTAAACTATCAGATAGGTTCTGAAGATGGCAGTACTTACTGATGTGATTATTTGTTCTATGAAACTAGTTGAAGTTAGACATGGAAATTTACTTGCGGGACCTTAAATTAAGTTGATTGCTCCTTTTCACGGATATCAATATCACCTTACTGATTATCGAGGAAGTACAACCAGAAGATATACAAATCAATAAGAATTATTTAATCACTGACATGTGCAATTGCGAAGCGTGGTAGAGAGAACATTCAGGATTTGGAAGGAACGTTTTCAAGTGTTGACGCACATGAGAAAGTTTCCTATTATTGTTCAAGCTAATCTGGTTATTGCGTGTGCAGTTTTGCACAACTTTATAGGTCGATATCATGGACATGATATGTATTTCAATATGTCACAGACAGAAATAGAGCATGATAGTGAATGTGGCAATGTTGAAATGTCGGATGAAGATCCTAACTTGCATACAATAATAGGAGAGAATTCAAGGAGAAACGATAAGATATGTCATCGCAATTGATAAGGATTTATATATGCATTAATAATAATTTACCTTTCAGTACATTATTTATGTAATTTTTCGATTTTTTTATTTAAGATAAATTGTCAAAGAAATCGATCGTCATGAGGAAGACACTCTCCAATGCATAAAATATCAACATCTTCATTCTGTTGTGTACTATCATGTAGTTGTTAATCAGTGTAAAAAAAAAATTTCATGTTGTCATGTACTATTTATGCTTTTATTTATGTTGAATGATGTTATGTTTGGTTTATTATTTGGCATAGAGATATTTCTAATTTATAACATGTGTACTGAGGTGGCTTCATATTACTCCTTCAATTTCAAATCTCCAACTATTTTAAATCTCTAACTGTTTTAAATCCTACAATCTGTTGCCAAACAACTTCTCTGGATTTAACAGGATTTAAAATTTGTCATACCAAGCACTTTTCATGATTTATGAGCCTAGGATTTACTAAATCCGAATTTACAGGATTTAGTAAATCCTACTAAAATTGAATCCAATCCTATACCAAACACCCCCTTAGAGTTCTTGGTGAAGAAGAAGTTAAAATTGAATAAAATAATGGGAAAGATATTAAGAAAGATATTAAAAAAAAAACACAGAAATTTCAGTGCTCATGAGATGCGACATTGCAGTAGCCAGTAGATGGCTGCTGAGAGCGAATTGGGAGGCCTGCGGTTGAAACATCCTGCTTGAACACTCGAGAACTAAATTAATCTAATATTCGCATTCGATCTAGTGGTCCTCACCTCCGCAGTTATTCGAGCTAGTCGATGAGCCAGCTTGTCGAGCAGCTGTTGAATGGAACTCGAGCTCCATTATAGAAAGAGCTCGTAAATCTATTCGAGTTTACTAAGCTCGACTCGTGAGCTCGTTATCGAATCAAGCTCGAGCATGACCGTAGTTGGCCGGTGACAGTGGTCAGAAAAATCGTAGTATGATGATCGTAGTATGATGACGGAGGTCGGAAGGACCGCAGTCGGCGGGTGACGAAGGTTAAAAAATTCGTAGTCTGACGATGGAGGTCGGAAGGACCATAGTCGGCAGGCGACAATGGTCAGAAAGATCGTTGTCTGGCGACGGAGGTCGGAAGGACCATAGTCGACAGGTGATGGAGGTCGGAAAGATCGTAGTCTGACGACGGAGGTCTAAAGAACCGTAGTAGGCAGGCGACAGTGGTTAGAAAAACAGTTGTCTGATGACGGAGGTCGGAAGGATTGTAGTCGGCGGGCGACGGAGGTCAGAAGGATCGTACTCGGCGGGCGACGGATGTTGGAAAGACCGTAGTCGGCAAGCGACATTGGTCAAAAAGACCGCTGTCTGGTGACGGAGGTCGGAAAGACTTTAGTTTGGTGACGAAGGTCAGAAGGATTGTAGTCGGCAGACGACAGTGGTCATAAAGACCGATGTCTAGCAACGGAGGTCGGAAGGATTATAATCGAGCGTCACTTGTCGGGAGGAAGTTCGGCGATAATCGGTGGCCGGATGTAAATCCAACAATAATTGGAAGCCGGGTAGAAGTCCGACGATGGTTGGTGGCCGGGCATAAATCTGATAATAGTTGGTGGCCAGGTGGAAGTTCGACGATAATCGGTAGTCGGGCAGAAATATGGCGTCAGTTAGTGGTCGGACGGAAGTCCAACGTTAGTCGGTCCCTGAGCAGAAGTTCACAATATTCCGACGACAATTGGTGGTCCGACGGTGGTTGAGGAGTTTGGTGGTAAGAGAACTTTAATTTCTCTCTCTTCCTTCTCTTCCTTACTTCCGTCCTCCCTCGATGAGGAATGAGGGGTCTATTTATAATTTTCTGAGAGTGGCATGACCAATAAATAAGAGGGAGATTAAGAGTATGTTGTGAGTGATTTGAATGGACGGCCGATATTGATCTTCTTAATCGTGGACCATTTACTGGGCATTTGAATGTCTTAATGATATCAAAATTCAGTGATTTTGGGCTCGTTGGATTCGTTTCATCGATCCGCTTGATTTAACTATAAGCATCTCATGTTTGGGAACCGTTTGGTCATCCAATTTATGGTTTAAACTTTTCAAAGACGCTTCGGATTTTCAATTTGGACCATTTGGGCTCGGATTGAGTCGAATTTGGTGTCGTTGGGTTCGTATTTTCGAGACGTTCAATTCGACTGTAAGTTTGCTGAAATCGGAGTTCGGATGGTTCTAGATTTAATTTCAAAATCTTTCAATTCAACTTTAGCTCGACATTCGACCAAGTTAAATTTTTTGATGATATATCAAGTATATATGCATGTGACACCATAATTGAATAATGCAAAAGAACACGTAGCTAAATTAAGAAGAAAAATACTTCAAAGTCTTGAAAAACTAATCAAATAATGAAAGTCTCATTTATTCATCAGTCATTGCAATGAAAGCAGTGAAAAGAAACAAATATTACAAACAACAATTCGTTAATTACATCACCAAATGTGACGAATAAAAGGAAAAAAAAAAAGCACAGTCAGGCATTTGCGTGTAGTTCAAACTTCCAACTACAGCCTGAAGAGAGATAATTTAATGGTTAACTAATTCTTCAGTTATTCATGTATATATATACAGGTTAGGGACAGATGCCTCCATGGTTGTCAGGGTTGTGAGTGCAGCCAGAAGGTCCTGACGGAGTCGTCTGTCCTTTAGGGAGGAGCTGTAAGAGGAATCCATTGATGATATTGCTGTTGACTTCTTGATCCATCCACCATGAATCCACCTCTTCTAATGGCCTGGCCGCCATTAGCGTTTGCTTCAAGGTTGAAATCACTAAGAAAAGCAGCAGCAAATGCTTTAAGCTCCTAGGCATCTTCATCATCGATCAAATAGCGAGAGACAGAGCTAGCTAGAGAGAGATAGAGCAGAGGTTGTTGATGAGAAGGGGAGGATAGATTGGTGGTGCATTATATAGAAGTCTAAGCATACCCAATATTTTGCATGGCTCGTGCTTTGAACTTTGAAGTCCAGTCTCTTTTCCTCGTTTTGGTCTTGACCCAGCCAACACGCACCAAGTAATTAGCTTTTTTTTTTTTTTTTTTTTTTTTTTTGTGAATTGTGCTATTTTTTAAGAGAGTGACGGCTCTGATGAAAAATTTTGTGAGGATATTTTGACTATTATTATAAAAAATTGACTAAAAATAGAGCTTAATTAATAAGTAATATTTAAACCGCTTATATTGAGAAAAAATATTAGTTTTGTTGATAATAAAGTAATTACTAAATTCTTTTAGAAATTAAATGAAGAGTATGTGTTATAAATTATATATATATTTATAATATTTTATTTTATCTTTTTAATAACAAGTTTAAATAAAATATCTTTTAAAGTTTTTAATGTTAACTCAAGCATGAACCGGAAATTTTTTTTTTTTTGAAGGAATATTTGAAAAATCTAATTTATTCCCTCACAAATACAAAAAATCTAATTTGTGCTATGCCGCTGTTACCCTAATCTTAGGCTTTATTTGGGACAGCTTTTTCATTGCTTTTTAAAATAACTTTCTAGTACATAAATTTGTAATTCAAAAAATTTGTTAATTAAAAAGTTGTTTTAGAAAGCATTAAAAAAATTGTCTCAAACGAAACCTTAGGTTACCATGACATAATTCTTTTCAATCATATGACAAGTAATATTTGATTTTTTTAAGTTGTTATTTTAGGATGTTTTGATATAAATTATAAGAGAATTAGTATTATATAAACTCTTTATATATATATTAATCTCAAAATAAATTAAATATTATTTAGAATAATTTAGATATAATTTACACAAGAATATCATGATATAATACTTTCCTATTAGGTTGCAAATAAACTTTTGCTTTTGGTCAAATTTTCAAACTTTTTTTGCGGCGGACAGAAAATATTAGACAGTTTTCTTTTTCATATTTGCTTCAGAAAAACTTATTTCTAAAAAAAATTAAAATAAATTATGGCACATAAAATTTTGACTGCAAAAATAAATAAATAAATAAAAAGTGTATAATTTATACCAAATTAAGAAAATCACACAGGAGAAGGAGAAGGAGAAGGAGAAGGAGAAGGGGAAGGGAGGGTTGTTTTCTCCTATAAATTTTGTGTAAAACAGTAGCAAAAATATTAATTAGAGTCTGCTATCTGAGAACTTAATAGAGGAACAATTAATTAACAACAACAAAATAAAATTAACAGAATAGTTTTGGCCTAAAGCTATCGCTGAATGAGAATTTTCTTTTTCCAATTGTTTCAGCTTTGACTTATTAATTAAGCAACGGTAATGAAAGTTATGTGCGTGTAAGAAGCAGGAAGACCCTGCCTGCTAAGATTGAACGCCACCAAACTCAGTTCAACGCCTGGACCAAGCCCACCTAGCTCTCTGCATCGCCTTCTTCAGTCAACTGTCTATGATGTAGAATCGTTATGCCAATGTTGAGGGAGTAGTCTATAGCAATTTAACTCGCCTGATTCGAACCCGATCCGATTAGATAAATAGGTTAGATGTATGGACCTGAACCCGATCCACTGACCTGAGTGCGAGCGGGCATGATGCACAAGTGGGCGAATTCATGAGCGTGATGCGCGAGCATGGACGATGATGGGACGAGTGTGTTTCGGGTTGATCGGGTCAATTTCGGGTTGACTCAAATCCGAGCTGAAAATACAATCGGTTCAGAATATAAAACCCGAACACGACCCATTTTTCAAACAGGTTGACCAAGACTCGAAATTTTCGGGCCAGATTCAAGTCGGATCGAATATTGACACCCCTATTTTTTTTTCTTTTAAATTTAAAAGGGGAAAGAGCCACTTATTGAGAGTATTAAGTAGAGGGAAATGGAACATAAAGCAATGTTTTCTTCATTAACTCATCCTTTGAGAAAGAAATTTGTGTTTAAGTTTAATAATACTTAAACTAACCTTATGTTTATGAAGAAAGATAAAGAAGTAAATCATAGAAAAAATTTACTCTGGATATTCTAATATAAATTTTAGTTAATTAGAATGAGTCTCACTATTACTGAGTTTATTTTGAGATAAATGTAATAAGCTTGCATTATCAGATACTCCCCGAAAAATGTATAAAAAAACCGACCAGGCGACCAATCATGCAGCAAACTAACAATTAAATATAAGCTTGTATCAATACTTGCTTGATTCCACCATTTCTGTCTCTTAATCGGTCAATTCCCATTACAGCCCAACAATGCCAATTGGCACCATCGATGATACTGATGCTTGCCATTAGCAGTTACCAACAGCTAAGAAAAACTAAACATTGGCAAGTGCGAGGGCTTCCCAATCCTGGAGCTGGATCGATCAACCATGAGCTTGCCGATCAAGCCAAGCCTCATTGTTCTTCAGATCAATCAATCAAATTATGAATCCTGAGATGATCAGATTAGAACTCAACTCTACTTAACCACATCGAGGCTTGTAGGAGTTGAAGATGGTGCAATCAACCCCTTTAATTCTTTATGAGATCCAAGGCACTTTGAAGAGTAGATCGAGCTGTTAAAACTGTTCCTTGTTTGCGTATAGTAGAGAAGTAGAATGATTATATCGTATTATTTGTTTGAGATGGTCCATCTTCTTCCTCCGGCTAGAACCAGCACCAGTACTAAGAATAACAGTGGCGATCACATAAGCACTTCTGCTTTGGGGATTGCCGGACAAGCCTTCCTAGTATAGGCCAAAGCCACCTTACAAGTTGAGATCTTCTGTTATTGCATGTAAGAAAATTGTAATGTATAAAGAAGTCTTCACCTGTAAAACAGACTTGTTCTTGGTAACATATATAATTTTTTTTTATGCAAGTTGTCATTTCATTTTATTTTTAATCTGAAAAGAAACATCCTCCCAGATATTAATTATACATGCCGCTAAAATAATAAGATTCAATCAGGCAGTGATTAAATTTTGTTTTTGAATATTAATATTCATTTTAAGAATTAAACCCATTTAATTTTAGTAATTAGTTAGCTGGATAATAACTATAATCAAATTTTTAATGAGTTTATCATTTAAAGCCTTAACAAATTTAGCTTGTGAATAATGATTTTTGATAAATTTTAAAAATTTATCATGATCAAGCACAAATCTCGAGGTAAAATTGAATTGAAAACTTTCAAAATTAAATCCGGAACCATTTGAACACCGATCTCAGAAAACTAATAGTCGGACTAAACGTCTCGAAAAGACGAGCCCAACGACACCAAATTCGGCTCAATCCGAGCCCAAATGGGTCCAAATTGAAGACCTGAAGCGCCTTTGGAAGGTTCAAATCATAATGTGGATTACCAAACGAACTCCAAACGTGATGCTTATAGTCGAATCGAGCGGCTCGACGAGACAAATCCAACAATACTAAGATTTTTAAATTATGATATCATTAAGATATTCAAATGCCTAGTAAACGGTCCACAATCAAGAGGATCAATATCGGCACTCCATTCAAACCACTCCCAACATACCCTTGATCTCCTTCCTATTTATTGGCCATGCCACTCTTATTTACTGGCCATGCCACTCTCTAAAAACTAAAATAGATTCTTCATTCTTTATTGAAAGGGGGCTGACACCGGACCAGAGGAGGCTCGACGAATCCACGTCGATGATCCGGTGGCCGTGGCCGAGAAAGTCTCCAAGAACTCCTTGGAGAAAGAACCCACCACCTAAGATCAAATCTTAGAATACAGGAATTCAAAAATAGAATAAAACTACTCAAATATTATTTATCTCAATCAATCTCCCCTTATTACAAGCATTGCTACCTATTTATAGCCAAAAGAAGCAACATAAAAGGTTGCACACAACATAAGCAAGCACTAATCATATGTAGCCATTTAAGCTACCAATTGGAATGAAACTATCCTGAAGTTAATACAATTAACGGTTCAACTCCGGCGTTAGGGGCAGTACTAGAGGAGGAAGCAGGGGAGGAAGAAGGGAAGAAAAAGAAAAGAAAGGAAGAGAAATTTGAGATCTCTCTTGCCACAAAACTCCTCCTAGAGCACTGCCCGGCCACCAACTATCGCCGGACTTACTCCCGGCCACCCATTGTCGTCGGACTTCAGCCCGACCACCAACTAATGCCGGATTTACACCCAGCCATCGACTGTCGTTGGTCTTTCGTACCACCGTCGCCCGACTACGGTATTTCTAAGCATTTTCGCTCGACGACTATGGTTCTTCTGACCACCGTCACCAGACAACGGTCTTTCTGACCATTGTCGTCTGCTGACTATGGTCCTTTCGACCTCCGTCGCTAGACTACAGTCCTTCTGATAGCCAACGCCTCACTATGATCTTTCGGACCACCATCGCCAGACAACGGTCTTTCTGACCAATGTTGTCCGCCGACTACAATCCTTCTGACCTCCAAAGCCAGACTACGGTCATTCCAACCTCCGTCGTCAGACAATGGTCTTTCTGACTGGTGTTGCCCGCCGATTATGGTCCTTCCGATCTCCATCACCAGACTACGGTCCTTCAGATCTTTGTCGTCAAACAACTATCTTTCTGACCACTATCGTCCGCCGACTACGGTCCTTCCGACCTCCATCGCCAGACTACGGCCCTTCCAACCTTCGTCGCCAGACAACGATCTTTCTGACCACCGTCGCCTGCCAACTATGTTCCTTCTGATCTCCGTCACCAGACCGCGGTCTTTCCGACCTCCATCGTAAGCCGACTACGGTCCTTCAACCACTGTCACCCGAATACGGTCTTTCTGACCTCCGTCGCTCACCGACTATGGTCCTGCCAACCAAATGAACATGTAAATATTGATTCTTCCGATTCCCAACATGTAATGCACTCTATATGATGTATATTTGCTACATCAAGCCAAGGCCTTCCTCCTAATAAAGGGCCTCATTTGTAATCGATTGTAAACATTAGTGGATTCATTCAAATTGGGCAAGTCCTCGTTGTTTTTCCCCCCTTTTCAGTGAATTTCACGTAAAAACTCTTGTGTCTCTTATGAACGTTACACCCTCTCTTTTATCCGATTGTGTGATAGGTCTTTGTATAAAGCTAAGACGTTAACTTTATATTTCTCTATCGCCGCAAATATTCCAGGACGCAACAATTTTGATGGCAACTCGGACAACCATCATCTATTTTTTATTATCAGAAGAGCTCAAATAATCACCTCATAAAGAATAAATATGAAATCTTATAAAAAGGAACCAGTGACAATAATGAGGCCAAATATTAAATATGAAAAAAATAAAAAATAAAAAATATGTCTTTTATGTAGATGAGTAGTTGAAAAAAAATAAAAAAAAAACTCTTTCTATCGCCCACAAAACAAATTTAATTCCTTAATTTTTTTTTTTTCGTCATCAAATTGCCTCCTCCCAAATAGCTGTTGTATCCCAATTTCCAACTCTTTTTCTCTTATTGCTGTTTTCGTTATTCATGAACATTCTTTCTTCAAATTGATGTACAATCCATTCTTCTAAGGCTTCATTCTGGATACCTTTTTTATCGCTTTGCTTTTCAAATTGCATTCATTTCCAGTTTGACCTTTACTTTTTCATTGTTTTTAAATAAATTTTATATTAAAAATCTATTTTCTATAATAACTTTAAAATTTTATTTTCTCTGCAATAATTTTATAAAATAGTAAGAAAACCATGGCAAATAAAACATAAAAGAAATGAGAAATTATTCTGTGCGGACACCGGATGGATAGAACCGTCCGAATTTGCTGCGCTTTTACTACCCTTTAGCTACGCTTTTGCAAAAGGACAGTTAAAGTGCAGCAAATATTTAATATTTACTAAATAATTGAATGTGCTACGGTTTTACTGAGTATTCACAAAAGCACAGCAAAATGACAGTAAAATAGCATGCATAATTGAATAATTTGCTGCACTTTTACTGCTCTTTTGCAAAAGTGCAGCAAAAGAACAATTAAAGCACAACAAATTCAGACAATTCTCACTGTTCCGTGCCCGCACAAAATAAATAGTCAAAAGAAACACTCTACTTTAGAAAGAGATGGAGGGTGGGAAATGGAAACTATGATTCCAAGGGGATGCTAATCATCACCTTTTGGTTTTATCCTAAATATTTATGACTGACTTCATGTATAGGAACAAGTGTTTTTTATTCATTTAAGTTGAATGTTCCATAAAGTGCAAATCATAATTTTTACTTATATTATTGATATCTCGTCAAAAATTAATTTTTATCAAAAATAGATCTCGATACATATTTGAATTTGAAATTTTTCAAAGTTAAATTTAGAATCATTTGAGCTACGATTTCAATAAACTTGTATAATTTGAGTTCGAAGGACCTCAGATCAGGCAGTTGAAGCGCTATAAGAGAATTCAATACACTAATTGAAGGAGAAAATAATCTATAAATTTTGCATGCTTATAATCAAACTGAGTATTTTGACAAGATGAATCTAATAAGCCTAAAATATTCTAACTTTAACATCATTAAACTATTAAATATTAAAAGAATGCTCTATGATCAAGAATTCAATACAAGGGCATCCGATGAAGAGTTTAGAATTTTGACTATATTTATGGGTCAGGATACTCTCAAAAATCTACAAATAGACCATTACTCTTTATATAAAGGTAGGTTTGAACTTTGACATGAGACTCACGAGAGCTCAGAGGCTAGAAGAATCTCAAAGCTCCATTGGAGCACCACCACCAAACCTCTGCCAAATCGTTGTTGAAAAACCACCCTCAATCACGTCTGTTGGACCAGTGCCATTAAATCATCATTGTCTGACTACAATTCTCAGACTACCATTGTCCAACTACACAAGCTAAACTCCTTCAATCACCAGTGCTCGACTATATCCTCTGACAATCATCATCTGACAATAATCCTCCCACCACTATCGCCCGACTAACATCCTATGACCATTGTTTCCCTTATGATCCTCTGACCATCTTCGTGAGACTATGCCTATCCGACTGCACTGATGTATGATGACTTTATCATGCATCATCACCAATAGAATCAACAGATGTCACCACATATAAGGCTGATATATGTTGTCAACATCAACTATGACCTTTGATTAATGCTAGACTTCTTGTTCTTTGATCCACTCTCATCAAAAGATAATGTTGAAACATACCATGAATGATCTCTTAAAGATAACCCATGTGTTACGAGTCTCTTCCATCTTCTAGCACGAAATTTGTCCCATAAGTCTATTATATTTTATCAACACCTTTTTCAATCATAGGAAATTGTATCATTTTTAATCAGAGATAAGCAGTAGTTAAATAATTTCAATTTCCCCCTCCCTCTAGTGTTTTTTCCATTTATCGAGCTTCCCACCTCTCTTATCTTTATGTGAGCTAGATCTCCATATAATTCTAAGACGTTAAGCCATCTCATTCTATTGTCACAAACATTCGAACACGCAACCATTAAATTTCATTTATCTCTTTCAATTCTAATCTTCTAATTCTAACTAGATTGGTGCATTTTCAATCATTAGCGGTACATATTCAAGATCATTTAAATTTATTCTTTTTGCGTCCTGGAATATTTGCGGTGATAGAAAAATATAAAGTTTAACATCTTAGCTTTATACGAAGATCCAACACACAATCATATAAAAGAGAGGGTGTATCATTCATAATAGACACCTGAGTTTTTACATGGAAACCCCTAAAAAGGGGAAAAAATCACGAGGCCTGGCCCAGTTTGAATGAATCCACTAGTGTTTGCAGTCGATTACAAATGAGGCCCTTTCTTGGAGGGAAGGCATTGGCTTGATGTAACAAATATACATCATATAGAGTGTATTACATGGTGGGAATTTGAAGAATCAGTGTTTATATGGTTGTTTGGTCTACTGGTCCATAGTCGGCTGGCGATGGAGGTTGGAAAGACCGTACTCGGGTGATGGTGGTTGGAAGGACCCTAGTCAGTGGGCGACGGAGGTCGGAAAGATCGTAGTCTAGTGAAGGAGATAGGAAGAACCATAGTCGGTGAGCGACGAAGGTCAGAAAGACCATTGACTGGAAATGGAGATCAGAAGGATAGTAGTCTGGCGACGGAGGTTGGAAGGATCGTAGTCGGCCAGTGATAGTGGTCAAAAAAATCGTTGTCTGGCGACAAAAGTCTGAAAGATCGTAGTTTGGCGATGAAGGTTGGAAGGAACGTAGTCAGCGGGCAACAGTGGTCAAAAAGATAATGTCTGAAGACGGAGGTCGGAAGGACCGTAGTCTAGCGACGGAGGTTGGAAGGATTGTAATCGGTGGGCGACAGTGGTTAGAAAGATCGTTGTCTAAAGACGGAGGTCAGAAGGACCGTAGTCTGGCGTCAGAGGTCAAAAGGACCGCAGTCGACGAGCAACAATGGTTAGAAAGATAGTTGTTTTGCAACGGAGGTCAGGAGGGCCAGGGACAGCCAGTGGCCGGGTGTAAATCCGGAGTCAGTTTGTGACCGGGTGGAAGTCCGACGATAATCGGTGGTCGTGAGTAAGTCTGACGACAGTCGGTAGCCGGGCGCTTATCGAGTAGGTGCTTGGTGGCAAGAGAGATCTAAGATTCTCTTCCTCTCCTCTCTTCTTTTTCTTCCTTCCTTCCTCCCCTGCTTCCTCCTCTGGTCTTCTCCCCTTTCAATGAAGAATGAGAGGTCTATTTATAGTTTTTTGGGAGTCGCATGGCCAGTAAATAAGAAGAAGATCAAGGGTACGTTGGGAGTGGTTTGAATGGACGACCAATATTGATCCCCTTGATCGTGGACCGTTTACTGAGCATTTGAATGTCTTAATGATATCATAATTTGGTGATCTTGGGCTCGTTGGATTTGTCTCGTCGAGCTACTCGATTCAACTATAAGCATGTCACGTTTTGAAATCATTTGGTCATCCAATTTATGATTTGAATCTTCCAAAGATGTTTTGAGTCTTCGATTTAGACCCATTTGGGCTCGGATTGAGTCGAATTGGTATTGTTGGGTTTGTCTTTTAGAGACGTTTAGTTCGACTATAAGTTTGCCGAGATCGGAGCTCTGATGGTTCCGAATTTAATTTTGGAAATTTTCAACTTGATTTTGCCTTGATATTCGTGCCTGAGCATGATTAATTTTTGAGGATATATCAATTCTTTATTATTTTGCAAGTCCTTTAACATACAACAATTAGATACCCAAGCATGTAAATCTCTTTGAAGCCATCTCATTTCTAAAATAACATTGAAAAGGTCATATCGACGATGAAGAAGAAAGTTCAAAATTACTCTTGGAAAAAGAGATCCAAGCCAACCAAGAAAAGTTATAACTTTTATGCAGATGATTTAATATAAATATATAATTGAAAGTGGCTTAATTGAACACAGCTAACTAAGCCAGCGCCATTTGAAGATAGATCAGTGCGCGCTATGGCTCTTCGGTCGCTCTCCCTTGCGTTGGCTGTCGTGATTGTTATGTGCTTTGGTATGGGAACCAATGCTTTGTTTAGTTTGGAGACAGAGGAAGGAAACGACGAAGCCATAGTGCGGGCGACGTATCACTTGTACTTGCCGGAAAAGAACAATTGGGATTTGGGCGCTGTGAATGCTTACTGCACCACCTGGGATGAAGACATGCCCTTCGCCTGGCGTCAGAAGTATGGTTGGACCGCCTTCTGCGGCCCAGTTGGGCCAACCGGTCAAGCTTCTTGTGGCAGATGCTTGCATGTAAGTAACTAATTATACAAAGAGGATTTACATATATAAAACTCACGTTACTTTCTAAATTCTTCTCCCACACATTCAGGCTTCGTTTTGGACAGCATTTTGCTGCTTTATAAAATAATTTTTTAGTACAAAAATTTCTAGTTCGAAAAATTTTTGTACTGAAAAGCTACCTTAAAAAGCAGCAAGAAAGCCGTCCCAAACAAAAAAACCTCAATTTCTTTGTTGGGCTTACCTAGCAAAGTCTCGTAGTCAAGAGTTTCAGGCTATTACATACTCCGCCAATGCCGACAATGTTTTCCTCCAACGAGATTCCGTAGTAACATAGATGCCCTTCTCCAGGGAGGTCGTATTGGGCTAACAATAGATTAAGTAAATAGTAAAATTTAGATATTAAATATATAAATACAATAATTTTGAGTGTTATAAATATAAATTCCCCATTATATAATTGAACTTTCATTTTATTTATTTAGCAATGCAAATGATGTGAAGTGCAATTAATATAGTTGTTTTTGGATGAACTTGCAAATCATGCAGGTAACAAATGTTGAAACCGGAGCTGAAACGACGGCCAGGATTGTGGATCAGTGCACCAACGGAGGGCTGGATCTTGATTATCATGTGTTCATGAGTTTGGATACTGATGGCAATGGCTACTTTCGAGGACATCTTACCGTTAAATATAAGTTCCTTGACGACTGTTAAATTGTGGCGCAACATTAACTCCGTGATGATACGATAGAGTGTGCGGTTTTGGGAAGAATAATGTATTAAATTTTCCGTTAATAATAAAATAATAATAATTTTGTTCTTTCTTTTCTAGAAATTATTGGGGATTAATTTTCTATTGAATTTATCTTTACCAAATCAGATTGTTAATGTAGCCGCATTTGGATGAAAATGAATATTTGAGGAAAAAAGAAACCTAAAAAATAGAAGGAAAAAAAAGGAAGAATGGAAGGCTTCGTTTGGGACAGTTTTCTTACTGCTTTATAAAATATTGTAGGAAGTAGTTTTTCGTAAACTGTTGTAGAAAATAGTTTCTTAACACAATTTTTTTTGAAAGCAATGAAAAAGTAATAGTCAAATGTAAATTATATTTACTATCTGAAAAACAAAACAATAAAAAATTTGTCTAAAATGAAATCGAAATAGGATTAAACTCCCCGTTCATCCTTTAGCTTAAGACCTTTTTTTTAGAAATGAAGATAAACATATTCTCTATATTTTATGAGTTGATCATTCATCGCTTAGGACATCTCCAACTGAACGTCAAATGAACGTTTGCAGCTGCCACGAGCTCTAATCGAACGCTAAATTCAGCGGCATTTTGCACATTCACGAATGCCCTTTTTTTGTTATTTTTTCTTTCCGTTGGAGAAAGAATATACTCAGTATATGTATATATTTTTATGTTATGAAATGAAGTTCGGTTGGAGATTAATTATTATATTTTAGAGTATTAAAATATTTTGAAATAAAAAAATAAATTTTTAATTGGAGATGGTCTTAGGCCGGGAATGTTATCTTCTATCCAAATTTAGTGTCTTTTTTAGCCCACGCACATGAGAGAGACTATTTGTTGGTTTGTATCAGTTAACAAAATTTCGGGCAAAGAAAATACTTCACTCCATCAAGGTATCACAATTTTTTTTATCCTCTTGGAAGGCAGCACAACCTGGCACCAAGAAATATAATAAAGGTATATGAAATAAGTAACTATTATTTATTAAGAGATAAGTAATAATATTAAAGAGCAGAATTTGGTGTTATTAGCTTAGAGATAAGTAACTATAGATAGATACTTATTTATTGAGAAATAATTAAGAAATAATTAGTCTTTTAGCAAGGATTTGTGCTTAAAATGATTAATATTAGGATGTCGAGAGTTGTGGGTGGATGTCATGTCAGGCATCTAGAGGGGAGATAACAATATTGTCGAGAGTCGGCCATTAATTGTTATTGTGCAATGGACATCGAGCTTTGATTTCAAGACAACATCAACCCTCGATGTCGAGATGACGTCGGGCGTCGATGTTGAGATGATATTGGACAAAGATATATGGAGCGTCAAGACTGTGAGGGGGCTTTTTTTTTTTTTGAAAATAGCAGCGGCGTGATTATGGGTGTAGCAATTAGTGGTGTTGAGCATTAATGTTTCAATTTTAAGATGGTTGTTTTGACAATATTAGAGAGATGACATCGTGCGTTGTTGTGAAACCCTAGTTGTAAACCGTTAAAAAGAAATGAAAATGGGAATGTTCGGGAAATAAGATATTAAGTACGGACAATTGATTTGAGGCTATAGAGAGAAAATAAGAAATTTAATTTTTATTTTTTTAATAAATAAAAACTTGAAGTATAAGAAATTATATTTTAAAAAAATTCATAAAATATTTATGGCACGTCTTTGGCGTGTCCAATTTAGTTTTAATTTTTTTTAATAGGACACGTCTTTGGCATGTCTGACACATGTGTCAAACAAGTGTCGGACACGTGTTGTGTCTGATAGGTGTCAAACACTACATACCTCTTTGAAAAAAAATGGCGGTGCATATCTATAATAAAGAATTAAAATATCTGATAAAGTAGCACCTAATCTAACAAAAAATCAACCACATTAATCTTTAGTAAATGCATTGAAGGTTAAGAGTCAGTTGATATAATAAAACCTCTTTAATATTTGTTTATTGATGTATAGCTTGTCAAAGCACCTCATTGAGAGCTGATATGTCCAAAGCTAAAAAATTGATTGAAATTTCCTTTGGTATTAATCAACTCTAAATTCCAAAAAAAAGATTTTAAGATGGGCAATTACCCACTTTGAGCTCTTCCTGATTCCACCCCTGATTAGTATTAGGACATCTCCCCTCACTGAATATCTATACGCCTGAACCTGATGGGATAGAATACATAAAAGCATCACTAGCCTCACATACACCAAAGGCATCTGCTCAGTGCCTCAACAACCAAATAATAAGAAAGTTAACAGAACAAACAATGTAGCCCTCTTAAAAAAATTTCAGTTTTTAAAAGATAAAGTTGTCAGTTAATGAGAGATTATTACATGCGGATGCCGAACAAATCCGGAGGCCAATCAAGACGCGTTCAGCATCCGTACGTAATATTTTTTTTCAGTAAAGACGGCATATGAAATATTTACTCTTCCAAATAATTACAGATAAGAAAATAAATAAATATTTAACGATCATATAAGTTAGGCTTCATTTGGGATGGCTTTCTTACTACTTCTCAAGACACTTTTCTTTGTGCTAAAAAGCTGCTTTAAGAAGCAGCAAAAAAGCCATCCCAAACTAAGTCTTAATATGATCTAAGGTGCAATTGGCTTACATTTTTGCAAATTCGTAATCAATAATTCATATAAAACTTGCAAATATATTGTAAACAAACGCATTGTACCTCTAATCATCCAATGCCCATTTAGAACATTAGCAAAATTATGCAAATGTTCCCAAACATAATTTTAGCCATTGAGCTAACTAACAGAAATCATATGTTCCAAAAACAGAATAAAAAATCAAGTTATATAAATTCTATAGAAATTTTTGGCTCTATTAGCAGATTCTTTCGGATGCCAATCTCTCCAATTATCCATATAATAGTTAGGGTTTAAAATAGTAAGGGGATCTAAACTCTGGCGATTCTTCTTGCTGGGGTGATAAAATTGAATTATTTCTTCTTATACTTTCTCGTACTAATTATTATGTGTTAAAAAAATTACGACAGTAAAATATAGTATGCATTTAATATCATCATAGTTTTGAAAAAAAATTTGTACAACAACTAACATCAAACTTTTGTCCCGCTACGTGGGGTCGGCTACATGAATCCTTTTTCTCCATTGTATCCTGTTAAAAGTCAAATTCTCGTTTAAATCTAATAAAGAAATATCATTTCTAATATTTTCTAACGCAGTCTTTTTAGGCCTACCTCTATCTTTCTTAATATAAGTCAAATCTAATACCTCTACTTTCCTAACCGGGGTCATCGGAAGGCCACTGTTTTATGTGACCAAACCATCTAAGGCAACTCTCTCTAATCTTATCTTCCATTGGAGCTAATCCAACATTTTCGCGTATATGCTCATTTTGTATCCTATCTCTAAGAGTAAAGCCACTCATCCATCTAAGCATCCTCATTTATGCAACATTTAACTAAGCATAAAAAAAATTGTATGAGACCAAAATTTTTGTGTAAAAAATTTAAATTGGGGAAAATCACGGGACGTAATCCCTTTGCAACAATCTACTATATAATAGAAGATATATGAATCCACCATTCCTCACACTTAAAGAAGATAGGATTATACATGGTTAAGTATAATTGCATTATTATTATTATAGGGATTACACAACTTAGATCTGTCTAGAAACAACCATTTAAAACTCAATAACAAACATGTATCTTAATAGTCATAGACAATAGTAAGATGACAAGAGTGGCGAAGTTGATGATGATTATTAATAGTGATCATCAACTATTATTATTGTATTTAATTTTGATAAAAAAAATTTGTGAAATTTAATAATTTGATAATTAGTGGGCACTAGGTTGTCTAACCTTGGACAAAGGACTTGTCTTAGTAAATTCATCAACAAGATACTTTGGAAAATTATGACCTTAATCTAAGCCTATAAATAAGTTAAAATTTGTGATCAAACACACAGGTGGACGTGCCGGAGTGGTTATCGGGCATGACTAGAAATCATGTGGGCTTTGCCCGCGCAGGTTCGAATCCTGCCGTCCACGTTCGCATGTATATGTAGTTTTTTGAATTTGTGTTTTTTTTTACCCCTTTAAAAACTAATTATTTATTTTTTCTTGCTGATCATGCTCAGTTTGGAACTGGCATAGGTTTTAAAATTTTAATCAATTTATAATTTAGCCTCCCCCCCCCCCCCCCCCCCCACCCCCCATCTTTTTTTTTGCTAGTTTCAAAAAAATTTTGTAGTAAAAAGCTTAATTAGAAAGCAATAAAAAAGTGTTCCAAACAAAATCTTTAGGCTTCGTATGGGATAGTTTTCTTACAAAAATTTATAATTTAAGAATTTTCTATACTAGAAACTTACTTTATAAAGGATTAAAAAAGCTGTCCCAAACAAAGTCTTAAGCTTCATTTAGGATAGTGTTTAGCTTCTTTCTAAAACAGTTGTATAGTACAAAAATATCTTGAATTAAAATTTTTTATACAAAAAAGCTGTTTTAGAAAGTATTACAAAAGCTTTCCCAAACGAAACCTTAATTTATTTTTTTTCCACTGACATGCAAAAGCTGATTTTGAAATAAATTTGGGGATTTATAATATATTAAGAACATTTATCAAGTTGGGCTATAAAAGTATAAATTATAAAGCAGTAATATGAATAAATTAATATAAAAATTACAACAACAACATCAAGCCTTTGTCCCACTACATGGGGTCGGCTACATGAATCATTTTTCTCATTGTGTCCTGTTAAAAGCCAAATTCTCGTTTAAATCTAATAAAGAAAGATCATTTCTAATAGTTTCTAACCAAGTCTTTTTAGGTCTACCTCTATATTTCTTAACGTAAGTCAAATCTAATACCTCTACTTTTCTAACTAGGTCATCGGAAGGCCGTCATTTTATGTGACCAAATCATCTAAGATGACTCTCTCTAATCTTATCTTCCTCTGGAGCTACTCCAACCTTTTCACGTATATGCTCATTTCATATCCTATCTCTAAAGGTAAAGCCACTCATCCACCTGAGCATCCTCATCTTTGAAACACTTAACTTAGTATTATGCTTCTCTTTTAATGGCCAACATTCGGCACCATAAAGTATTGCAGGTCTCACCACCATCTTATAGAATTTTCTTAAGTTTGAGGGGGACTTTTCTATGCAAAGATATAAAAGATAAAGGGAAAATTATTAAATATTTTAATATAAAAACTAAAATATTACCTAATATTATGTTATTTTATTTTTAAAGTATAAGAATGTGTGCATTTATATACATGAGCAAGTAAATTTATAAAATACAAGCAAATCAATGTACAAAAGAAAGTGAAGTATATGAGGTAAAGAGAAAATTACTAAATATTATATAAAAAAAAACTATTCATCCATGTTGGGGGGTCAGGCCTGTCAACAGAAGTCTCGCTTTTTTGTCACTTTTAGCTTGAATTGAGCCAAGTGGTGAAAATCTAAGCCAAACCAGAAAGTTACGGTTCCTATTTATATCAAAAAAAATGATTCGACCTGTCATTCCCATTTGAACTTAACTAGAAAAATCTAAGTTTGGTATAGCCCATTTAATAGCTTGGTTGAATTGGAATTGAATTTTCCAACCCATCTATCAAACATGTTAGATTAAACTTAACCCGCGAGCTCATTTTTTATCCGAAAATAATCCGTTCAATATTTTTTCCTTAATTTTCTTACTTGTAAGTATAATCCTCATATATTTTTATCAAATATGTCAAACTTCATAGTTAATAAGATATAAAAAAAACTAATCAAGACAAGTTGACAGGCTGGGTTCAAGTAATTTGGATTGCTTGCAAGTTGAGTTTGAATTGGTGTTTTTGACATATTTTTTAAATGAGTTGAGTTCGGGTTGACTTGATTCAGAATTGGTCAAATTCGGGTCAGACTCAAACTCCGTCTGTCAGCCTATTTTGACATCCCTATCTGATAGAAAAGGATCTATATTTGCACAACCATAGAAACTTTTACACCTCAAGCAATTGAATGATGGTTAAGCAAGCTATGTCTTCCTATACAATAGATTAATAATTAGGCTCAAAATTAAATTAAAAAAAAAAAAACGTGTCTCAAGTTTTTGAATGAATGCTTGAGAGCTCTTCAAATTTGAGAACCAATGGTCCTGATGAAAAGCCACTGTAGCCCTCTTTCATCTGCTTATCTGAAGACTGCTATAAATCAATTAGAAGACTGGGATTTTTGCCTCAACTTGACAAGGGAAAAAATAACAGAAAACTAGCTGGAAGATCTCTAAAGATCTCATCCTTCTTCACATTCTTTCAGATATGCATTAACACCTGGATCATAGGTAGCTGCTATGCGCAAATATTTTGCAGCCTCAGACTTTTCACCCAATTGGAATAGAGTGCTGCATTTTAGTAAATTTAGTGAGAATGAATCATTTAAAATAATTAAAATCCAACGTCTAATGAAAAATGATAATTTGCCACCTTCCCAACATCACCAAACCCCTATAATAGCAGGCTTTGTCCATGGGACTATCTGGCTCCCTCAACTCTGCAATCTTTTTCAGGTGTTCTATCCCATCTGAGTTTTTTCCCTGCCAGTAGTGCACTTTTGAAGATCACCCATCATACGTTTCAAGGTGACTTTGATCAGAATTAGACAATACAGCATAATTAACTCACCTGCCATATCCTTGAAACTCCAGCCCCAAAAAGTGAAAGAAGTAGAAGGCCAATTTCCTCCTCTTTTATCTGTTGTCAGCCAATTAGACAATACATTATTAGTTTATTTCAATAGAAACAATCAGAAAATTTTCAAACAAACATAAGAGAAATTTGCCAGAACATATTTTCTGTGTTCATGTAAAACATTTTAGAGCATACATATGAGAGCTTATGGATGGCAAGTTCAAAATTTTCAGCTGCTTCTTCAAATAACTTCTTAGAGCACAGAATCTGTCCTATGGCAACCAATGCTTGTACTAGTTCAGGATCTTTCTCAATTGTTGTTCTGTACCGTTAGCATTGCAGAGTTTAATACAGAGAAACAGGAAAAAGAAAAAAAAAAGATGATTACTGGCAACTACAAATTTCATTATACTACTCACCGCAACAGAATAAGTGCTTTATCTGGATCACCGGCTGCCATGTCCTTGAGAGCAAGCTTTTCATAAGACGTATAAAACAATCATGTCAACCAGCTGTTACACTTCAACATTTTAAAATCAAATGAGTTAAATTAGTTTACCTCGAGCAGCTTCTTAGGAGGTACAGCTTCTATAGGAATTAAGACCTCAGAATATGCAGCACTATTATGCTCGTTTTCTGTAGCAACTCTGTTCTTCACCGGCTCCATTAAATTCGGCAAACCCAATTGATTTCGAACATTTGGATTTTTTAAACACAATTGCTGCATAAAGGAAAGCTCAATTTCTGTCATTAAGTGGATCGAAAAAATGTATTGATACACATATATTTGTGCTTTCATGTATGTATGGGCACAAAGATATAGCATTCGTTGTATACCGGCATTGGTCCAAGGTTTATGTCAAGCATTCAAGTTCTTTTAGCAGCCGTTTGGTTGGCTGAAAAAGAAAAACAAAATAAAATGGAATGCAGTGTAAAATGAACACGTCGATGCAGCCATTTTGCAAACAGACAATATTTTGAGCAATTTTGATCATGAGCAAGGCATTTCAAACTCATCACTTGCGACCTAGTGTTCATCGATTGTCCAACTCGGTGCAGTCGATTGCTAATTGCGAAATGCGTACATAGGTCAACAATGAGGAACTTGGAGTACGTTATGAAGGGTAAACATAAGGGAAATTAAAATACTTTCTTAACCTGTATTAGTTGTTAGTGCACCATTGGCTACTTTTATTTTCCTACTGTCAGTGAAAGGTTTGTATATTTGAAAGAGATTAGCAAAGTTTTTCATGTGATTAATGGCTCCTAAATCTAAGATTCTGGATTAAGGGAAATTATGTAAGGCTCTAAAAATACAAGAATGAGAAGTCATACTATTTTGAACTAGAGAGTATGATCCAAATAGTTTTTCCAAAGAGTTAATAAAGTTTAGTTTGTCAATCCCTTCTTATTTGAGCCCTTCTAATTCCACAAGACAGGTCTGCGTCTTTTGATGTCCTTCTTTGTTACCACCATAATCTTGGAGCCTTTTTGGAGTTTCCAGCATTTTTCTTTAATATATCAATTCTTTTTACAATAGTTGCATCATAAATTGCTTTGGAAGAAGGCTTTTGTCCTTCTTTGGAGAAGGATATTTGGCAGCAAATTCTTTACCTTGGGGTTTAATGTGTTAGACCACTTATGATACACCTCAAAGCAACAATACCTATTCGGTTACCACTACTCAGCCAAGCCAATCTCCACTACCTCTTACACCTCATCTGGCGATAACGGCTTCACAGCTTTTGATTCTTCCATACTCTTCTTTACCTACTTATATAAAGAACCATTACTGTAGCTATGTAATACATTGTTATGAATACAAGGATGAACTGAGATCTTCTCCTCTATTATTCTTCTGCTCTTCAGTTTTCCTTTTCTAAACTAATAATGCAGGTGCTCTATATACAGCTCGTCCTCCCAGTTCTCATGGTAGAACTCAATCGAGGGGATATCGAGGCCGTGGAGCTCCATTCCGAACAACTATCCCCACACCTTCAAATAATCGTCCCACTACTCCCTCCATCAACCGCCCCACATGTCAAATCTGCGGCAAATCCGGCCACATTGCCCTGAATTGCTGGCATCGTAACAATCCTGCCTATGCTCCAACCTCTACAAACAGCCTGGCATTCAGCTCTACCTCCTAATTTATGTGGACGATCTCCTGCTAACGGTAATCATTCTCCAACTATTCAAAAACTTCTCTCCACCTTACAGTCCACTTTCTCTCTCAAACAACTGGGCAATGTTTCCACCTTCCTTGGCATTCAAATCAGCAACACAAATCAAGGTCTGTTCTAGGGGTGTCAATATTTGACACGACACTCGAACCCGACCCGGAAAACCCGACTCGAACCCGACCCGAGTTCAAAACGGGTCGGGTTCGGGTTCAAGAATTCGACCCGTTTGAAAAACAGGTCGGGTTCGGGTTGACTCGACGGGTTGCCGGGTCAACCCGAAAACCTGTTTAAACCTCTGCCCGCGAAGCCTGCCTGCCCTGCCCGCGACCCTGCCCGGCTACCCGCGACCTGCCCGTACGCCCGCCGAAGCTACCCGCCGAGACTGCCCGCGCCTGCCCAGCCGCTTGTGCGCATCCGCCGAAGCTGCCAGCATGCCGCCCGCGCCTGCCAAACTGCCCGCGCGCACCCGCGCACCCGCCCGCGCACCCGCCTGCGTCAGCGCGCCCGAGTTCTCGTGTCGGGTCGGGTCAACCCGGCAACCCGCCGGGTCGGGTCCGGGTTCGGATTTCCGACCCGTTTACCTACCCGGGTCGGGTTAGGGTCTACCCGTTTGAACACGGGTCATTTCGGGTTCGACCCGAACCCGACCCGTAACCCAAAATTGACACCCCTAGTCTGTTCCTTCATCAAATCAGTTATGCTACAGATCTTCTCAATGCCGCAAGATTCTTAAATTGCAAACCAACGCAAACCCCCATGTCTCTTAAACAGTCCACCTGCTCTAACGCGACTAATTCCTACAGCGATCCCCATCTTTATCGCAAAGTAGCTGGTTCGCTCAACTACCTCACAATTACCCGACCTAACATCGCCTTCGCAGTTAACACCATATGTCAACGTACTGATTACCTTACTCTCAAGCGTCTTCTACGCTATATCCAAGGCACGA
This sequence comes from Dendrobium chrysotoxum, assembly GCA_019925795.1. Lineage (NCBI taxonomy): Eukaryota > Viridiplantae > Streptophyta > Magnoliopsida > Asparagales > Orchidaceae > Dendrobium > Dendrobium chrysotoxum. The sequence goes on from CM034301.1 coordinate 51,527,731, forward strand.
GACATCTTGGCCTACCTCTCATATCAGACTCCCTCCAACTACGCACCTTGCAGACTGGGCAGGAGACTCAAACAACCGGAAGTATGTCACAGGTTTCTGTACTTACCTCGGCACTACCATCATTTCATGGTGTGTCAAAAAGCAAACTACCGTCACCAAATCATCCATGGAAGTTGAGTATCGGGCACTATCCTCCGCCACATCAGATGTAATTTGGCTGCGTCGTCTTCTTGCAGACTTCCAGGCTCCTCAACTCAATCCAACACCCATTTACTGTGATAACACATCAGCTATGGTGCTTGCTCACAACCCAGTATTCCATGCTCGTACGAAGCACATCGAAATCGATTACCATTTCATTCGACATCACATCAACAGTGGAGAAGTCACCATTCGGCACATCAACTCATTAGATCAACCTACTGATCTATTAACAAAACCGCTTCCTCCATCCAGATTCTTGGAGCTGCGCAAGAAATTGAACATTCGATCTGTCCATGCTTAATTTGAGGGGGGCTGTTAGACCATTTATGATACACCTCAAAGCAATAATACCTATTCGGTTACCACTACTCAGCCAAGCCAGCCTCCACTACCTCTGACACCTCATCTGGTGATAACGGCTTCACAGCTTTTGATTCTTCCATACTCTTCTTTACCTACTTATATAAAGAACCATTACTGTAGCAATGTAATACGTTGTTATGAATACGAGGATGAACTGAGATCTTCTCCTTTATTATTCTTCTGCTCTTCAGTTTTCCTTTTCTAAACTAATAATGCGGGTAAAGGTACTCTCTCATAATGGTTGTCATGGCAGATATTTTAGAAACTGGATTGTCGAACATTACCATTCTTCTTCCTTCTTCTGCCATATAAATGAGAACCTCATTTAGAGATAGAAGGTTTCTCTATTTAAGATTTGGAACATGAACTTGCTCAAAGTCATTATTAAATCGTGCAAGAAACTCAAACATCCTTCTCTCTATAAAAATGCTTCAGAATTACTGTATCATCGCAATCTATCATCTTGAGATCTTGATAAGAATCTAGTTCAAACAAATAATTTTTTATTGCATTAAATTATTCAATTATAGAAAGATTACTTGCTTAGTTATGGAGATCTTAGTTTTCATCGCATGAATGAGGGCAACATACTTCACTTTTTTAATACATTTATTTGACGGTGTTCTACACTTCACTTATGGTAGATAAGAACATGCACATTTCAATAATTTCAAGCATCATGATATTCTCATGTCATGATCATGAAATCTTCATCCCACAATACAAACTTTGGATCTTTCGGCTCCAAAAGATGATCCACAAGATGATAAAACTTTCTTTTTCCTTTCAAAAACATCTTCACGATTTAGGATCATTTCAAATAATTTCTTCCATTCAGGTACTATGAGACTTATAGCTCGTGGAGTTCACCTTTAGTCTAATTTACACCATCCCTAAAATGTTTTTTCTTTTCCTGAAAAATTTTTTTCCCCTAAAAAGTGATTTACACCATTCATGATAGTCAAATCCTTGAAAGAGAAGTCAAAAGAATCAGCCGGAATGAAGAGAAGAAAAAATCTCGACAATAAAGGAGAAGAAAAAACAGAACAAGATTGAAAACTAAAACTCTAACCTCACTCTAATCCATATAGAAAAGTAGAAATATGAAAAAAAGAAAACGTCGAATTTTATTGCTTGCTTTTTGTACAAGAATGTGGGCTCCGAAAATTCGGCCCCGGCCTCCGCCCGACTTTTGTGCTTTCTACGGGGGGAGTTTTAACAGGATAAGTTCCGGGGTAAATTTTGGAAGGCAGATGGGTTTGTAGATAAGACACTACCCAGAGATTTCGCCCTCATTTTGTGAGGACTTTATGATCTGAGTTCTGGTTTCCTATAGGCGCAAGCCCCTATAGTTAATTACCCCTCCCGGTAACAAGAGAGAACTTTCGATTAAGGCTAGTCGTCAATCAGATACGTAGAAATACGTGAGTCTGGCATATAGTAGCAGCATGGGTTTAGGGTACTGGAAAATTGAGGGATTTGACATTTAAAATAGAAATTTTCACCACTTCGCACTTAAAGCGGATGGTGGGGGAATGGATGATAGGCCCGATCAAGATCCCATGGTTCCGTCATCCCGGGCCATCGTGGTCCCTGGTCTACTTAGTCAGAGGAGGTAGTCGACCCAACCTGACAGAAGGATCCTTGTCGGCAGCCATGGGTTGCTTCGTTCAAGGGTACCTTGTAGACCTGGGGGGGGAATATTTGCCTAAGGGGACAAATTTGAATCCACCTTAGCTAACAGAGGGCTTTGTGCCCTATCGATCATATCCTATTGATTCATATCTCAAGGATTTGATGCCATTGGGGAGCATACGGGCTCTGGCCATAACCATAATATAATGGTGCCATTTGGCGGCGACCACCTGGTTCAGAGGGCCCCGAGTCATAACCGTTTATCCTGCAGTGCCATTTGGCGGCGAAACTGCCGGTTAGAGGACTCGTACCACGTCCTTTCTGGCAGGAGATTGTTTGAGAATGGATCCTAGTGATATTTTCGACTAGGCACTAGCTCTTTGTGAGCTGAAGTTATTTTCAGATTTGTCCACCTCGGCAAACTGTTGCGGAGGGTGGATGGATTTTGCTTTGCGTGTTTGATGGTTTTTATTTCAATTTTAAATATTCGGATTTTGGAATAATTTTGGGATTTTGGAAATTTTTGTGGCGTTTTGGGTATTTGAGAATTTTTGTGGAGTTTTGGAGTTTTGGGAATTTTTGTGGAATTTTGGAGTTTTGGATATTTGGGTATTGTTTGAAATGATCTGTGTGGACCCCTCCGGTTGAGATTTGCATTCAACACGGCCATCATCGGGGTGTTTGGGGTCATTCACATTTATGGGTTGAACCTTGTCCACTCTGTCGAGCTGCCGACAGAGGATCAGGTATTGTAGGCTTTGCGCCTTTGTAAGTGAATTCTCTTGATTATAAGCCTTGAAGGCCTAATATGACCGTATTAAAACAAATATATAGGCAGTCACAACTGTATATTTGTTTGATGGTTCGAACCCTGTCGACTCCTATTGACCTTTATGGGAGGATAGGGTTCGAACCTGAATTCACTCATTGACCCGCGCAGCATCCCTAGACGTCATGTGTGTACCAATAACACGCTCGCCGGGGCCCATGCGGGTTATGATTGTATTTACCACTTTTGTGTTCCTATGTGTATACAAATTAAGGTGCACATGTACGGGGGTACTTTGAAATATCTGTAAACGCCTTCTGTCTGCTTTTACAAAGGTTGCAGATCCGGTGGCGTTGCGTTGGGATTTCATTTGGGGATTTGTATGCCTTCTGTCTGCTTGCATGGATGTTGCAGATCCGGTGGCTTTGCGTCGTACGATCTCCCCAACTATTGCTGGTAGGCAGGTAGATATTTTCATTCATATATTGGAATTGACTTCAGGATACTGCATTTACTGAAGTCTTTCTACATCTACCCACAGGTGGCATGTAGTGCGTACATCTGTATTTATAGAGAATTCGCATATATTGCAGATCTTCGTGCATTGGACATTCAAAACTTGGTTGAATTGAGACTCATTCACTATATCCCTGAAACCACTGATTTGATCTGGCTTTCTCTCCTCAGCTCTCGCATAGAAATCGATAAGTGATTTCGTGATTATATCCCCTTTCTCATTTCTGTTGTTGGCTAGAAGACTCAATCATTCAACCTTCGGTGATTGCCTCTTCATTGATACCTTGTACTTCAAAATCAGTAGTTCACTTCCTCGAGCAGACACTATAGCGGTTGAAGGCTTATCACATCGTATAGGAGAAATAAGCAAGATATTCACTCCTAGAATGATTGTTGTGGCCCTTGATATGATTTGAATAGCAAGTGTATTGAATCACTGTTGGAAAGTTGACTGCGAAGGTGTCACAGTGTCTTTGCTGTAGCAATTCATGTTGAGTGATAATTGATTACAGGGATACTTGGATATCCACTGTTTGTCACGACGCTCTTCTGTAACTGCTTGCAAATGGCGACGTAGGTATATGTTTGCATTTACTATTATTATTTGCAAAGATTCAGTACATTTGTATGTAGTTGAGCATTGCCAAATTGATGCGATAATCTATCTGTCGATTGTCGTTGGTATCGGAAGTTTCCCTTTATGATGGCTTCTTTCACTTGCTCATAGGCACGATATGCTTTTCATACATATGTTGGTTGCACATTCTTCATCGTCACCTCCAGATAATTCCCTATATGCAATATAACTTTTTATTGCATTAACGCTTAGTTCATGACATGAATGATAGCATCGGTGCCATTAGCAATTGAGGATTGGAGATTCATGCCATGCATTCCATAAATCACCTACACCATTCATTAAAGATTCTCGCACTATATCTTATAGATAAACCACCACAAGTCTTGCAATCCGCGTAAGTTGTTGCTTGGCAATGAGTCATGTTTAACATTGCACATTAATTACCGCCTCCTAGAGTCCGTAGGCTATGGCTTTGTAACCACAACATATCTCACAACATCTTCTTGTTACTTGTAAGTATATTGCGCTTGCAAGTCCTTTATCTTCAAAGGCGGTTCATGCGTCGAGGTCTTATGACGTGCTTTGAGTCACTATTGATCATACGAATGTTCTTGTAGTTTAAGCTCCCTCGTATATGACTCAAGCTTTGTCTTTTGTATATGTTCGTATCCGAGTTAAGTTTCGTTTAGACCCGACTTCAAGTTCTTCGTTCGAAACAAATGCAAGACTGAGTCTCTTGTCGTTCTCGGAGGCTGTGGCTCTTTACTGCTTATGTCAAATTTGAACCCAGCTTGAGTTTAATATACGAGTTCACTTGCAAATTGACTGGCTCTGATAGCAAGATCTTCATCACTTGATTCAAGTTTAAGATTTCTGTAAGTTTCCTTGTTGTTCTATTTAGCTCAAATCTTTGATATTTGGTTCAAATTCACACTTTGGTTCAGTCCTTGTAGCTTGAAATAAGGTCAATGTTCAGCCTGAATCCAATTTTGAATTCAGATATGGTCCTTTGTGGTCCACTCCAGTTCGAGCTCAAATTCATCGTGCCAATTTGAGTTTGAGTCCAATCAATTTAAGTCTTGCTTATTTATTTAAATTGGAACTTAATTCATCTGATTTTCAAGTTCAATGTTCTCTCAAGTTTGAATCAACTGAATCATTTAAGTTTGCGAGTCATGATTCAAATTCGAATTCATAAGTTTGTATTGCTCGTTCAATGTTCAAATCATGTCCCAGTTCATGTCTTCTTGAGTTCAAGTCCAGTTTGGTCTGCAAGTTGAATTTTGCAAGTTCCTTGTATTCAAATATACTCCAATCCAGTCCGTTATCATTTGATTTGAGTTCTAGTTTTGGTTCATGTCCACACTTGTTTAGATTTTAGTTCATTTAAGTCTAAAAAACAAGTCCCTTTTATTGTCCAAGTGTGGTCTTCTGTTCACCCGAAATTTCGGCAGCATTCCGGCATCTCCCCCGTTTAGGGGAAATAACGGAAAACTGGGCCTTTCCCACCACGCTTAAGAAAGCGTGTATGGTAGATGCCCTCTTTCGAGGACACCGCGGCCGTGTAAAGTCTTCAATCCCCCACCACGCTTAAGAAAGCGTGTATGGGTCTTCGACGCACCTGAAAAAGAAAGGCATTTGTTTCCCCGCAGGTACAGAGCCGCATACGGGTACTTAAAATTGTCCCCACCACGCTAAGAAAAGCGTGTATAGGGCCTACCCGCCTCGCCGTAGGTGTCGCACCGGGTTTCCTTCCCACCACGCTTATGAAAGCGTGTATAGGCGGTTTGCCGGCTCGACACGAACGCCGAGGATAGGATTTTGAGGTGATTACCCGCCTCGTTGTAGGCGCCGCACCGGGGTCCCATCCCACCACGCTTATGAAAGCGTGTATAGGCGGTTTTCCGGTCCGCCGCGAACTTCGAGAGCGAGAATCTGAGTTAGAAAATTATACCTTTGCAAGCGTCGGTCCGGCGGTGGAGGCTTGTGGATCGAGGTACGAGGAGAGGGGAAAGAGCACCCTCTCTTCTCTTTTTTTTTTTTTATCATACCTAATAATAGTTAATAATAATTAACTATGATTAAGTAAATAATCATAATTAATTATCATTAATTAATTATTTATAATTATAATCAATTAATAATTATAATTAATAATTAATTACTAGTTAGTAATTAATTACAATTAGTAAATAATTATGATTATAATTCCTTAATAATTAACTATAATTAATTAAAATCAACTATAGTTAATCAGATAACTTATAATCAATAATTAATTATTAATTATCAGTTAATTATAATTAAAATACAATTAAACTCTCCCCCTCTCCTTCCTCTAATTCGGCCAATTTACGGGAATAGGCTGAGGAAGCGCACGAAAGGGTTAAAGTTACCTTCACTGCTACGAGCTCCCGTTGTAGCTTCTGCTCAAAATGTCGTAACTTCCGATCCTGGAAGGGAAAGTCGTCGAGACGAGCGAAGTCGGGCGGCAATGAAGGGACCGAAGAGGCGCTCCAAAGGAAGAAAGTTACTCCCACAGCGATCGAGCTCCCGTCGTCGTTTCCGATCAAAAGGTCGTAACTTCCTATTCGACAGGGAGGGAACGTCGGAGCGAAGTCGGACAGAGGCGGAGAGGTTAGGGCTTCTCTCTCTCTCTCTCTCTCTCTGTGTGGTCTGGATCGGAGAAAAGGAGAAGTCGGGCGAAGCTAGGGCAGAGTTCGGAAGATGGAGAGGAGGCCGCGGGATTGAGAGCTCGATTTGGTCGGGTATGGGTCGGTCGTGGCTTGCGAGATCGAAGGCTTCGGCAAGAGGCGAAGTGGGAGCAGCGGGAGTTTGCGAATGGGGAGTTCTTACGACTGGAGTGGAGAGGAGGTCTCGTTTGCTCGAGTATTTAACGACGAGAGCGGGATGTCCTTATCTCAGCAAAGCCGCTGAAGACACGACGTTTCGGCGCCGAATGAACAGAACATTATTACTGTAGCTGTGGCGAGATGGGCGCGGGATTTCTGCAGGATTTGGCAGGTATGGCATTCTTTTTTGCTTTCCTTTGTCTTCACAGCAGAGGTCAACAAAGAATTATTAGAGATATATGCACGCTCCTCTAAGAGTGTTACTGACGAGAACAAATTAATGCTAATTATATAAAACAAAATAAAAATACCAAAAAGCGGGGCTAACCGTTATGTGGAGTGGAGCACATAGATTCTAATTCAAGGGCTATAAGAGACAAGATCCAATAGCAAAGCTCCTCAATTCATGTGCTCAGGGATCCATAATATGATTAGCAGCATAGTGGGACCCACAAATTTTAACCCTAGGGTGAAAATAATTGTTGGGCGTGTGAAAGAGGCGGAGAGGGTCCCACGATCTTCAACAATTTTCATCTAATTTCTAGCTCTAACTATGATCTATTACATAAATTCCAATTTGTCTTACAGCTAAGACAAACTGAACTCACAGCTTGTCATGGTTAATAGGCCGGCCTCAAAGTTCCTAACCTTCGCCAAATTTTAGGCATGCTTAGTTGGCCCAAACAAGCCCATAGGCCAAAAGCCCAAATCTTTGATAAGAACAGCAAGAGTTTAACACAGTGCAAATTCTAACCAAACTGAATAACATACAAAATAGGTCATACAATTATAAATTCAGAATTAATGATAGAAATACCAAAGCATTATATCCTCGAATAAGTGTTAAAAAAAAAAAAGCAATGAAAGGGGAAAAATGCTGAGGACTACCCCTTTAATAACTTAAGAGCCTATTACACCATAACATCATGAATTGTGTCCACCCTCAAGTATTAACAAATTTAAACCACAGCTTGCATGTTAATTAGATACCACTAAAAAACAACCATATGCATCTAACTAATACCGTCCAGCTCACCTGTATTAAAGTCAATGAACTGTTGGTCACCCAATAAACCAAACTTCCCTGAAGAAGAAGAAGAAAAATTAACGTCAAAAAACTACATAAAATTACAAAAACAGGACTATGCATACGTGTACTGCTAATTAACTGCTTGTCATCAAAGGACAATCATGAGCAAATGTTTATTTTTTGCCTCTCCTTACGGAACTTCAAACAGTGGTTCCAAGTCCTTATGCCAGTTTGTCTTTAACTGTTTACACTCAAGTTAAGCGGCAATTTAACTATAAAAGTGAAGGGTCTGATGTTAAGTATTATATGTCTTTAAAGATGTCCACAAGAGCTTTATGTTTAGACAACCATCTAAAGAAAATTGCCAATTTAACATCAGAATATCTAATGAATAAACTCAAAATGACAGTAAAGTCTTTCAAGATTCTAATTCTTCAAAAATAACTAACTGGAGATTTATTGCGAGTATGAGGATTGATTTGAGGGTTAGAATGCATTTACTCTTCAATTTCTAGCACCAAGGGAAAATAAAATTTTGTAATTAAAATTTAAACAAAACTATTCCGATTATAATGACTATTCTTAAGGGCAACGGTATCCTACTATGGCTTTTGGGGACACTCGTGGTTGTTTAGGGGTTAAAATGCAGGATCGTAGTTATTTGCATCCCTTGAGCTGTAGTTTCGTGGTTCTTTGGGTTGCCGTTTTTTTTTTTTTTTTCAAAAACAGTTACTGCAGTCCTCCTAGGGGACTATAACTCCCTCCGTTTGTTTTGGCTATGGATTCAGTGCTGCTTTGCAGCTGTTGCTCCTTTGCTCCTACATTTTTTTGGGCAGTGCTATCTATCCTGTTTGTGTTTCATGAAGTCCATAAATTGGTCTATTGAGGCACATAAAATGAGACTTCTATGACTTGATAAATATTTGTTTTCAAATGTGCAAATCATTCTTCTCCATAATGGTAACTAATCTTTAACCAGGTGGGAGACTAGAAGTATTCAAGGAGAGACTATCTCCTTGTTAAAGAAGAAGGTATCTAAATGTTCATCACAAGGAAGTTAAGATAAAATTTTAATTCAGATGCATCTACAAACAATTAAATTGCAAGGTCTGTTACTTAAAAATTCAACAAAGCTGTTGCAAGTAAAATGGTGACAAGGTTCATTCTCCAAATCATTTACAGCACAATTAGATTCCGCAATCTCAAAGAAATATTGTGACCCTCGCTCATATTGTGAAGATTACCTTATATTCTCGTTACTCACCTTGTCCCTTTCTACCATGATGCCAATTTTTTTTTTTTTTAATTCATGGTAATTACTTCTAAATAGAGAAGGACGGTGCATTAATTTCACCTTGTAGTTTAACTTTACATTAGCAGACCATCCTGAGAAGTCAGACTTTCAATGTGGATGATCTTTGCTAGCAATTAGTATAATGACGTGGGATTTAATGCACAAAATAAAATCATAATTATGGACCAACCTGGGGAATATAAAACCCAACTAGGAACAGTGGAATTGATAGAATATCCAGATACAATTTGTAGAACTGCAACAAAAATGATAACATAAGAAGGTAGAAAAAGTGAAACTGTGAAGCATCATAATTTAAAACTCCCATTGTTGTTCCCAAAGCACAGACTATAAAAGTTAAAACTTAAGAGTTGATGTCAGGTTTAAAATGAACCATAAACCTTATGCAAAATCTAATTAAATGAAATGTAGCACTCTCCACAAATGAATGGAAGTGCATATTCATAAAATCAGCCTCACATAAACGGGATAAGGCTAACAACATCGATGATAATGCTGATAGAGCATCGTGATTTAAAAAAGGAGCAGACTCAATGCTTGAAGCTCCTCTCAATGAAAGGATATGAATAAGTTTGATGTATGTAGACTAATCCCTGCATTGCAAAGAGGCTATTTTCTGAATTGAACCTATGACCCCAGGTTACAACAAAAAATCATAATTGGAGATATGAATTTCCACATCGACCATATAGCATAAATACAATGTTTTAATAAGCCAATGAGGAAAACATCATTGCAAACAATGGCAGAAGTCCTATTTTGCCAACTCACTTTTGCCAACAAACCTAAAACTCCTTGCAGATTTGCAATTTTGATTGTTTGAAAAGATATCTGTCAGGAACCAGAAATCAAGATCAGCTACCAATCTGAAATTATATAAATCGAGTATGAACCAGCACCATGAACTAAAACATTAATCTGAAAAAACTCTGCATTCATAAAATATAGTCAAACAACAACATTGATCTAAGCGATGGTTAATTACTATCACATTGAGACAACAAAGAAATTTCGTAGAAGCTCATCTAAATGTTGTCTGAACTACCATGATTTGGTTTACTACAGTAAAATGTGCTGTTTTCATCCCCAATAGTTGAGATTAGGTTAATGATTGTGATGATACTGAAATGTACTGTATGGCAAGTAAAAAAATCATTCACGGAAAACAAAGCTGATAGGATGATCTCGAATAAATTAGTGTAAATGAACAAAATATGGGAAAAATATCTCAAAGCAGAAAGCTGTTGTACTAATCCCCAATGAGCAAGTGCGAATTAGCAAAATATAGAACCTGGTGATAGCATTAGATAAACCATATGAAATATTTTTAAATGAAAAGGGCGCTTAGATGAATGATATATAAAAGAGAGCTGGCTCGGGTATAACAATGAGGTTTCCCCCATTGTGACGTATAGGTCAACAATTAAAAAAAATGAAAAGATCACCTTTTTGGTAAATTTTCAACACTATGACGTACATGCTCAGACCATGCAGATCAATTTCATATAATATTTCCTTAAATTCTTAATTTTAGTTTCAAAACTGATGCGGACTATTGCACATTGGCATTCCAAATGAAAGAGGAATATGTGAAGCAAGTCATGCGTTCGGCTTGTGAACACATGCTACAATTATGAAGAATAAAGCTTTCATATACAAGTCTTTCAATTTAATTAACAGCGAAACAAAATCATCGGAAAAAAACTCGATAACTATTAAAGTGGGAACATAGTTTTTGTGGTACCATGGTGGGTAACAAAATCTGGCATCACTAATGGATATCATGCGAGATTAAATGATAAAATAGCTTAGATGTACATAGGTTAAGAGCAACAATTATTGATATTACCTGAACATTTATGTAATGCAAACCAGCAATCAAGGTAGGGAAAGTAAAGCACGGAATACCACTTGGATAATCAGTCAAATTTAGGAACCACAGAGTACCGCCCTGGAAAAAAAAGATGCCATAAGGATGTATTGAATATAAACATAACAAAAATGGAAGAAGACCAATAGTAGAAGTTATTAACAAGTTAAAAGTTTTTGTAATTTAAATAACAGCATTTTAAGTAATCAAATATTGTCTGTCGTCCCGCTCCCAACAGGAATCCCAGTGTTGACCTCTGTTTAAAGAACAAAAAAATAAAAGAGGAAGAAGTCCCTTACCTCGTACCTGTCCAACCCGCAAATCCAGCCAGAAATCCTGCGAGCTGCTCTGATCCGCGATCATTTCCCGGATATCCCGCGACTACAGCCGCGAATCCTGCTCAAATCCCGCCTCGGTTCTTCTCCATTCCCGTCGTTAAATACGACACCCCCACTCGTTCGCAAGGGGACACAATCCCGCGAGCCTGCTTCCTCCCGAGCTCCAGTCGTTCGCACTCGACGACCCAGTCACCTCCGAACTCCTCGCAGCTCCCGCGACTGAATCCCGCAGCCGAAGCCTCCCCGACCTCACCTCCAAACTTCCGATTCTCCAACCCACTCGACTCCTGTCACGCAGAGATCCCGACTCCCTACTCGCGAGCTCCTGAAGTCACCGAAGCAGGTCCCGATCTCCACCTTCGATCGGTCCACAGGGAGAGAGAGAGAGAGATAGAGAGAAGAAGAGAACTCCTCAAACCTCTTGTAGCCGACTCCTGCTTGCGATCCTAAGAACCGAAGCCCGCCCCGAACTCCCGTCGCTACATCCGACTCCAGAGCCACGACCGAACTTCCCCAAGCCATTTCTGATCTCCTCCCATTTCCCCTCTACCCACCGAAACCTCCAACCTCCTGTACCGACGCCTCTCTGCTCCCGATCCTCCTGGCTAGACCGAGCTACCTCCTTCCCTAGTCGAATCCTTCTAGGGACTTCTTGAGAGAGAGAGAGAGAGAGAGATCCTTACCCCTCTCAGCCAACTCCGCTCCCTCCAGCGACTTTCCTTCCTCTCGGATCGGAGGTTCCGGCATTTTGATCGTAAGCAACAACAGGAGTTCGCTTGCCGTGAGGGTAACTTTCTCCCTTAGTGTGGTTCTTCGGCCCAATCCCGCAAATCTGCCGAACCTGTGATTTAGGCATTTTTTTTTTAATCTAATTAATTATAGATTAATTATGATTAATCTATAATTAATTTATAATTAATTATAGACTAATTATAATTAATTAAATATAGTTAATTATAATTAGTTTACCACTAATTATAAGTTAAAATAATCTATTTATAATTAATTTTAAATTAGATGTAATTAATTAGAAATGATTAATTATAACTAATTTATTATTAATCATAAATTAGAATAATTAATTTTAAATTAAATATAATTAATTATAAATTAAATGTGATTAATTATGTTTAGTTTGAAATTAATTACAAATTAAATTAATCTAATTTATAATTGATTTTTGAATTAATTTAATTAATTATGGACTAAAATATAATTAATTATGGTTTTCTTTTAATTAATTGTAAATTAAGTACAATTAATTTATAATTAGTTTAAAATTAAACATAATTAATTATATATTAATATAATTAATTTACCATTAATTTATAATTATTTATGAATTAATATAATTAATTATATGTTAAATATAATTAATTATATGTAGTTTATAATTAATTATAAATTAAAGACACCGTCTCTTGCCTCGATCCACGTGCCACCACCCCGCCGACGCTCGCCAAGGTATGATCCCTAAACCCTAAAAACTCTGAGAACTTGATTTCGTCGTTTGCGGCGGACCGGGAAAACACCTATGCACGCGCTTTATTGCGCATGGTGGGTTGGGACCCCGGTGCGGCGCCTACGACGAGACGGGTAATCTCCGGGAGCTTGCTTTCGTCATTTGCGGCGGACCGGGAAAACACCTATGCACGCACTTTATTGCGCGTGGTGGGTTGGGACCCCGGTGCGGCGCCTACGACGAGGCGGGTTATCTATAAGTACCCTCGAGCGAGGGGAAAGCAAACTGTCTTTTCAAACAGGTACCGTTGAAGACCCCATGCACGCGCTTTATTGCGCGTGGTGGGAATGAAGATCACGGCCGAGGTGTCTCAGGACACCTACCATGCACGCGCTTTATTGCGCGTGGTGGGAAGGCCCAGACTCTTGTCTTTTTTTCCCCTGAACGGGGGAGACGCCGGGAGGCTGCCGAAATTTCGGGTGATCATGTGACTGTACTTGGACTTGTTTGAACTCAAGGGAGGAGGACAACGAGACTTGTGAATTCAAACACAAATTGAACATTAATCAAAGTTGCAAGCATTGAATCCTAACTTAAATGAACTTGAATCTGAGGAAGTCATAATGAACCGTATAGAACACTTGTAAACTGGAACCTGAATTGGATAAGATTCAAACAAATTTGAGTTTGAACATAGTGAACTGGACATACAGATCGGATCAGATGAACTTGATTTGAACTTGCAAAGGACAGCAGGGGACTCAAATTAAACTCATCTTAAACTTGACAAAGAACATAGCGGGCATGAATTGAAAAGTTTGAATCCAAACAAATTTGGTGTGGATCACAAAAAGAACTTGATTCAAACTTGACCTGCTTGGTTTGAACACCAACAAAGACTCTCAGCTTGACTACAGGGAACTTACAACAAGATTTGTACTCAAGTTTTGAACCATATTGAACTTCAATTGGATAAGGACTTGGACAACTCAACAGTAGACTTGTGAACATGTACTCTGAACTCAAACTTGGGCAAGATGTAGACAACAAGAACTTACACATTTGAACTTGAACTGTATAACGCCAAGTGAAATTTGAATTTGCAAGCATAAGATTCCAATCCGGATAAACTCAACATGGCAGTAGAAGACTTGAATGAATTCAAGTCTGAATGAAACTGAACTTGGAATCAAACATATACAAGGAACTCAAAGCTTGAATCACATGCGAGGGAACTCAAGCTACAAGAACATTTAACTCAATGTTAGATGAAATACATTGATCCTTGTAAATAAATGTGACTAAGATGCGACAAACGCGAACACCCACGAGTGCTTGTAGGAAGGATATTGCAACATCCTTGTCATCAACATCGGGGTACAAACAATCACACTACAAGACTCCAATGCGCATAAACAAAGAATGTAATAGACTCCTACAACGGTCCCTATGATCGAAGAAGGCAACACTGTCAATTGACGATGAAAGAGCCCTCCTTGCAAACAAATATTTTAAAACCACCTGAGATTGGTGAAAGGTGGATACAAAGCAAATACAACGAATCTCCCTACAAATCAATGCCAGGTGTTTTAGGGGTACATACAATGGTCCCCACAAGCACTGGAAGATGTACGCAGTGAACTGATCTGCATGCAACCAAGAGCAGAAGATCTGCAATACATACAAGTTCCCTACAAATATAGATGTACGCACAACATGTCACTCGTGGGTAGATGCAGAAAGACTTCAGTAAATGCAGTATCCTGAAGTCAATTCCAATCTATGAATGAAAGCATCTACCTGCCTACGAGCAACAGTAGTGGAGGACGTACGACGCCACGCCACCGGATCTGCAACATCCATGCAAGCAGACAGAAGGCGTACAAATCTCCAAACAAAACCCAGTGCTACGCCACCGGATCTGCAACATCCATGCAAGCAGACAGAAGGCGTACAAATCTCCAAACAAAACCCAATGCTACGCCACCGGATCTGCAACATCCATGCAAGCAGACAGAAGGCGTACAAATCTCCAAACGAAACCCAGTGCTACGCCACCGGATCTGCAACATCCATGCAAGCAGACAGAAGGCGTACAAATCTCCAAACGAAACCCAGTGCTACGCCACCGGATCCGCAACTTTCATGCAAGCGGACAGAAAGCGTGTACAAATATTCCAAGAATACCCCCGCACGTGTGCACTTTAATTTGTATACACATAGGTACACTAAAAGGGGGAAAATATAATCTTACAACCCGCATGGGCCCCAGCGAGCGTGTTATTGGTATACACGTGACGTCTAGGGATGCTGCGCGGGTCAATAGATTTGAACCCGATCCTCCTATGCAAGCAGATAGGAGTAGACAAGGTTCAATAAATAATTATAAAATGCCCCCAAACACCTGCATGGGCCCCGGCGAGCGTGTTATTGGTACACACGTGACGTCTAGGGATGCTGCGCGGGTTAATAAGTGAACTCAAGTTCGAGCCCGATCCTCCTATACGGGTAGATAGGAGTTGACACGGCTCGAACCATTAAATAAATATACGGTCGCGAGATCGACCGAGATATTTATTTTATATGTTCATATTAGACCTTCAAGGCCTATAATCAAGTGAATTCACTTACAAAGGGCACAAAGCCTACGAAACCCGATCCTCTGTCAATCACTAGACAGAGTCGACAAGGTTCAAAACACAAAAATATAAATAACCCCAACACCCCGATAAT
This sequence comes from Dendrobium chrysotoxum, assembly GCA_019925795.1. Lineage (NCBI taxonomy): Eukaryota > Viridiplantae > Streptophyta > Magnoliopsida > Asparagales > Orchidaceae > Dendrobium > Dendrobium chrysotoxum. The sequence continues at coordinate 51,543,398 of CM034301.1, forward strand.
GGCCGTGTTGAATGCAAATCTCAACCGGAGGGGTTTACATCAATCATCCCAAATGCCTCCCAAACCCTACCAAAACTCCAAAACCCAACAAAAATACTCAAAAATCCAAATCTCCAAAAATCATCAAAATCCCAAAATATTTGAAATTGAAACTAAACCATCCAACACTTAAAGCATAATCCATCCACCCTCCGCAACAGTTTGCCGAGGTGGATAAATTGAAGAATACTTCAGCTCACAAAGAGCTAATGCCTAGTCGAAAATATCACTAGGATCCATTCTCAAACAATCTCCTGCCAGCAAGGACGTGGTACGAGTCCTCTAACCGGCAGTTTCGCCGCCAAATGGCACTGCAGGATAAACGGTTATGACTCGGGGCCCTCTGAACCAGGTGGTCGCCGCCAAATGACACCATTATATTATGGTTATGGCCAGAGCCCGTATGCTCCCCAATGGCATCAAATCCTTGAGATATGAATCAATAGGATATGATCGATAGGGCACAAAGCCCTCTGTTAGCTAAGGTGGATTCAAATTTGTCCCCTTAGATAAACACTCACCCCAGGTCTACAAGGTACCCTTGGACGAAGCAACCCATGGCTGCCAACAAGCATCCTTCTGTCAGGTTGGGTCGACTACCTCCTCTGACTAAGTAGACCAGGGACCACGATGGCCCGGGACGACGGAACCATGGGATCTTGATCGGGTCCATCATCCATTCCCCCACCATCCGCTTTAAGTGCAAGATGGTGAAATTTCTATTTTAAATATTAAACCCTTTCAGTCCTTTTAACATTCCCAACTCATGCTGCTACTATATGCCAGATCCACGTATCCTTACGTATCTGATTGACGACTAGCCTTAATCGAAAGTTCTCTCTCGTTACCGGGAGGGGTAATTAACTATAGGGGCTTGCACCTATAGGAAACCAGAACTCAGATCATAAAGTCCTCGCAAAATGAGGGCGAAATCTCTGGGTAGTGTCTTATCTACTATCTCATCTGCCTTCCAAAATTTACCTCGGAACTTAGTTCGTTAAAACTCCCCCCTCAAAAAGCAAAAGTCGGGCGGAGGCCGGGGCCGAATTTTCGGAGCCCACACCCAGAGTAGCTAAAAATCTGGAAAGGCCTTTATTACTGAAAATACAGGAGTGCCTTCCTCCAATCCGATTGCATTGAATCTCCCTATTGTGGATATTATTAATCTGCTAATTAAGTTCTTTTATTAAGGCATGACAAATGTAAGTAGCGTAAAAAATAAATTTTCTATTATTTTTAAATGGTTTTTGAAATATATAAATCAATGAAATGGAGATGTGATTAATTTCCTCTTGAATGTAGATTTTGGAATAGAATTTATTTTTCATTGGTTGAAATTTTATAACACTTTTTGTACTTAATTTTAAGTTTAAGATATTTGACAAGTTTTACCTTTTTTTTTCCTGCATTAATTTTTGCATATTTTTGAGCAAAGATAAATGAAATAAATCTAAATTGTATTATAAACCTAAATTGGATGTTATTGCATATTGATATAGAATTTTATCTCTCTAATATAGAATATCATAAACTTTTTTTCTAATTTTGTTTTATATTTTTTATTTTAAAATTTTAATGCATGTGCACGTGCATTAATTGAGGAGGTTTATGAGAATATTCATAATTGATGTATCCATCATCCAATATTTATTTCATAATTTTGGATTTAATGGTCATTGAGGATGGTGGTTTTATTATATTGAAATGAAGTGCTTTATCAATATCTGCTGAGTTGTGCTTTATCTGTATGATGAAGTTTTATAAGAATTTATCTTTATATCTATACTAATATTAAAAAGGCACTTGTGATTCTTCCTGCAGCGAAATCCAACCAAACAAATGGCCTAAATTGAATGTAATACTTTGCAACGCTTTGTATTCCACTATTTCTATTCATATTGCAAACACGGGCTCCTGCTAGTTGCATGTTCAATCTCTCTTCTCTGTTTAGTTAAGAAATTCAGGTTATCAATAAGCTTAAAATATTCAACTTTTATCTAAGTTGATTCTTTTAATATTCTAAATTTTTTATTCTTCGTAGAATAATTTCTATAGAGCAATGTTTCATAACAAATCCAACAAGTTTTCTAGAGGTAATATTATACAGAAAAATTTTAAAACCGTCAATGCCGGTCCCAAGCCTAGATGAAAAAGGTTGCGGTTTTTTTTTAACAATTAATGCGTTTTTTTTTTTAACTTTTTGGCTTATAGTTTTTGTTGGTGATAGGTGGCTGTCAAACGCAGGTCATTGACTAAAGCAAAATGATGCAGAAATAGGAATATTATTAAAGTTATTGATGATAAGGTGGGATACGCACTTTACTGTCAAAAATTTTCATTGATTTTATGCAGTTTCAAATGGAATGTGTTGATTGATTCTTCTTTTGGATCCGAACTTCTCCAAGGATTACTTTGACAGAATTCAAAACATAACTAAGAGAAAAGATACTGTTCTGACCATGCTGTTGGGCCTGAATGTACAAATTGAGTATGTTGATTCATGTACTTAGTTGATTTTATTGTCATTATATTTTATCTACTGTCATGGTTTCTATTTTCAATATATTTATATAACGTCAGCATATTGTTTCTTATTATTTGTTTGTATTTGCATTTTTCTATGTATATTTTTTCTCATAATAAAGAAAGAAATCTTAGAAGATCGTCTTATGCTACTTAATGTTGTTGTGTGTGAGAAATTAAGTTGGGAAAGTGATTATCGATCTCGATTGCCTTAGGGTCGAACAATCGTCATAGAAGATTCTATTTTTTTTAATTTTATTCAGTAGATCTTGAATTTTCTTTATGTGAATTTAACGATTTACTTAGCTTCTTTCATGTGTTGGAAGTAAACTACACTATTCATTTTCCATAAGAACTACTCGCTGAGAAGGTAATAATTTTCCACCCCTTTCGCACACTGCATCATGGATGGCTTGGGATTCTCTTCTCATGCAACCAATGCAGTGCCACCCATCAAATATTTGTTATTATTTATGATGCACCTTATAGTTAGTAGACCACTTGCACACTGGAGTCTTTAAGTGTCATTTTGTAAGATTTCTCCAAAAGTAAATCATTGCTTAAATGTATCAAAGTAATATCCGACCTACAAAACTATTCCTTTTGATACTGTTATTTTAGTAATTGGATAAGTCCAAATATCTTTCCGAAAGTGAGGTTTCATACCAATTGCTTATCAAAGCTGTTAATTTTTTCACGTCGCATTTGCATATTACTGTCTTGTGGTCATTGATTGATCAGCTCCGTTCTCATCTTTGTTGTTTAGTTAGCTTTTGCTCATTGAAGTAGAAATAATAATGCTTGAATGTTCATCCTAAGTGCATTCTATACTTTGGTATTAATGGCTAACTTCATGATGGACCTCTTTATACAACACAATGTTTCATAGCCATTATAAGATTCAAAATGTGATGATTAGGTTTCATATATATTATAAGATGTGACAAACCCACTTGACGCTTTTAAGTTTTTGCGACATTCTGCTCACAGTTCAAGGAAGAAGATCAAGGTTTTCTTAATTTAAATGATAGTAAACTAAGAGAATTATGTTGCTTGCATTGAGTTATTTACTTATAATAATGGATTGCTTTATTCATCAAATTATATATTCATTTCATATTAGACTAGGCTAGTCTATTAGTTTGGCCATGTTGTTGTTGAATAAAGTTTGAGGATTTTTATGAATGATGATTACTCTTTGTGTCTATTCTATTTTGACTTGATTATGTAATTTCACCTGCCTATATGATTAAAGGTTGCCACATCTTGTCAGGCAAATGATGCTAATAAGCATAAATCCCATAACGAAGAAGAATCAATGGAGGCAAAGCGACAAACAAGTAGGAAGATTGTTGGTTCAGTAATGGAGAATGCTAATCACATGGCACTGAAGTGTGCATTCTATGATCGAAAATGGACAGATGGAAGCATTCCATTGGATAGTGTCTCTCAGAACCTTGAGAGACTTGGAAAGGTAATGAAATTTAATTTTGGCTCTGCCTTAAGGTCTTACACATATCTCTCAAAACCTTTGCTTGTATTCTAGAAAGATAGCTTGTCTTATAAAAAGTGTCTTAGAAAGATACAAACAAATTTTCTTATACGGTAAGCTCATATGGACATGATCTTGTCATTTATCAATCTTTTTTAATTTTTCCAAGGTATCTGCCCTTAACTGATTTGTAAATTGCAGGAGGCTCTTGAAAGGAGAAATACAGATTCCATTGCTGCAGCTTAGGCTTTGGAAGAGGCTTTGGCTACATAATCGATTATTAGGAGTTTAAGGTAACGGATTGCTTATATTTTTTAAATGTTTTGTACTATTTCCCAATCTCTAATACGTCTAATTCGATGCCTTATCATTTACCTATGTAGTATGTTCTCTGAGCTCTGCTTGACATCAAAGAAGGGAAATTTGCTACGAACAATCAACACTTTCTTATCCATCTATGATGATGTTATGAAGGAAACTTCAATAGTTGCATCTCTTGTTGCCAACTGCACATTTAATTTGCCTGTCGATTCACTTTCCATCAATCGAGCCAAATCAGCTACCCTCTGGGTTGAAGCAGCACTGACAATAGACCTTGGAGTTCTGAATCTGATAAACTGCACCACTGATGGCCACGCAAAGCAAAAATACTCCAAAAAAATAGCAATTCCATGTGGAAATTATCCAAAATCAAATATATCTAAAAGGATTTCTCTTGGAAAACAAGCTAAAAGGCAAACAAAAGTATCAATTACTTCTTCTACTGCTAACTTTTGGACCAGAGGACAAGATGTTGGGCAGACACTAAACCTTGCAGAAGCACTTAAAAGTGAAATGCAAATTTGGTTTCTAAAGTTTGTGGAGGGAGCCATAAGTGTGGGGTTTTTCATATTTGGTGAGTACAAAAAAGATAATGAAGAAGGTTTTTTTAATGACAATAGTGGAGAAACATCGAATATATGGTGAAAGTCCCCTCCATTTGATCTCGTATCTATGTGGTTTGATATCTTCAGCAAAGGAAAAATAGTATGTTTAATTGTGTGCATTGTCTTTGAGATGCCCATGTCTAATTTTCTTTTGATGTAGGAACAAGGCTAAACTTTCTCAAGCTTGGCTCATTTAGACTTCCAATTGTTCTGATGTGTGAGTTGTTTTAAATTTTATGGAGCGTATGGGAATACCCGTGGGCAAGCTTTTTTAATACGTTGCTATTAGGGGTCTTTGTGCATCAGCTATAAGTACATATTTTTAATTTAATTTTGTTATTTTTTCGTCCTTTTGATATTTTTTCATTGAAAGATAGGATTAAATTTGTGCTTGATGCTTCATCTAATTCAATTTATCTAAATTCAAGTATAATAGAAGTATAAATCATCTATATTGATACAAATATTATATTTAATATTGATATACAATTTAAAATCTTTGATATAGCATATCATATATTATTTTTTAATTTTGTTATATATTTTTATATTTTTATTTTTTATTTATGTGCACCATGTGCACGTGCATTTATACTAGCACATTAAAGATCTTCTGAAGGAAACCGGTAAACTAGCTTGTAAACCAACACCAACACCAGTAGAACCAAATCTTAAACTGGTGGAAGCTAAAGAAGATCTAGATGTAGACAAAGGTGCTTACCAGAGACTTGTGAGAAAATTGATCTACCTTTCACACACCAGACCAGATATAGCATTTGCTGTAAGTATGGTCAGTCAGTTTATGCAAAATTCAAAACAGACACATATGCAAGCAGTAGACAAAATACTACATTACCTTGAGGAAACCCAGGGAAAGGGATTCTCTTTAGAAGAGATCACGGAATAACCCTAGAAGCATATACTGATGCTGATTATGCTGGATCACCAGTAGACAAGAGATCAACCTATGGATACTGCATATTTCTTGGAGGGAACCTAATTACATGGAGAAACAAGAAATAGAATGTGGTGGCAAGATTTAGTGTAGAAGCATAATATAGAGTTATAGCCTTGGGAATATGTGAGTTACTATGGGTCAAGATGATTCTAGAAGACCTAAAGATCAAGTGGGACGATCTCATGAAGCTACATTGTGACAATAAATTAGCAATCAACATAGCCCACAATCCAGTCCAGCATGACAGAACCAAGCACATAGAAAGTGGACAGACATTTTATTAAAGAAAAATTAGACAGTGGTCTAGTATGTATCAACAATGTATCATCGAAATATCAACTTGCAAATATCCTTACCAAAGGATTGGACAGCTCTGTCTTTCTCATAATGATTATCAAGCTAGGAATGACAGATCTATATTCCCTAGCTTGAGGGGTAGTGTTAAATCCTAACCTCTCGTTCCCGCATTGATCCCACGGCTATGAATAGAGATCCGTGGGAAGCCCACCTAAATCACATTGAAAACCTTTCATAGCTAGGCAGCTGATTTAGGAAGGATTGTATTACTCATTATTCTATAGTTATTTAATTCTTTACTAAGGCATCTTGTATAGATCTATAAATAGGGATTATGTTGTATAATAAAATTCAAGCTTTCCCTCTTAAACTTACTGATTTCAACACTTGTTAATAATGAGCTCACTAAACAATTTAAATGTTTCAAAAATCTAAGGCAAGCTGGTCTCTCATCTTCTGTCGTTAATATTGAAGATGTTTTTCATGGAATGCTTAGAGTTGTTTGAGAGTTAGATTAAAGAAAACAAACACAATAATTGCAACATCATCAACAACATTCAACTTGTAGAAGATGCTCTTTATTTTGTACCACAACAAGCCATCAGGTTTTGGGTCTCCAACATTTTGTTTCACTTTAAAGGTATTTAGCTTGGTGTTTCTCAATATAAAGGTCTTCCTATTGCTAATGTGTTAGGATATTCCCTTAAAAATACTTCTTTTCAGATATTTAGGCTTGCCTCACTCAATGAGGCAACTATGCCACAAGATCCACTTAAACCCAAGGCTGCTAATGTAACTATGAATTACAATATCATAGCCCATCTCCACAAATTACTTGCATTGCTAAGCATCTATGACGCCCTCATCATGTCTAAAGACATACGGGAAACACTTGTTAAAGCTTTGCAAAATCCAGAGCAATATGAGGCATTCTTTGTCAAACAAAGTATGAAAGAAGCTTTGTATGCTCAAAATACTGCTATAATCACTTTTTGTAATAATGATATGCTTTTGGGAACAGCATATCACAATCGACCACTTTATATTACTATAGAGAGTAATAATATTCAAGTAAACAGAATTTTATTGATACAGATTCCTTTGTTAATATGATGAGTCTCAAAACGCTCAAAGGATTAGCCCTTAATGTTCAATATTTGAACAAAAGTATAGTATTCCTGCAATGGTTCAATGAACAAGGACAAAGAGCCTTAGGATCCTTGGTCTTACCTCCAAGCTTTGGGGAACTCTACACAGAGGCAAGATTTCATATGATTGATTCTAACACGTCTTACAAGGCACTCCTCAGAAGACCATGGCTCCATGAATATGGTATTGTGTCTTCAACACTTCATCAATGCATGAAATACAACCTAGATAGTGAAGAACATCGAATCGATGGCGATGAATAACCGTTCTTGGTGCACGAGGTTAAAATCTATGATGATGCCCAGTACTTTATAACGCAAAAGCCGAAAATTGATGCTCTTCCAGAAAGTCGAACTTCTACATTCAATAAGACAAAGCCACAAGATAAAGGCAAAAATAAATAGAAGCAAATTAGCTCAGTGCCTCATCTCGACAGTGATACTGAAGAAGATGATATCTTCAAAACCTATAAGCCTTTGATCAGGGGAAAAAGGAGAAGTGAACAATCAAATATCTCTTTTGATTATGAAGTTCATCATGCAAATAAAATACGATGCAGCGCTTCAAATAGATGAGTAATGAGGAAGAAGAAGAATTCTTTTATCAACCTAAAAGTACTATGAAGCTTCAGAATGAAGGGAATTCGGGGCTTAGTTCCATAATTAAGAAGTTAAAGAAAGTTTCAATTTCATTGATAAGGATATCTAAATGTTAGATATCCACAAACGTCATCAAAATAGTACCCATGCCGGCCGCGCATTTTAAAACTTTGACTTCCTCATCAAACACACTTATAGAAGTGTGGAAAACCTTTTATGGTCCCCCAAGGAGAGGTTACAATGAACGTGGAATCTTTTTCTATGAATCAAAGGTGGTATTAAATCATACTTCACATGAAATAAAATGGGAATGGGAAGAGGAAGACAGGTTACCAGTCATCCCTCAATATCCTACACCCTTTACAAAAAGGCTTATTGAAAGAAATATCATCTGGACGCAAACAAACAAGAAAGCCCGTTATTTCAAAAATATCTGGCATAACGAACATACACAAAATCCCATTGGAAAGGGTTTGTCTGCAACATGGGGCCTTGGATATGCTCGATCTCCATGTCTTATACGAGCCACATCCTACAACATTACAGACAAAGATAAGGAATCACCCGAATCTGAAAAATCAAGCTGAAGATTTAATTATGGATCTAAAGGAAGCTCCAAAAGAATTTGAAAAGGGTAATCAAGCTGCTGTTGATAAGCTCAAAGAAGTAAATTTGGGTACAGAAAAAGATCCCAAACCTACATTTCTCAGTGCTAATCTACCGCATGATAAAGCGAAAGAGCTGAAAATGTTATTTCTCGAATATAAAGACTGTTCCGCATGGAACTATACTGAAATGCCTGGATTATCACCAGAGGTGGTAGTGCATAAGCTTTCCATCGATACCAAAATGCCGCCTATCAGACAGGCACCCAAGCGAATGCGACTTGAAATTGAAGAACAAGTCATTGCCGAAACAAAAAGCTCATTGAAGCTGATTTTATCCGAGAAGAAATATATGTCGACTGGATCGCTAAATTTGTACCAGTAAAGAAAAAGAATGGTCAAATATGTGTTTGCATAGACTACCGAGATTTGAACAAAACATGTCCAAAGGATGACTTTTCACTACCCTGCGTAGAACTTATGGTTGATAATACATCGAACCATGATATGTTCTCATTTATGGATGGATCATCGGGCTACAATAAAATTAAAATGGATCCGGAAGATGAAAAACACACATCATTCCAAACTCCCATCGGTATACTGCTACAAGGTGATGTCGTTTGGTTTGAAAAATGACGGCACCACCTATCAGAGAATAATGACTCGGATCTTCGATGATCTAATTCACAAATATATTGAATGTTATGTTGACGACTTGGTTATAAAAAGTAAAGTTCAACATGAGCATGTAAATGATCTTAGAATTGTATTCGAAAGAATTCAAAAATTCAATTTGAAAATGAATTCACTAAAATATGCTTTTGGTGTTTCATCCGAAAAATTTCTGGGATTTCTTGTACGCCATAGGGGAATCGAAATCAATCCCGCTAAAATTAAAGCAATTGTGGAAATGCCGCCACCAAAAACACTAAGATAACTTCGTTCAATCCAAGGAAGATTGGTGTACATTCGAAGGCTATAACATTTCAAGTAGATGTCAACCATTCACATGGTTAATGAAGAAAAATGTCCCTTTTATATGGGATGATGCCTGTTATGAGGCATTTGATAGCATAAAAAAATATTTGATACATCCTTCAATTCTTGCAGCCTCTATCGTAGCTCGAAAGCATTGCAAAAGAAATGTTGGTATCATATGATTAAGAAAATCCAAAGAAAACTTGCATCCCTAAAAGGCAAATTTCTTTATATAGGTGGCAAGATAATTTTAATAAATTATGTTTTATCATCTATTCTTTTTTTTTCCTTTTTTTGGGTACTAGATTTGGTCATTAATAAAATTAATAGCATTCCTTTTGGTCAATTGGAAAAGCATTTGCAAACCCGAAAATCTTGGACGACTGGATATTAGAGATCTCCGATCCATGAATATTTAACTTCTCTCTAAATGGTTCTAAAAATCTGTTCGTGTGGACTCTAAATCCTTACAGGTAATATTATCAACAACAATTACGACAGCAACACTTCTAAACTTGATTTCTAGTTGGGTGAAGGTACTCATGTATTCATTTCATTAAAGGACTTGAAAATGTTTCTTTTCCTTTCTTCAATCTGATCTCCAAGGATAGTTCATAACAAAGAAAAAGTGAACTTTTGGAAAAATGTTTGGGTTCATAATTTGCCTTTAGTCACGTTTTGCCCTCATTTCAACAGGCTGGCTTGGAATCCTAATTGTTTAATGAAATTTCTATGTTACTCTAATAAAAGTTTGCACCATCATTGGAAATGAATCACTCATTTTCATCCAATGATATATCAAACCTTTATTTAGAATTGGACTGATTTAACTTGAACTCAAATTGCGACTCGCAGATGTGATGCTTTCTTCTAATGACCTTTATTCAATTAACTTGTTATATTCTTATAGTTTCTTATAAAAAGATCTAGGAGGTCTTGGTTCCTTTGAAAATTTTTTTTTTTTAGTTGGGTTATTTTCATAGGAAAATTTCAAGCAAACTTATCTTTCACAGTTGGGTTTTAAGACTATATCATGTATCATGTTCAACTCTATTCCAAATGATAATACACATCTAATTGTCAATTGTGGTTTCTTCTCTAACATTTGGATGTCTCCTTTCTCTCGTTAGAGTTACTAATGACACAGCTGACCTCTTGATTCTTTCATATCATCTTAGGGTTCATTTCGGTAGCTTTCTCCTGCTTTGCTTTTTAGACTGTTGTCACACTTCCATTTGGCTACTGTTATTTGACAATTTCTATAGTGAGAGCGCTACTTTTTATAGCCAGATCTAGCAGTAAGAAAACTATTGTCCATTTTTTTCAAAATAAAAATATTTATAATAACTACAGTAGCTTTCAAAAAAGTTATTTTATCCACAATAATTTACAATTCCTTTACAAAAAATTGCAGCAACCCCAAACAGCCTTAGAGAGATCATTATATGAAGGATATTGTTAAAGGCGTTCGGGATATATTTCAGGTCTCTACTCTTTAGAACAATTAAAGTGAAAGGACCAACAAAGCTTTTCAGATGATATATTCATCTAGTTCAACACATTATCTCAAGCCTACTTCTGGATGGACTCTAGTCATGGAAAGAAGACTATACTTTAAAGAAAAGAAGGTTTTAAATATTCCAAATAAACTTTTGGGACTTTTTAAGGCTTCAGTTAACTTTTTAGTTTTTGTGATGGTGTACTCTGCTTTTTTTAGTTTATAACTTTGTAATTATTTTTGTTTTATTTTAGGAATGAAAAGGATCTCAATTAAAAAATTAAGCACGGGAAAATTTTATAAAATTTATAGCTGAATTACATGTCCATAGATAACAAGACACAAATAAGAATAACTCCAAATGAGCTCAACTGTTGATTACATAAGAGAAAAGGATACATAAGGCAATGAATTGAAAGGAAAATATAATAGAAGTTAGGCATCTCTCATATGAAGTGTGAGCAATAAGCATAAAATAAAGGTATTGGATTATGTTAGTCGGACTGTAAGTAAATTAATCTAATCGAAAAGATTAAACATGCAAAAAATATAAGTCTTAAAGCACTAGTTTGTTTTATTTTATAAACTGTTGGAGTCATTAAGAAAATACTTTCCTAAATAATTTTGGACATTTTGAAATTTAAATCCCAAAAAAATTAAACCACTTTTTCAATAGAGCCCTTTAAAAAGCATAAATCATCATAAAAAGTACATCATATAAATTCACCTTCCCACAAGCATTCCATAGAGCCTTAACTAGCCAAGTCATCCTTCTTTTTTCTAGGAAGTAGAAGCACACATAATAACTACTGACAAGCATTCTATCACAATTTTTGTTAGGATTGCATCAAATCCTAGAAGGGGCATTTTGGTAAATATTTCTTAAGCACCATTATTAATTAGAATGTACTTCTCATAACCCAATCAATGGAATAAGCAAGTGCCAAATTTGGGATCTAAGAGAGATTCTTCACCCAAGAAGATAAAGGCTTCTCAGTTTGGGTTCTTCATGAAGGGAATCGATTTAAGATTATGGGATGAAGATCAGGGCACTTTAGCTTCTCCTTGCACGAGAGATTGTGATGTTAAGTAGCTTGCATATTTTCTCTTCAATTTTTCTTTTTCTTGGAGATTTGGACGAGAACTTTTCTCTTCCTCTTTAACTTTCCTTTAAGAAAGATTTATCCTAATTGGTGAGATCTTCTCTATTATCCTTATTAGTTTTTTTAAGAGAAGCTTTGATTGTTTTATTATTCATCTCAATTTGTACTCCATATATTTGCTAGTGGATAAATTTGAGCCTCATTAACCCATTGATGTAGTTCATAGAACGGCCATATAAATGTTAGTGTTCTTGTCTCTATGTTCATTTTATTGTTTCCATATCATAGCTATGTCTGTGGTGCTAGTTTTCTTTCTCCTAGGTTCATCTATTTAATCTTTTTAGCACTCTTAAAAGAATTATTTTAAGCATTTCAGTTCTACTAAACTGGTATAAAAGCAGCATGGTTGAACCTAGGAGATGGCATCATCAATGCCTTCCATCAGCACTACCAAATATGAGTTTGAGAAGTTCATTCAGAATAATGACTTTAAATATGGAAGATAAAGATGAAAGTATCTTTGTCTAAGGATAGTTGGCTCAAAACTTTGAACCAAAAGATTCCCTAATTAGCAGAGATGAGGAAGGAGAGATGATAAAAAAATCCTTGGTTTAGTTATCCTCAATTTAGGATATGAAGTTCTTTGAAATGAAGTAGATCCAAGTACTGCATAATTGGCAGACTACCAATCGTCTTGCTTTAAATTAACAATTGTTTGCTTTTCACATGAACGATGGTATAATACGGCAAAAGCACTTTGATGACTACAACCAGCTTAGGTTGGATCTAGCAAATATAATTGTAGATACTAACGGGAAGATATAGCTTTGACCTAGTTATACTCTCTACCACCCACTTATAAGCACATTATTAGCTATTTCTATGATACAAGTGAAGTCCACCATTTATTAAATGAGTAAAGAAAAAAGGTGAAAGAAGAAGCCTAGTTAAGGACTTATTTGTGAGAAAAGATAAGTGCACGGAGAAAGCAAGAGAGAAAAAGAGGGAGATCAAAATCAATGTCAACGAGGGGCCCATGCCACTAGGGCAAGAAACTTGGATACTGGAAATCATATTACCGATTATTGCAAGAAAAGTTCGAGGTCAGAAAGGAAAATCTAGCTCTGAAACAGCTTCAATTTGGGTCTAACTAGTTCTAACAATTGAACATTCTCATATTTCTTACATTAAAGATTAGATCCTCAAATATAGATGCTAATATCACCCCTTATAGGGATTGATTTCATTCTTCTAGGTGATGAGGACATCCATACTTGGAAAGTTTATCGTAGACGTGGTCGTCGATCTACGGCCACGATCGAGTCTTTATATTTCTAAGTTTATTATGTTGTTTTATTTCTTTTATTTCAGTTGACTGTTTTAACCTTACTTAAGGGAGTCGTTTGTAAGCCCTAAGGGCAACGTCGTCTTTTCTTTCTTGAGTCTTTGTATGAGGCTTATATATAGCCCATTTATTCCCTCTTGTTGGTGATGAATGATTATTATTAAAATTTCTGCATATTGCGTCCTTATGTGAGTTTGAGAGCTTTGGAGAGATTCTTTGGAGAAGGAAGCGCATCACCCACCAACTTCGACGTGTCGGGTTCGTGGTTCTAAATTTTAGCTCCTCATTCCTCCTCTCTTCTCCCCCCCCCCCCCCCCCCCCCCTCTCCTCTCCCTCCAACCCACGGCCCAACCCTTTTCCCCCTCCCTTCCCCCCAAACCGAACCCCTCCACCTTCCCCTACACTCACGGCCCGCCCCCACCCATTCCTCTCTAATTGAGTTTCCTAAAATATGATGGAATATATTTGGAAGGCATTGGAGATTTGAATTTAATTTAAATTCAAATTAGAATACTTTCCTAAATTACCAAAACTATTTTAGGAAAGTTTCCTATTTGATTTCTTTTTGAAATTTTAATTAATAGGGAGAGAATTAAATCTTTCCTATTTCCTAATTCTAAATTAAGAAACTCCAATCACCTCCCCAAATCTCTCCCAATTCCCTCTAGTGCCGCCGGCCCCTATCCCTATGCCGCCCCCTCTCTCTCTCCAATTCCCCCCTTTCCTCTCACCAATCCCCTCTCTCACATTAAACTCTCTCTTTTAAAAATCAAACCTAGTTTCCTTACCCACTTCCCTCCAAGTTTAAAATCTGAAAATAACTTCAGATTTTGATCCAAAACCCTAACCCTAATTCCCCCAATTCCACCCCTCTTGGCCGGCCACCTTCCCCACCCTCTTTCTTCCTTGGATTCTCAAAGTAAACCACCATTCTCTTGGGAGAAGACATCAAGGGCAGCAAAGCTTCATCATCCATTGCTTGTCATCCTTCAAACAACATGAATGGAAATGCCCGCATAGGATTACGGGTTGGTACTTGACGAAGACGATAACATCGACATCCTCCGGTCTCCGTTCTTCGACGTCGGATTTGACTTCGACAACACCGTCGAAGAATACTTCGATCGGATCCACATTACTTTGGTGGATACGATTGACGATCAACGTACTAAAGGACGGTGGACCATCCTTGGCCGACTCACGACTGCTTCCCTTCCGGACACTCCTCCGCTCAGAGGCTATTTCACTCACCTCCTACGTCTCCTCACCTATACCATCGGAAAGCAAGTGGCGGCTATCCGACGACGATTCCTCTCCAGTTAAGGTGAACTTTCTTACTTCGTCAATTATGTCATCTTTCTCCTAACCTTGTAGGTGATGACGGAATCGCACAAGATCTAAGCCGCTTCTCTTGCTAAAAGTTTAGTAAACGTAAGATTATTGAGTGTTCATTTATGTTTACTTGTCTTAATGTTAATCGAGGAATTATGCATGAACAACTACTTTATTAGCCTTACTTTGATTCTCTAAAACATTTGTTTGTTCTAGCATTGTTATATGTGGTTTAGCCTAAACGCAAGCATCCCTCCCTAGTTTTACTTTATCGTTCGAAGTGCTAGTAATTTAATCAACCAATTGCTCTTTAAATAAACCGTGCAAAAATTCAATTTTCATTCAAAACATATTAGTCCTGCATCATCTGGTATCAGAGCATGGTTAACCTAGGATTGCATGCTAGAAAATCACCCGAGGTTGCTACCTTGCTAGTCTATTTAATTTTGCATGCATCGCATCTTTAAAATTATTTAAAAATTCATTTTTGTTTGCTGTCCTTTAATTTTCTGCTCGCATTTAGTGAACTTTAAGGTCTTTTCTTTAGTGTCTAAGTGCTGGTCTTAACCCTACAACCTTGCTATTTGTTTAGGAGCCTTAACACCCTAGTATAGAGTGTTGTCCTAAGGTTTCCTACAGCAGTTAGTAACATCTTAGGGTGTATTTCCTGCACTTACACTTGCTGTCCACTCTTAGTTGTCACCCCTAAACCTTCCCTAGTGCTTAGCAATGGATCCCGAACAACTTGGAAGGACTCTAGACCTACTGGTGGGTCAAATGAATGCTATTAGCCAACAATTAAAGGAAAACCAAGCCGACCTTGCAGAATTTCGTAGAACCACCACTAACCGTCTTGATACCATAGAGCATGGTAGGAGCCACCCGATTCCGTATACCCCTTCTAGGCCACCCTCTATGTACGGGGACGATCCTTTTATGGATGAGGGGCACACTCGAGCTCCTCATCGAGTTCCCCACCATAGGCAAGAGCACCACCACGACCCTGATCTTCCCCTGATGAAGAATATCAAGGTCGATGCACCTACTTTCGATGGTACCCTCGATCCCCAGCTCTTTCTGGACTGGATCAAAGGTATGGATAGTTTCTTTAGGTGGTATGACATCTCCGAGGCTAGGAAGGTCAGTTTTGCCAGTATGAAACTCATTGGTAGGGCTAGCCAGTTCTGGTCTAACTTAGAAAGCCTTAGGGAGTCTCGCAATGAGTACCCCATTACTGATTGGCTGTCGATGAAGCGTGAGCTTAAGCAGAAGTACCTTCCTCCCTCGTACTTCCCTAGGCTCTTAGATAGGTGGCATAGACTGACTCAGGGTAGCAAACCCGTCAAGGATTACATCGCCTCCTTCGATGATTTTCTGATTCGTTGTAAAGGGGAGACCTCCACTACCCCTGAGCAGATTCTATCCATGTTTCGTACCAGGTTGCGAGAGGACCTTCGCAACGAGCTGTTCGCCCGGAATGTCACGACCCTCGAGAATGCGTATAGTTTAGTACTTGACCTAGAGGAGAGTCGATCTCAGCATTCTAGCCGTCACCACGACCCTAGACCCTCCTACAGACCGACTGGTAGTTCCACCCCACACTCCTCTACTACTCGACCTACTCCGGGTAGTAGTACCCGACCTCCCACGGGTTCCCCTGCACCCCGACCTGATTTTAGAAGTAAACCTCCCACTCTGGATACCCCTCGGTCCAGTCCCGGGACCAAGTGCTTTCGATTGCAGGGGTATGGGCATATCGCTTCTCAGTGCTCCAGTCCCTACAAAGTTTCCATTATTGAGGAGATTACTGAGGAGGATCCTGAGCCTGAGGTTGATCAGGTTCACCAAGTCGAAGAAGAGGGTGATTTCTTTGAGGAGGACGATGACGCCGCCGTCCTCCATTGCCTTCAGAAGTTGGACGCATCTCCCATCTGCGTGGTGAGATGTGCGCTGTCACACCCTGTTGCCTCCGATGACTGGCGTAGGACTTCTATCTTTCACACCTACACCAAAATCAAAGATAAAAACTGTAAAGTCATCGTAGATAGTGGCAGTTGCATCAATGCTGTCTCCTCCAGCATGGTGTCCAAAATCAGGCCTTTCTGCCGTTCCTCACCCCAGTCCGTATAAGGTAGCTTGGGTCAACTCCACTGCCTTGGAGGTGAAAGAACGAAGTCTTGTACCTATCTCCTTAGCCACTTATAAGGAGAACGTGTGGTGCGATGTTCTGACTATGGATGTTGGACAAATTCTGTTAGGACGACCTTGGATTTTTTATAATGATGTCCACATCTATGGGCGTTCAAATACCTGCGTGTTTGAACATGCGGGTAAAAAGATTAAGCTTGTACCATCGCAGCCCCGGGTCAAGGAAGAACCTAAACCCCACCCCCTTAAGTCTAAGAAAGGACTAAACTTGGTCACCGCCAAGGTTCTGGACTCCGAGGTCACTCGTGGTGCACCTCTATACGCTTTAGTGGGTCGTGAGATTCCCACCGAATCTGATGACCCCATTCCTCAGGAAGTCCAACCTATCTTAGGGCAATTTGCTGATGTCTTCCCAGATGATCTCCCTGATCAGTTACCCCCTCTCCGAGACATTCAGCATGCTATAGACTTAGTCCCTGGGGCCTCCCTTCCAAACCTGCCACACTATCGCATGAACCCCACGGAACATGCCGAACTTAAAAAGCATGTAGACGAGCTACTGCAGCGAGGTTTCATTAAGGAAAGTCTTAGTCCCTGCGCGGTGCCCGCCCTTCTCACTTCTAAGAAGGACGGATCTTGGAGAATGTGTGTTGATAGCCGTGCTATCAACAAGATCACCGTCAAATATCGATTTCCTATTCCTAGATTAGACGATATGCTGGATATGATGACGGGTGCCACTCTCTTTTCCAAGATCGATCTTAAGAGTGGATACCACCAGATCCGGATCCGACCCGGTGATGAGTGGAAGACTGCTTTCAATACCAAGGACGATCTTTATGAGTGGATGGTCATGCCTTTCGGGTTGAGTAACGCCCTGAGCACCTTCATGAGAATTATGACCCAAGTGTTGTGTCCTTTTATGGGTAAGTTTGTCGTTGTCTACTTTGACGACATTCTTATTTATAGTCATTCTGTGGAGCAACATCTTGACCACCTTAAGCAAGTCTGCTCTGTTTTAAGGAAGGAACAATTATACGCTAATCCCAAGAAGTGTACTTTCCTCGTAGATCGAGCATCTTTCTAGGGTTTATCGTATCGGCTCGCGGGGTTTCTGCTGACCCTGAGAAGGTGAAAGCCATAATTGAGTGGCCCCTTCCTCAAAACATCTGGGAAGTCTGCAGCTTCCACGGATTGGCTACCTTCTATAGGAGATTCATACAAAACTTCAGTACAATCGTATCTCCTATCACTGATTGCCTTAAAAAGGGTGATTTCCACTGGACCCCGGCCGCCACCAGAGCTTTCGAGGACATTAAGAAAAGAATGGTAGAGGCCCCAGTGATGAGACTTCCTGGTTTCTCCAAAGTCTTCGAAGTGACCTGCGACGCTTCGGGGGTCGGAATTGGAGGAGTCCTCTCCCAGGAAGGTCACCCTGTAGCATATTTCAGTGAGAAACTGAATGATATCCGGCAGCGATATTCCACTTACGACAAGGAGTTCTATGCCGTGATCCAATCTCTCCGTTATTGGCGACACTACTTGCTCCCGCAAGAGTTCGTCATCTTTTCGGATCACGAAGCTCTATGATATATCAACTCCCAAAAGAAGCTGAATGCACGCCACGGTCGTTGGGTGGAGTTCCTTCAAGAGTATACGTATACCCTTAGACATAAGGCGGGAGTTGAGAATAAAGCTACCGATGCCCTCAGTCGTCGCATGATGACTACCACCGAGTTGAGGGCTGAAGTTGTGGGTTTTGACCAGATGAAGAAAGACTATTTGGACTGCCCCGATTTCAAAGAAACCTACTCTCTCTTGTCCACAGGCAACACGCGTCTTGTAGACGATTTCCTTCTGGAGGATGGTTATCTTTTCAAAGCTCAAAAGCTTTGTATCCCGAGCACCTCCTTAAGGGATTTTCTGGTATGGGAACTCCACGTCGGAGGCCTCGCTGGGCACTTCGGACGGGATAAAACTATAGAATCTGTAGAGTATCGTTTCTTCTGGCCCAGCCTAAAGAGAGATGTCGGTCGGTTGGTCATTCGATGTCACACGTGTCAGCTAGCCAAGCAGCGGAAGCAGAATACTGGTCTCTATACCCCGTTGCCTGTCCCTAGTTGTCCCTGGCAGGACGTTAGCATGGACTTTATTTTAGGCCTGCCTAAGACTCTTCGTAAGAATGATGCCATTTGTGTCGTAGTTGATAGGTTTTCCAAGATGGCTCACTTTATACCCTGCTCCAAAACCTCCGATGCCTCCCATATTGCCAAACTTTACTTTAATGAGGTTGTCCGTCTTCACGGCCTACCCAAGACCATTGTGTCTGATAGGGACGTTAAGTTCACCAGCTATTTTTGGAAGACCCTTTGGATGAAATTAGGCACTAAATTACAATTCTCTACTGCCTTTCATCCCCAAACCGATGGTCAGACCGAGGTAGTTAATAGGAGCGTAGGTAATCTGTTAAGGTCTCTGGTTGGTGAGCATGTCAAGGATTGGGATTCCATTTTACCCACTGCTGAGTTTGCGTATAACAATTCTATTAACAAAACCACAGGCTTAAGTCCTTCTGAGATTGTGTACGGATACAAACCTAGGCAACCTTTAGATCTCATTCCTATGTGTTCTAGGTATAGAATTTCTGATTCTGCATCGTCATTTGCATCACATTTGCATGAACTTCATAAGAAAATTGCACGACAAAGTGAAAAGAGCAATATTGATTATAAATTACGGGCTGATTTGAAACAAAAATTTAAAACTTTTGAGGTTGGTGATTCCGTGATGGTGCGGATTCGTCCGGAACGGTTCCCACAAGGAACGGTTAAGAAGCTGCATGCCAAAAGTGCTGGCCCATTCAAAATACTTAAGAAAATCAATGATAATGCTTATGTAGTAGATCTTCCTGCTGGGTTCAACATCAATTCCTCTTTTAACATAGAAGATCTAGTGGCATATGAAGGCCCGGATTTTAATCCGCCAAACCCACTTATACAACAGCCTTGTGTGACCCCACCTTGTGAGATCCCTAACATACCTCCACTCCCAGATATTCCTAAACCACCTATAGCAGATAAAGTGGACATGATCTTGAGCGATGAAATCATCTCTACAAAGGAAGGTGGACGACGAAGGTACTTGACTAGGTGGAAAGGTAAACCCGAGTCGGAGGATACGTGGTTGGATCGCAATGAGTTGCAGCAGTTGGATCCAAACGCACTAGAGTTCTATGACAGCACCAGAGATATTTGCTCGACGGAGTCGAGCTTTCTTCCACCCCGGGAGAATGATGAGGACATCCATACTTGGAAAGTTTATCGTAGACGTGGTCGTCGATCTACAGCCACGATCGAGTCTTTATATTTCTAAGTTTATTATGTTGTTTTATTTCTTTTATTTCAGTTGACTATTTTACCCTTACTTAAGGGAGTCGTTTGTAAGCCCTAAGGGCAACGTCGTCTTTTCTTTCTTGAGTCTTTATATGAGGCTTATATATAGCCCCTTTATTCCCTCTTGTTAGTGATGAATGATTATTATTAAAATTTCTGCATATTGCGTCCTTGTGTGAGTTTGAGAGCTTTGGAGAGATCCTTTGGAGAAGGAAGCGCATCACCCACCAACTTCGACGTGTCGGGTTCGTGGTTCTAAATTTTAGCTCCTCATTCCTCCTCTCTTCTCCCCCCCTCTCCCTCCAACCCACGACCCAACCCTTTTCCCCCTCCCTTCCCCCCAAACCAAACACCTCCACCTTCCCCTACACCCACGGCCCGCCCCCACCTCCTCAAGCCGCCGGCCTCCATCCGCCCCCACCCCTTCCTCCCTCTCTAATTGAGTTTCCTAAAATATGATGGAATATATTTGGAAGGCATTGGAGATTTGAATTTAATTTAAATTCAAATTAGAATACTTTCCTAAATTACCAAAACTATTTTAGGAAAGTTTCCTATTTGATTTCTTTTTGAAATTTTAATTAATAGGGAGAGAATTAAATCTTTCCTATTTCCTAATTCTAAATTAAGAAACTCCAATCACCTCCCCAAATCTCTCCCAATTCCCTCTAGTGCCGCCGGCCCCTATCCCTATGCCGCCCCCTCTCTCTCTCCAATTCCCCCCTTTCCTCTCACCAATCCCCTCTCTCACATTAAACCCTCTCTTTTAAAAATCAAACCTAGTTTCCTTACCCACTTCCCTCCAAGTTTAAAATCTGAAAATAACTTCAGATTTTGATCCAAAACCCTAACCCTAATTCCCCCAATTCCACCCCTCTTGGCCGGCCACCTTCCCCACCCTCTTTCTTCCTTGGATTCTCAAAGTAAACCACCATTCTCTTGGGAGAAGACATCAAGGGCAGCAAAGCTTCATCATCCATTGCTTGTCATCCTTCAAACAACATGAATGGAAGTGCCCGCATGGGATTACGGGTTGGTACTTGACGAAGACGATAACATCGACATCCTCCGGTCTCCATTCTTCGACGTCGGATTTGACTTCGACAACACCGTCGAAGAATACTTCGATCGGATCCACATTACTTTGGTGGATACGATTGACGATCAACGTACTAAAGGACGGTGGACCATCCTTGGCCGACTCACGACTGCTTCCCTTCCGGACACTCCTCCGCTCAGAGGCTATTTCACTCACCTCCTACGTCTCCTCACCTATACCATCGGCAAGCAAGTGGCGGCTATCCGACGACGATTCCTCTCCGGTTAAGGCGAACTTTCTTACTTCGTCAATTACGTCGTCTTTCTCCTAACCTTGTAGGTGATGACGGAATCGCACAAGATCTAAGCCGCTTCTCTTGCTAAAAGTTTAGTAAACGTAGGATTATTGAGTGTTTCTTTATGTTTACTTGTCTTAATGTTAATAGAGGAATTATGCATGAACAACTACTTTATTAGCCTTACTTTGATTCTCTAAAATATTTGTTTGTTCTAGCATTGTTATATGTGGTTTAGCCTAAACACAAGCATCCCTCCCTAGTTTTACTTTATCGTTCGAAGTGCTAGTAATTTAATCAACCAATTGCTCTTTAAATAAACCGTACAAAAATCCAATTTTCATTCAAAACATATTAGTCCGCATCACTATGTCTATTAATGGTGAAAATGTCCTTATGGATAAAGAAATGGCTTGAAAGATATGGGGTAGGGATGATATAGATCAAGACAAAGATGTGGGATAGGGACGATTTAGATCAAGACATGATAAAGATATGACGACTTTCGATGAGGTCATATATACGCCATCTTTGCAAAAGACTAGTGTTCGTGGTTTGTTTGGCTCAAACGAATGCATATTCATTATTGAAGGTAAAGCTTTATATGTTTTCATGCGTGTCATGTTTTGATAAGGGCAAGGAAAAACTAAAGATCTCTACTTTCTTCAAGACAACACCATTACAGGTGATGCAGCAATTTCATCCTCGAATGTTTTGATTAGACTATGACACATAAAGATTGGGCATATCTTAAATCGGAATCTATTATAGTTGAGCAAGAAAGATTCGCTTTATGGTCAAAGTGTGGGACTTTGGAGTTTTGTGAGAATTGTTGATGTTAGACTATAATGATTTATTGTTTTCTACAAAAATTAACACTCGGATGAATAGGTTTAGATGATTAAATGTTTATTCTCGTCTGAAGCATCTATCAAGTAATAATATGAGCAAAATCAATTTGTTTTTTATGAAGTTTAAATTTCTAATCCTTCATTTATTGATAGATTCTTCTTCTCAATCACCATATGGGGAGAAGTGTGACTTAAGTGTCTTATGTTAGCGCAAAAAAACAAACCGCACCCTCCCCAATCCACCCCCCCCCCCCCCAAAAAATGACGTACAGCCCTTCAGTTCAAACAGTTGAGATGAGCTTTGGAAAGGCAATCTAGCCCTCAAACGGTTATCCATGACCAGCCTACAGGATGTGATTTTACCCCTGATAACTTGAAATCGCTAGTGATAGCAGGAGGTCATAGGTAAAGCAGGTAAGGACTACTAGATTCAACTATTTCCTGGGTTCGATTATTTCCCCTTGCGCCATTAGCCATTGGATCTCTACCAACCTGATTTGGAAAAGGGATGAAAGGCTAAAACAAGTCATTTGGTCACTCAATTAGGTAAAAGAAAAACCAAAAAAATGAATGAACAAAAGACTACTTGGCTTGACTTGAATTGATGTGGATAATTTGAATGAGCTCGGGTTAGAAATTGAATCAACACAAGGATTTGATATATCTTTTGATTCTACTCAATTTGTACCCCTTCATATATTTGTTCATGGGTTTATATATGCTTCTAGCCATGTAGATATAGGTCATTCTTGACTGAACCACATAAATCAATATTTTTGTCTATTGTTAGATGGACCGGTCCAGCCGGTCCATACAGGACCGGCTTACGCTAACAGAGGCGGAACTTCTCCGCCTGTTGTACGTGCTGATCGCACTGCCCAGGCCAACCGAGCTGTTTAGGAAGGATTTTTGAGGGAGTTAGGAGGGAAATTTGAATGTTGGGACTGTTTAGAGACTTCCTTTTGGCTTGTATGCATTAAATAGTTTGTTTTTCTAGGGTTAGGGCATCTTGAATTTGGCTGAAATTTGAGATCTCTTAGGTTTTGGGCTATAGCGGCATCTAGAGATTTGGGAGAGCCGGATCTTCCTCTCTAATTAAAGATCCACTTGTATCTTGTATTTTCTTTCATAAAACTTTCAATAAAAAAGTGTTCTTGTGTGTTCTATTCCTAGTTTTCTTGTTGTTGATTTTTTTTTGAAATTGCTTAAATCAGATTTCAGCCAAGGCTTTTCCTAAATTTCTACAAGCACTTCCTATTAAATTGGTATCAGAGCCTAAATCCAGGTTCCCATGGCAGGATGAAAGGTAGAAGTGTTGGAAGAGGAGATAAAACAATTGAAGACTGAAATTTCAAATCTCCACATTCAACTTTCAGATGTCAAAAATCAAATTTCAGCCATCCATAAGAAGATGGATGGAATTTTTCCAACCTGGGGCAGATATTGAAGAAGTTACTCGAGGGCCAATCCAAAACGATGTCGTCAGAGATGAGGGAAGCCTTCGACGACCCAGGAAGCAGGAAAATTCTAATCCAATAAGGCAAAGGAAAGATCAGGAGGTGGAGACTCGAAAGAGAGAAGAGAGAATAGCTCCCCTAGAGCCTATTCCTAGGGAAGAGCCGGGCAAAGGGTATGTGGGGAGGAGTGAGGGGGTTGGACATGAGTGGAAGGGTGTTGAATATGAAAGGGAAAGGAATAATTATGACCAAATGAGGGCTGGATTTGAAAGGGGAGGGGTTTGTTATGATCCAAGGGGTGCTGAATTTGAAATGAGAATGTGAAAATTTGATGAAAGGTTTGGGTATGAACGTAGAAGGGATGATTGGGACACTTGGGGGGAACAAACCCTTGGGGAATAAAAAATTATTGATGCAATCTAAAAACACTAGAATTACAAACTAAAGACTTCCTTTCCTCAAAACATAGATGAACACAGATAGAACAAAACAAAACTATTATATCCCACAATAGCTTAAACAAACACAATCACACCTTACAACTTCAAATAAAAAGACACAACACCTTACAACTTCAAATAAAAAAGACACAACACTTTACAACTTCAAATAAAAAGAACACAACACCTTACAACTTAAAATAAAACACGACGCAACGACACCTTACAACTTATCAAAGTTTTGAGAAGAAAGATACAGGTGGAATGGGAACTATGGAGACAAGAAGTAAATAGAAGTCCGAGACGATGTTTTGGAAGATAGAGAGGTAGAAGAAAATAGCTCGCAAGCTATATAAACCCGCAGGTTTCACTTTCCAAAAATTCTTCACAATTCACTCTCCAAAACTCTAAAGGAAAGTAGCCACCTTACATAGGAGAAAATTGTATAAATGCTCTCCTTAAAAAAATAATTTAAAAAAGGTATAAATGCTCACCTTAATGAGCCAACCAAATCAACCAATGGAATTAACCCAAAAAATAGCCTACTTAATGAGAAATTAAAACACTTTAGCATAG
Source organism: Dendrobium chrysotoxum (assembly GCA_019925795.1). NCBI lineage: Eukaryota > Viridiplantae > Streptophyta > Magnoliopsida > Asparagales > Orchidaceae > Dendrobium > Dendrobium chrysotoxum. The sequence goes on from CM034301.1 coordinate 51,568,443, forward strand.
GAATCAGCAAGGAACAGCACACAAACATCCAGCATATGAAAAAACGGGACAACAACATAGGGGAAATAAATAGCTAGCATAGGGAAAAACAAGACAGCAACATGGGTAAATAAATAGCCAGCATAGGGAAAAATAGGACAATAACATGGGGAAATAAACAGCCAGCATAGGGAAAGCCAGCATCAGGGAAAAATGGACCCAACATGGGGAAAACCAACAACCAAAATATGGGAAAACCGAAAGTCTAACAACAGGAAAATTAAAAGCCAACAGGAAAAACAAGGAATCCGAAAGGGAAACTAAGAAGTCATGCAAGAAAGCTAATAAATGGCAAGCATTGATTGCATCAATTCTCCTTTGGTGGAAGAATCTCATCTCCTGATGAGAAAGCTTTAGTAAACACGATGGTAGTTATCAGGACGATGACGTTGCAACTCCACAGGCTTCATTTATAATAAGATCAGCAACTTTATGCAAAATAATTTTTCGAAATCTTTCTAGAATCCCCATCTTTTCAGCATGAAAATACTCCTCAGTATATTATATTAGAGTGTCATACTTCCTTCGGATCTTCTCTTTTTCGTGTTCAAACTCTGATTGAAGTAGACGCTTCTTATTTTCATGTAGCTCAGCACATAAATATTGTTATCTTCGCATTTTGAGAAGTTTGTTCTGTAGTGGATCAGTAGAACTTGCTTGAAGTGGTAGCCATTCTATTGTTGAGAAGTTATCCTCTGGAATCCAATGAATAGTTGGATGACTTTCAAAAATTGCAATCTCAAATACATCTTGAATAGGAACTTCAACTTGTTGATTATTTTGGTTGTCCATTTTTTGTTTGTTTGTTTGTTTGTTTATTTGTTTTTAAAATAGAAAGGAAGACACACACACGACAGCCCAAGTCTCTAATACCAAATTGATGCAATCTAAAAATACTAGAATTGCAAACTAAAGACTTCCTTTCCTTAAAACATAGACGAACACAGAAAGAACAAAACAAAACTATTATATCCCACAATAGCTTAAACAAACACAATCACGCCTTATAACTTCAAATAAAAAGACACAAGACCTTATAAATTCAAATAAAAAAGACACAACACCTTACAACTTCAAATAAAAAGAACACAACACCTTCGAACTTAAAATAAAACACGACGCAACAACACCTTACAACTTATCAAAATTTTAAGAAAAAAGATACAGGTGGAATGAGAACCGTGGAGAGAAGAAGTTAATAGAAGTCCGAGACAAAATTGTAGAAGATAGGTGTGGGCTCCGAAAATTCGGCCCCGGCCTCCGCCCGCTTTTTTTTTCTTCGGGGGGGAGTTTTAACAATTTAAGTTCCGAGGTAAATTTTAGAAGGCAGATGAGATAGTAGATAAGACACTACCCAGAGATTTCGCCCTCATTTTGCGAGGACTTTATGATCTGAGTTCTGGTTTCCTATAGGCGCAAGCCCCTATAGTTAATTACCCCTCCCGATAACGAGAGAGAACTTTCGATTAAGGCTAGTCGTCAATCAGATACGTAGAAATACGTGAGTCTGGCATATAGTAGCAGCAATAGGTTGGGAATGTTAAAAGGACTGGAAGGGTTTAATATTTAAAATAGAAATTTTCACCATCTTGTACTTAAAGCGAACGGTGGGGGAATGGATGATGGGCCCGATCAAGATCCCATGGTTCCGTCGTCCCGCGCCATCGTGGTCCCTGGTCTACTTAGTCAGAGGAGGTAGTCGACCCAACCTGACAGAAGGATCCTTGTCGGCAGCCATGGGTTGCTTCGTCCAAGGGTACCTTGTAGACCTGGGGTGAATATTTGTCTAAGGGGACAAATTTGAATCCACCTTAGCTAACAGAGGGCTTTGTGCCCTATCGATCATATCCTATTGATTCATATCTCAAGGATTTGATGCTATTGGGGAGCATACGGGCTCTGGCCATAACCATAATATAATGGTGCCATTTGGCGGCAACCACCTGGTTCAGGGGCCCCGAGTCATAACCGTTTATCCTGCAGTGCCATTTGGCGGCGAAACTGCCGGTTAGAGGACTCGTACCACATCCTTGCTGGCAGGAGATTGTTTGAGAATGGATCCTAGTGATGTTCTCGACCAGGCATTAGCTCTATGTGAGCTGAAGTAAATTTTAATTTGTCCACCTCGGCAAACTGTTGCGGAGGATGGATGTATTTTGCTTTAAGTGGTTAGATGGGTTGGATTTCAGTTTTAAATATTTTTGGGATTTTGATGATTTTGGGAAATTTTGTGATTTTTCAGAAGATTGGATTTTGTAGGGAATTTGGGTGGTATTTAGAATGATCTGTGTGGACCCCTCTGGTTGAGATTTGCATTCAACACGGCCATCATCGGGGTGTTGGGTCATTCATATTTTTATGTTTTGAACCTTGTCGACTCTGCCTAGTGATTGACAGAGGATCGGGTTTCGTAGGCTTTATGCCCTTGTTATTGAATTCTTTTGATTATAGGCCTTGAAGGCCTAATATGAATGTAAAATAAATATCCCGGTCGATCTTGTGACCGCATATTTATTTGATAGTTCGAGCCGTGTCAACTCCTATTTACCTGAATAGAAGGATCGGGCTTGAACCTGAATTCACTTGTTGACCCGCGCAGCATCCCTAGACGTCACGTGTGTACCAATAACACGCTCGCCGGGGCCCATGCGGGTGTCACGCCGATGGATGCATTACACATGATACATTCATATGCATGCATGATTTTTTTTTTTTTTTTTTGAAATACAATTATAGTGTCGAATGGCACACTAGAGTGAAACCCTCTGCTTATACAGCAGGAGGATTTGGAATGCAATAACAGTGTCAGAGGACACACTAGAGTGAAACCCTCTGCTTCTTATGGAAGGAGGATTTGAAATGTAATAACAGTGTCAGATGACACACTAGAGTGAAACCCTCTGCTTCTTATGGAAGGAGGATTTGAAATGTAATAACAGTGTCAGATGACACACTAGAGTGAAACCCTCTGCTTCTGTAAATGCATGTGGGCATACTCTTAAAAATGCACGTATATAAGTTTTTAGACATACACATACGATGCGCTTATACACATTCGTAACCCATCATGCTTATCATAATACATGCAAAAAGGGTATTTTATAATATTTGCATGTAGTATGGAGGGGTGTCCGGATATATGCTTGTATTCCTTGATTGAACCTCATCGGCAGAGGCAATACGGCAGCATCCTCGGTAAGCATTGTATGTCATGTTGCAACACCAAGCTTTGAAGATTATTCGCACTTCCAAGGCCTATCAATGTCCGAGATGTTTTCTCTTGGACAAAAGGAAAAGAAGGAACTTTGGGACGCCAGGAAGTTTAGTTCGAATTTGCTCAAACATCTCTTCCATTCTTGCAGGAGATGTCCCTCTTGCTGGTCGATTCTGCCCGAGAGAGCGGTGAGTATTTGTACTTCTTGGTTGAATAGCATCAGCGAAGGCAGTATTATAACACTATTAGTGTGCATGGTATATTAACGCCAGACTTCAAAGATTATTTGTATTTTCAAGGCTTATCGACGTTGGAGATATCTTTTTCTCAGACAAAAGGCAAAGAAGAAACTTTGAAACACCAGGAAGTTTAGTTCGGATTTGCTCAAACATCTCTTCCATTCTTGCAGGAGATGTCCATCTTGCTGGTCGATTCTGCCTGAAGGGGTCAATTAGTATTCGTACTCATCATATACCCTTGTATACATTTGTGTCCACAGAGGTTCCCCATGATCACAATGTACCTACTGTTGTTATCCACAAATGGATCATGCTTATGTATAGGGACTGGTCATGTCTAATACGATCTCTTAGAAGTATTCGCAGAAGAGCCATTGTTCCTGCACTGTATCCACCTGTCACCAATCTCAGGTGGTCTTGATTGTACTTATTTGCAGTGACAGGTCCTCCGTTATCAATTGCCAGTGTTGCCTTTTTCAATCAACAGGCACCATTTGTTTGCATGATCGGTCTTTAATTGCTCCAGGTGGGTAGTACTTGTATATTTCATAGTTGACTGATGTTTAAGTCAATCACATTTGAAAATCCACCACGAGTCTCCTGCTGTTAACTTGGTGTTTGTTCAAATAAACAAATTTATCACTTATCTTTTGCATTTTGATTATTATTGTACATTTTAGCATTTGGGGTTTTGTTCCCTGTAGTTCAGTTCAAGTCCCTTGTTTGTTCAGCTCGGATTCAGTCCTCTAATTGTTCGAGTTCTATGCACTTCTGTTCGAGTACTGGTCTTTTGTATTGTTGCTCAAGTTAGATATTCTTTGTTGTCCAGGTCATGTGTGCTTCAGTGTAAATTTCGGTAGCATCCCGGTATATCCCCCGTTTGGGGGAAATGTAGGGAGCTGGGCCTTCCCACCACGCTACAAGAGCGTGTATGGTAGGTGTCTTTAGACACCGCGGCCGTACATCTTTCATCCCACCACGCTACAAGAGCGTGTATGGGGTCTTTAACAGTAACAGTACGAGAGCACCAGTGGTTTTCCCTACCACGCTACAAGAGCGTGTATAGAGCTTACCCACCTCGTCGTATGCCTCGCACCGGGCTCCCTCCTACCGTGCTACAAGAGCGCGTATAGGTGGTTCTCCGGTCCGCCGCAAACACCGAAAATGGGATTTTGGGTGATTCCCCTCCTCGTCGTAAGCACCACACCGGGTTTCCTCCTACCGTGCTACAAGAGCGCGTATAGGTGGTTCTCCGGTCCGCCGCAAACACCGAAAATGGGATTTTGGGTGATTCCCCTTCTCGTCGTAAGCACCGCACCGGGTTTCCTCCTACCGTGCTACAAGAGCGCGTATAGGTGGTTCTCCGGTCCGCCACAAACACCGAAAATGGGATTTTGGGTGATTCCCCTCCTCGTCGTAAGCACCGCACCGGGTTTCCTCCTACCGTGCTACAAGAGCGCGTATAGGTGGTTCTCCGGTCCTCCGCAAACACCGAAAATGGGAATCTGAGTTCAGAAATTATACCTATGCGGGGCTGACAGTGCTGATGTCGAGGTCGGGGTCGAGGACTATCCCCACCACGCTACAAGAGCGTGTATAGGGCTTACCTGCCTCGTCGTACCTGTTGCACTGGATTCCCCCCACCGTGCTACAAGAGCGTGTATAGGAGGTCCACCAGCGCATCAAGCGCGTCGAGGACAGGATTTGGGACTTACCTTGCATGTGTCGTCGGCGACGGTGTCGGCTCGTAGAGGCAAGAGGGGAGTACATTTCTTTATCATTTATTATAACTAATTATAATTAATAAAAATTATTATAATTAATAATAATTAAGATCATTAATTATTATTAATGAAGTAATCATAATTAATTAAAAATAATTAATTACTATTAATAAAAAATTAATTATTATTAATTAAATAATTAATTATAATTAATTTATATTAATTATAATTAATTAAAAAAATTAAAAGTAATTAATTAATTATTAATCGAAATTAATTAAGATTAATTAAACATGATTAATTAACATTATTAATAATTAATTCTATTAATATTAAATAATTACAATAAATTAAAATTAATTCATAATTAATATAAATAATGATAATTAAGTAGAATTTAGATTTGATTTGAGTAGGATTAGGGAATTCAAATGCTCACAGAGGAATAAGTTCTCTGTTTCCCTCTTTTTGCTTGCCTTAAGAGACTGTTTGGCAATCGGATTTACAGGATTTGGCCGAATAAGCACGCGGAAGGGGGAAAGTTACCGTTACAGTCAGTGAGCTCCCTCGGTTGCTTCCGATCAAACGCCCTAATCCTTCGATCCAACTGGAAGAGAACGTCGCTGGAGGAGTCGAAGTCGGACGGCTGGGAAGAAGCGCACACAAGGAAGAAAGTTGCCTTCACAGCTAGCGAGCTTCTGTTGTTGCTTCCGATCGTAATGTCGTAACTTCCGATTCACACAGGAAAGGACCGTCGTCGGGAGAGGCGAAGCCGAACAGCAACTGGGAGCCGAAGAAGCGACTCGTGCAACCTTCACAGCAGGCGAGCTCTGTTGTTGCTCCCGATCGTAATGTTGTAACTTCCGATCGACAGGAAGGGAGCGTCGTCGGGAGAGGCGAAGTTGAACAGCAACTGGGAGCCGAAGAAGCTGCGAGAGGGGGAGATTTTGTCGTGAGTCCAGTAAAACCGAAGAGCAGAGGCTTTGGTCTCTTTTTAATGCCAAGGGGGATCGTGGGGAATGTGACATCGGGTATACGGGAGTCGTGCGAGAGGCGGCGCTAGGTCGTGCGAAGAGCGGAGATCGCGGGAGCCTTTACGACGATCGTGGGAGACAAATCGCGTGAGAAGCGGCTTCTTCGTGCGAATTCCGGCGCTAGGCAGGTATGTAGGATTTTTTTGTTTGTTTGCTGTCTACAGTATGCGGGTCAATAATAGGGAGGTAGAAGAAAATAGCTCGCAAGCTATAAAAACTAGCAGGTTTCACTTTCCAAAATTTTTTCACAATTCACTCTCCAAAACTCTAAAGGAATTCAGCCACCTTATAATGGAGAAGCTAGAGAAAAATGTATAAATGCTCTCCTTAATGAGCACCCAAATCAACCAATAGAATAAACCCAAAATAGCTCACTTAATGAGAAATTAAAACACTTTACTATAGGAATCAGCAAGGAATAGCACATGAACAGCCAACATATGGGAAAACACGACAACAACATGAGGGAAATAAACAGCCAGCATAGGGAAAAATAGGATAGCAACATGGAGAAATAAACAGCCATCACAGGAAAAAGCCAGCAGCAGGGAAAAATGGACCCAACATGGGGAAAACCAACAGCCAAAATATGGGAAAACTGAAAGGCTAACAGCAGGAAAACTAAAAGCCAACAAGGAAAACAAGGAATCAGAAAGGGAAACTGAAAAGTCATGCAAGAAAGTTAATAAATGGCAAGTATTGATTGCATCAATTATGAAGGGAACAGAGGGAACGGAGGCGATCTGAGGGTGAGGAAGTTGAAGATGCCTATTTTTGAGGGAGAGGATGCTCATTGGTGGATCTACAAGGAAGAAAGGTACTTTACCGTCAATAGGTTGACGGAGGGGGAGAGACTGACGGCAGCCGGGATGTGCTTGGAAGGGAAAGCTTTAGCATGGTATCAGTGGAGGGATACGAGGCGAACGATACGAACCTAGAGGGAGTTTAAGGACCGCTTGTTGGAATGTTTCCAAACCAGTAAGGAAGGGGACTTCTATGAACAGTTCTTCTCATTGATACAGGAGAGGACAGTGGTGGAGCACCGTGAGCAATTTGAGTACCTTGCCAGTTGACTGGATGGGCTTCCAGAGACTATACTGGAGGGGAACTTTATGAAGGGATTTAAACCAAAGATCCGCGCAGCTAGAGTGATGAGGCCTTGTGACTTGGGAGAGACTATAGAGTTAACTCAGTTTGTGGAGGATCAAAGGCACCTGGAGAGAGGAACAGGAGGCAACAGCTTAGGAGGCTAGTACAAGATGATCACCATCTTTTTGGCATCCAAGGTGCCAACGCCGAATACTCTTTGGGAGACTTCAAAGGAGAAGACTGTAGGAGGAAAACATGAGGACAACTTTAAGAAGCTCACAAAAATGGAATTACAAGAGAAAAAGGGAAGGGGCTCTGTTTCAGATATGATGAGAGGTACATGCTGGGGCACAAGTGTAAGGACTGAACTCTTCAGGCTCTTCCCATTTATGATGAAGAGGGAATGGAAGACGGTGTTGTCTTTCCACCTTGCGGACAAGGTGGGTCTTTGGTAGGGGAGTATTATTAGACTGGTCCATTGGACCGGTTCAGCCAGTCCATATGGGACCGACTCACGCTAATAGAGGCGGAACTTCTCCGCCTCCTGTACGTGCCGATCGCACCGCCCAGGCCAACAAAGCTGTTTAGGAAGGATTTTTTAGGGAGTTAGGAGGGAAATTTGAATGTTGGGACTATTTAGATATTTTCTTTTGGATTGTATGCATTAAATAGTTTGTTTTCCTAGGGTTAGGGCATCTTGAATTTGGCTAACATTTGAGATCTCTTAGGTTTTGAGCTCTAGCAGCGTTGTTGACTTCTGCCTAATAGCCAAAAGAAATAAAAAAAATCATGAAATCATTACCTGCTACAGTCTGCTGAAGCCCATCCCGCCGCAGACCTGCAAACGGCGCCGAAATTGTCGCATCACCCACGCTCGTCTCGATCCAGCGACTCTTGCTTGCGTTGATAAAAGGTGATCAAGGGAAGCCTTCGGTTCTGCTCCCGTTCTCGGCTCAACCTCACGCAAGAGCTCCAGCTTCTTTTTCTTCCAGCTCTCACAAAGTCTCTGACCGGTCTTCCTCTCCGACTCCACCTCACGCGAAAAGCTCCATAGTCGCAAGCCCCATTCGCCTCCGACCTCCCAAGCAAACCCCCATCTCCCTGGACTTTGCCTTCTTCAGCGACTCAAAGCCCCAACCTCCTTCCTCTGCTCGCAACTTGGCCAAAGCTCCTGTGCCGATCCAGAGTCGACCCCATCCCCGCCTTCTGCTGACTTCATCACAGAGAGAGAGAGAGAACAAGAGTTTTCCCTCTTACCTAGCCGCAAGAAGCGCCTGTATCCCGACCTTCCTCCTTCCTCTAGCCGATCACCTCTACCCTAGGCCATATCTCTGCCTCCAGGAACGTCTCCCTGTCGGATCGGAAGTTAGACATTTTAATAGGAGGCAGGGACGAGAGTTTACTCTCTGCGAACGTAACTTCCTCCCTTATGCATGCTTCTTCGGCTATGTCCCATAGATCCATTGAATCGAGAAGGAAAACACAGATTCAATCTCCAGTCCACGGCTCAAATCCTTCCTAATTAGCTTAATTATAATTAATGTAGTTAATTACATTTAATTATTACTAATAGTAATTAATTGTGATTAACTAAAATTAATTATAATTAGTTAATTACCTTAATTCATAATTAAGTATAGATTAAATATACTTAATCATAATTAATTTTTAATTAATCATGAATTAACCTGATCTATTTATAATTAATTTTAAATTAAATATAATTAATTATGAATTAAACATAATTAATTATATTTAATTTTTAATTAATCATAAATCAAAACTAATTAATTTATACTTAATTTTAAATTAAACGTAATTACTTATATTTTTAAATATAATTAATCGTAATTAGTTTCTAATTAAACTATAAATTAAACTAAATTCATTCATAATTAATTTTAAATTAAATATAATTAATTATATCTTAAATATAATTAATTGTAATTATTTTTTTAATTAATTATGAATTAAACTTGATTAATTTATAATAAACTTTAAATTAAATATAATTAATTGTAGTTAATTTCTAATTAATTATAAATTAAATCTAATTAATTTTAAATTAAATATAATTAGTTATGTATTAATAATTAATTATAGTTAATCTATAATTAATTATAAAATAAAGCCCACAAGAGGCTCTTCTTTTCCCTCGCCTCGATCCACGTGCAAACATCACCTCGCCGGTCGTCAAGTATAAACTTCTGAACTTAAAACTCCGAGAGCCTACTTCATTATTTGCAGCGGACCGGAAAACCGCCTATACACGTTTTTCTTAGCATGGTAGGATGGGGCCCCGGTGCGGTGCCTACAACGAGCGGGTAATCACCCAAAATTCTATCCTCGACGTTTGTGTCGAGCCGGCAGACCGCCTATACACGCTTTTCTTAGCGTGGTGGGAAGGGAACCCGGTGCGACACCTACGACGAGGTGGGTAAGTCTGGTGCACGCTTTTTTTAGCGTGGCTGGGACAACTCTTAAGTACCCGTACGCGGCTCTGTACCTGCGGGGAAACAACTGTGCTCTTAATGTAGGTACATGTAGAAGACCCATACACGCTTTTCTTAGCGTGGTGGAGACAAAGACTTTACACGGCCGTGGTGTCCTCGAAAGAGGGCACCTACCATACAAGGTTTTCTTAGCGTGGTGGGAAAGGCCCAGTTTTTTCGTAGTTTCCCCTAAACGGGGGAGATGCCGGAATGTTGCCGAAATTTCGGGTGAAAATATGACTATACTCGGACCTGTTTGAACTCAAATGAGCATAAAATCCAACCTAAATCAAAGTGGATTCAAACTGAACTCAAATTGGAACAAAATGTGGACAACAAGGACTTGTACTTTGAACTTAAATGAACAAATTGATGACCAAAAGTTGAACTCAATATGACTACAGAGGGACTCGGACTTGAACTTTACTTGAATGACAAAGAGTCCGAACTTCAAAGAGTTTTGACTAGAACTTGAATGAGACTACAAAGAACTTGAGAATCCAAGCCTGAATCATATGCAAGGGGCAAAAGCTTGGTTTGAATAATGACATGAAAATGCCAATGGAATGATAAGGAGTTGTCATTTTAATTTAAATACAAAGCATTACTTCAAATCTCATGCAAGTCCTGAAACAAAGCTCCAACCATTCAAATGAGCACTAAGAAATGATCAGAAGACTGGTATCAATCAAAGAAATTTCAGCACCACTTGCTACAAAATGGGGTCTCTAGTGAATGATACAATTTATTCATGAGGAAGGTAGAGGGATCTAACTTCTCTACAATAAACATAGTGAACGCATTAGCCCACTTATAAGTGATGACGATGGCTAAGATGTGAAAGTAACGACTCCCCTACAATCGACATCAGATACCTTGTGGATACAAATGACAGCTGCCACGAGGACTGAAAGACACACAACAAATGTTATAAATCATCAATTAATATACATAAGGATATTATTGATGAATGCAATCCATTCAGCAGTCTATGTTAATATGCACATAAAATGCGTTGAATCTACCTACAAACAACAGTAGTAGAAGTATTGCATGGATGGTGAATCCATTACGAACAACCTAAAATTTGTAATAGATATAGTGATTGTGCTCACGAGTCGTGGTATTGGGTATGTTACAAGTGTGATGAATTCTCCTACTAATATGGATGGAGAAATTAATATTGAATGCAACTCAACCCCGCCGTCAAGTACTAATATATAGATAAATATGTTGACTCGGCTACAAGTGATGAAGATTCAAAGTTCACTTACGAAAGACGAATGATCAATAGTATGCCCAATAAATTTTCTAGAGAAGGGATAATAAGAAGCATGCGATGATCATAATAATTTATCCACAATCATGCGCAATGAACACAACAGGGCCACAAGCAAAGTAAGGGAGATGTAGGAGAAGCGAATCCTATGTTATCAGTGCAGACTAATGTGCAGACGAGCATATAACAGTCTACTTTCGAATGAAAAGAATAGATATGCTACAGGATCCTTGATTTATGTATATCCAACATGAAATCCGCAAGTGTTCATATCAATCTACCAATGAGCTTGTATGTTGAAGAGCAGAAGCCCTAATGAAGGGAACTATCGGTTGATACAACAACTGATATGCAATAGATACAAGCACCTGCAAACTCTTGTAGCAAGAGTATTCTAGCATCCTCATAAGCCAACATCAAGATACAAACAAGTATATTGCCTACAAGCAAAGATAACATACAGTACCTACGAGTTGTTGTAGCATGGATGCCCTAGCATCTCTAGCCAACAATCATCCAGTGGAAGATAAATACACTCAAGAGGTATGTAGCTAAGGTTGTGATATCCCTACGGTTGAGATCGATTCACTTGTAAAAGAATACAATCATTCCTTGTGAGCTACGACGACCACTGAAATTGCTTGTGGATGATAATAGTGGATACGTAGTAAGTGCAGTAAATCCTCTATGGATACAAGTACATATGTTCTTTGCAAGCAATGATATAAGGCTTCAGCATATTCAATACCTACGAACCATCGTAGGAATCCTCTCATGTAAAGTACCATCTACGAGCCATCGTAGAAGTTTGTGATGAATGCAATATCTACAAATAAAAGCAGGAGATTCGTTAGTGCACTGTAATCCACTGACAGAAAGTAATGAGTAGTGCACGACAGTCTACCTGTACAAAGCGACAAACAACTCAATCCACAAGCCGCTACACAACGCCATTGGATCTGTAACACTCGTACAAGCAGACAGAAGGCGTCTACAAGCTTCCAAGAAAAATGCTGCATTTAAATGGCGATTTCCCACATTGCTGATCAGCATCAAATATCCCAAAAATATCTAAGAAAGCCCCCCGCACGTGCACCTTAATTTGTATATACATAGGAACACAAAATGGGTAAATATAGGCCTATAATCAAGAGAATTCACTTACAAAGGCATAAAGCCTATAAAACCCGATCCTCTGTCGATAGCTAAACAGAGTTGACAAGGTTCAACCCATAAATACAAAGGACCCTAAAGTCACTCCGATGATGGCCGTGTTGAACGTTAATCTCAACCGAAGGGGTTCACAAACGCTTTCAAAATGCCATCCCAAATCTCATGAAAATCCCAAACTCCAAACTCCAAAAATCCCAAAATCCTAAAATCCAAAATATTTAAAATTGAAACTCAATCATTCAAATCACTTAAAGTAAAATCCATCCACCCTCCGCAACAGTTTGCCGAGGTGGACAAATCTGAAAATAACTGCAACTCACAAAGAGCTAATGCCTGGTCGAAAATATCACTAGGATCCATTATAAAATAATCTCCTGCCAGCAAGGACGTGGTACGAGTCCTCTAACCGGCAGTTTCGCTGCCAAATGGCACTGCAGGATAAACGGTTATGACTCGGGGCCCTCTGAACCAGGTGGTCGCTGCCAAATGGCACCATTATATTATAGTTATGGCCAGAGCCCGTATGCTCCCCAATGGTATCAAATCCTTGAGATATGAATCAACAGGATATGATCGATAGGGCACAAAGCCCTCTGTTAGCTAAGGTGGATTCAAATTTGTCCCCTTAGACAAACACTCACCCCAGGTCTACAAGGTACCCTTGAACGAAGCAACCCATGGCTGCCGACAAGGATCCTTCTGTCAGGTTAGGTCGACTACCTCCTCTGACTAAGTAGACCAGGGACCATGATGGCCCGAGACGACGGAACCATGGGATCTTGATCGGGTCTATCATCCATTCCCCCACCATCTGTTTAAGTGCAAGATGGTGAAATTTTCAATTTTAAATATCAACCCTTCAAATTTCCTACACCCAGTCCATGCTGCTACTATGTACCAGGTACTTCGTATCTCTACGTATCTGATTGATGACTAGCCTTAATCGAAAGTTCTCTCTCGTTATCGGGAGGGGTAATTAACTATAGGGGCTTGCGCCTATAGGAAACCAGAACTCAGATCATAAAGTCCTCGCAAAATGAGGGAGAAATCTCTGGGTAGTGTCTTATCTACAATCTCATATGCCTTCCAAAATTTACCCCGGAACTTAATCCGTTAAAACTTCCCCCGAAGAAAAGCAAAAACGGGCGGAGGCCGGGGCCGAATTTTCGGAGCCCACAGGCGTCTAGAGATTTGGGAGAGCCGGATCTTCCTCTCCAATTGAAGATCCACTTGTATCTTGTATTTTCTTTCATAAAACTTTCAATAAAAAAGTGTTCTTGTGTGTTCTATTCCTAGTTTTCTTGTTGTTGGTTTTTTCTGAAATTGCTGAAATTAGATTTCAGCCAAGGCTTTTCCTAAGTTTCTATTAGCACTTCCTATCATCTATATATCTTTATTTTCATTTTTTCATATCATATATTTGTATGAAGCTATTTTTATTTTTTCAATAGCACGTTTAATCTCTTGGACAATTTCAAAGAGAATTGTTTGGACGCTTCAATTATAACAACTTTCCTAGTGTGCTTAACATCAAAAGCTGAGTCTTTGCATATGAAGTAGGCTCTATAGCAAGAAGCATTTAAGAAACTGGAAAATGTAAATCAAAGAGAGTAATATCCCTTACACTATCAAAGCCAGGGTGATGATCCAAGCACATCCTCCGAATGCTGCTCATCCATAGCAAAAAGCATGGGAACTGTAACAGCATATAGACAAGTACAACGAAAATCAGGAAAGCTAAGATATGACATAAGAAGCAGTTTCAAGAAGCACTTAACAAAAGTATTGCATTTCAAAAATAAAAATTGGCAATTTTCAAAAAAATTGTGTGAAACAATATCTCCTCTCTATTGTGCTATAAAACTTCATCACAAAAGGATAGAAAAAACAACCTAGAGGATGATGGACTAGAGTAGCATAAATGAATAGATAAGTGGAGCTAGTTTTATATTCAGTTAACTCTAATTCATAAGTCCTTCACAGCTTCTGCAAGTTTGTTAATATGAACGAGGATATAAGTGTTTAAAACTTGTCCAGCTAGCATTTACCATATTCCCGCCTATGAGTGCTTATGATTTACCTCATTATATGCCGGATCAAGATTTGAAGGAATAGAGAATAACTACATGATCAAGAGAATAATGTATTACCAAGGTTTGGGATTAACCTGGGCTGTAAAGAATGCAAAGTTCCACAAATATGAGGGACAACCAAGTTCCCTTCTTTTCATATGAAATAACTGATATTGTTCTCGAAAACTCCTTTCTGACCGGGGAGGTGGAAATGGAGGCGGCACTTCTAGAAACAAGAATACTAAATAAGACAAAGCAGACATGAAATACAGACATGCATGAAAATGTATTGAGTTAAAGTTTATCTTAGGCAAAATCATCTGCATGGATTCAATATTCAAATCACAGTGAAATTGAAAAAAGACAGCACAGAGAAAAAAACAGAGGCCACATCTTTCAACTGTGTAAGAACTGGAATCTTAATGCACGATTAGAGCTTTATTAGCAAGATATGCATTTGTTAATGATAATATTTGATTAAGAAGATTGAAATATATATATATATATACATATATGTAACAATACATGTAAGTGCGGTTTATGGTAACACTTGAGTCTTCCTAGCTCAGCAACAATCATATTAATAAACCTGGTTATAATACCATCAATTCAAGATATGGGGATAGAGGGAGGAGGGATGAAGAAGATTGAAACAAATATGAATCGATACATCATTGGGTTTTTGTGGTTGAATCATCATTATCATCATTAGACTTATCCTAAATATTTAAGGCCAGCTCAATATTTCTTCTTTATTCATTCATGTTGAGTATTGTATGTAATATTAATTCCAGTGCACACAAGTCTTTAGTCGCAATTTCAAGCATTTCTTTGCGCATTTTCCTTGAGGCTCTTGGATGATGTGCATGGGAATAGAGTGGGCAAATATATATAATCAGATTTACCACTAATGTTCAGGGTTTTGTTTAGAACTGTGGCCAATATCTTCTATGATTGCAAGCCCTCATAACTAATTAACCATCCTAAGATACTATTGTTTAAGGAAGTCATTTGACTCAGCTCTATACGTATATTTGCTTTGCAAATGGTCTCTTGACTCTTTATGAAGAATCAAAATGGTCTCCAACTATATTAAATGACTATTTTGGTCATCCAACTCCTTAAAAAGGAACTAAAATAGTCCCACCATGGGACTATTTTGATTCTTTTTTAAAGACTTGAGGGATCAAAATGATCTTTTAATATAATTAGGGATAATTTTGGTCCTTCATAAAAAGTCAAGGGCCTATTTTAGTCCTTTTCTCTATTCTGATTATAGATAAAGAGCTAAATAGAAAGAAATTAAATAAGAACTGAAATAAAACAAACAAAGGTTGGCAATCTAGTGGTAGAGATGTGTTAATTATTTGAAAACATTGGTTGCAAGTATGTGCTTAGATAAGGTAAAGATTAATTCACTATAAATTTATAAACATGAATGAAGGAAAAATGATTGTTAATTAATGATAACAATTTTAGTAAAAAGGAAATATATATATACTTTGAATAAGAGTTGCTATTTTGAATTTTTCTCATATGTATGATTATAGATATCCAACTAGATAAAGTGGAGTTAAAGCTTGAGGTGACAATACAAATCAAAGGTTAATTTGGGTACACTAATTTCTAAATTATATTATGAATGTTACTTCTTCTAAATCAAATGCATCAATCATTATGGATATTCGTTTAATCAACTGTTATTGAAAATTCAGTTATGATTTATCTATGCTATGAAAATGATTGGTCATCTTGAAATGAATGACAATTTCTATTAGCATTTAATTGTTTATCAAGTCATTTAATGTTATTGTAAGAACTATGGAATATTATGAAAAATATAAATGAAATTACTTATATAAGAATGTTGCATGTGCATGTTTGATTGATGGTGTTCACTCCCTTATAGAACTAACAGAAGACACAATATATTTAAATGAGTAAATTAGAAAAATTTTGAAAAAAGGAAATGGAAAATAAAGTACATTAAATGACATAATTTAGACAATGGTACATATGATGGTTGTATTATTTACAAATATAAAAAAGATAAGATACTATATGGTTTTTACTTATGGTATTATCATACTAAAGAATATCATCCTTAAATAGAACTATCTATCAAATAATTTTATATTATTTGGTTTTAAGACAAGCATGCATATTATTTCAATGTTGTGTTATGTTATTATAATTTGGAAATATAATGTATCCATTGAGTTGCATTATAACTGGCTCCCATTATTTAAATAATGTATACTGGTAAAAGCTTGAGAATTAAATAAGTGGAAAAAGAGAAGATGTGTATCAAAGATGCGGCTCTACAAGATAGAGCTATCTACTTTAGTTTAAATTAAATTTTATGATTTTAGTGGCTCTTTCGATATATTGGAAGTAATTTGTTATTAGTTAATTGGAATGAATGAAATTTAAAATCTCCATCTAATTGTATATTCTCGCCTCAGTATTCTGAGCCTCGGGGCCGGGTCGTGACATGGCGAGTTTAGTTTGTGCCAAGGCAAGAGCTTAAGGCTTCTTTGATGAGCTGAAAGGTTGAGGTTCTTTTGCAATTTACAATTCGACGTGATCATAAAGCCCAAACTCATTAACCGAGAATGGTGGTATGCCATTCTCGATCCAGTGCTCTTCATCGCTTAGATTGTACTTCATGCACGAGTGAAGAGTTAAGGCCAAAAGCCATGTTCATGGAACCAAGGCCTCCTATGAAGGGCATGTAAAAGTAAAGCTTGCCTTCTAAAAAACAAAATCCAAGAAAACATGGATGGCTTTCATTTTAAAGAAAAATGATTCTATTGACAATTCCTATAAGAAATAAAACAAATAAAAAAGAACCAAAATTCACAACATAGCTTGTTATGCGCATAGACATGATTGCTTACATCTGGGTAACAATGCCCCAAATTTTGCCATCTTCTTGAGCTGCAAAATAAGTACTGGAAGTAGGGATGCCCTGAGGGCCAAAGTAGAAACAGAGATTGTCACCCACCTGTAATAATGGAAATAAGACCTTTTTAGATTAACATAAATTTTCCAGAATTCTTTAACTAGAAAATTTTCTGAAATTGGCAAACACAAATATATGAGAGAAGTAACCATTGGAAAAAAAACAACTACTACTAAGAACATGCAGTAAAAATATTATTTGGATTTTCCGCTATCCAAAATCAATATAGTCTTCCTAGGTCAACCATGCAAATTTATGTTTTATATCCAATTTCTGCATGTAAAAAAAATTAAGCTATTGCCTATGAAAAAGTTAATAATGTAATTATATGCACTAAAAACTTTTTGAAACAGTACAATGCAAATTAAACAAACACATTTTCTAATCAATGCCAACTAAACTTCCCAGATCAGTCATGAGTGTTTTCAAAGTCAAAAATAAAATGTAAAAATCATTTACCTTGACACAAAAATAGCCTCTATTGTTGATCTCTAAGCCAAAAAAAAATTCTCTACAACAATGTAATTCTCCTAAATCATTGTTTTATCACTCTCATTCATGAATAGTTTATGTATCATCAAAAACTTAAGTTTTATGTAGTTTACACACATGGTTGGAGTGTTGAGAGTCCTTGATAGAGAAGAAGACTGTAGCTTATTTCAGAATTTCCTTTAACTTTACATTTACCGTATATGGGCTGATTACATTGCTAAATATAGGTAGTGAATACAAGTATGATAGCCTGATGTGTGGTGGGAATTTTAGTAGTTTGTTATACAGTTTTGGATGGTACAAAAAGGACATTGTGTGCACATGGGGGAGCACGTGCTACTACTGCTGTTAGTCCCCTTCAAACTGTGGATTCTATGGTTTGAATCTACAGTTTGTCCCTCAGATAATGGAAGTGAGATGTGGGAAGGCTTTTCGTGAGTACGTATGCGAGCTGATCAATGGTTGAGATGTGGTCAATGGTGAGAGCTTTAGATGTAATGTGATCTCGTATGAAATGGAGATCAATTTCAATGTGTTTGGTGCGAGCTCTGAGGATCGGGTTGTTTGCAATGGAGATTGTGGATGTATTGCCACAGAACAGTAGTGTGGGAGACGTGATGGGTATGTCGAGATCTTGTAGCAGCTGGCGTAGCCATATTAGTTTTGAGGAGGCTACAGCAACTGCTCGATATTCAGCCTCAGTAGATGACCGAGCCACTGTTTTCTGTTTCTGTACTTTCCAGAGTATGGGGGATGTGCCCAGGAAGAAGCAGTAGCCAGAAACTGATTGTCGATCTGTGTGATTGTTGCCCCAATCGGCGTCCGTAAATGCGGTGAGAGTTAAGTTGGATCAGTGAATGTTGATGTTGAGATCGCTCATCCCCTTGAAATAGCGTAGGACTCATTTGATCATTTGAAAATTCATTTCTGATGGAGCTTGCATCGATTAACAAATTTGATTTACGACAAAAGCGATGTCGGGTTTAGGAAGAGTTAAGTACTGCAGTGAGATGGCAATCTTGCGATATTTTGTGGGTTCTAGGAAGGGTGGTGAGATGTTCATAGGGTTTGGTTCGGTAGTTGTTGTAAGAGCTGCGTGGTTGGGTTGTTTTGGGGGATATATGAGAGGTTGGCCTGGTGCCAACAATTGAAGGCAGTATGACCTCTTCCTCTAGGTGTGTTGGAGCTGCCTGCCTCTGTGGTGGCTGTGGAATGCGGCTGTGGAATTAGATTGGAGTTTGTGGTTTTCTAATTGTAGATTGATCTCTTTGCTGCTTAGCAACGAGTAGAGATCGTCAAAGTGGATTGGTTCGAGTTTGGTACGTATGGAAGTTTTGAAGGATTGGAAAGATGGTGGAAGTCCATTTAGGATGAAGAGGACTATGTCTTCCGAGTCAATGTGGCAGTCGGCGGCTTCGAGTTGGTCGATGATGGTTTTGATATGAGTTAGGAATTGGGTAATGGTGTCAGACCCCATGGAGACATTGTGAAGTTTGTTCTTGAGCTGAATCAATCTTGAGCGATTTGTTCATTGTATGCGTTTCTTGAGGGTGGTCCAGATGGCGTGAGATGAATCTAGATTTAGAATGTGAGGGAGAATGGTAGGTGAGATCGTGCAATAAAGAGCTGCGCAGAGATTTTGGTCGATGAGTTTCTAGAGTATGTAGTCTTGATTGAGGATTGGTTGGTTGGAAGGATCGAGTAAGAACTGAGAGGGGTAGGTGGTAGTTCCCTCTAGAAAGGGAAGGAATCCATTGGCGGTGAAGATTTTGGAGATTTGTGAGCTCCACAGAGGATAGTTGTTGGTGGTGGGGGGAGAGGTAGATAGGGATTTGATGTTACTAATTAGAAATTTGTGTGTGGGAGGGATGGTAGGATTGGTGGATTGTTGAAGAGTGACTGAGGTAGTATTGATTGTAGGGGATGAGGAAGAGGAGTTCATGGTTTGAGGTATAGAGGTCGGACCTGGAGAAGAGCGCTCTGATACCAAGAGGAAACACAGACTACCAAATAGAGAAGAAGACTGTAGTTGATTTCAGAATTTCCTTTAACTTTTCATTAACCATAGATGGGCCGATTACATTGGTATTTATAGGTAGTGAATACAAGTATGATAGCCTGATGTGTGGTGAGGATTTTAGTAGTTTGTTATGCAGTTTTGGATGGTACAAAAAGGACATTGAGTGCACATAGGGGAGCACATGTGCTGTTACTGCTGTTATAGTCTATGTATCATCAAAAACATAAGTTTTATGTAGCTACCACAGTTCTAAACTTCCCATGTAATTCAAACAATCAGTACCATAATGCTTCTTCTCCTATCATTCAGCCTGCTCTTAATTGGTGAGATTCTGCTAATGGATCAT
Source organism: Dendrobium chrysotoxum (assembly GCA_019925795.1). NCBI lineage: Eukaryota > Viridiplantae > Streptophyta > Magnoliopsida > Asparagales > Orchidaceae > Dendrobium > Dendrobium chrysotoxum. Next base: position 51,588,621 of record CM034301.1, read on the forward strand.
TTAGTTGCTTGCAGATAGAAAACAATATTTGAAAAATGATGATTTCATTTTTTTTCACTTATTTTGTACATGAAAATGAAATCATTACATTTGAGTAGGATTTGATGGAATATGTAGTTTACAATCAATGTTGATTTCTAATACCCCAAGCAAATGGATCTAACAAAATCCACCACCTTTTAAAACATTATTTATTTAATAAGTCCAAGGAACAAAATGAGCTCTAAAATAAGTTATAAACCATACAACTCCAATTCATCCCATAAGTTCTTCATCTCAATAGTACCTTGCATTTTCATAGAGCTTTACCTTTATGCATTTCCTCAAAGCTAAGTTGACTTTATGTTCAGATTAATCCAATATAGTCAGTAATTATCCTCTCATTTCACTCTTCCACGAAAATAGCATTCTTAAATCTCACTTAATTTCTCAAAGAATCATTTCAAACTTTCCTCAGTTAAAAATATTTTTTATAATATTGGGTTTACTTTAAGTTGACCATCTTACCATTGGTTATATCAATCAAAATGATAATAGTAAGTATTTTTTACAAAACTATATTGATCTTCTAAAAGAGCATTATACATAGATCACTTAAGCCATGGCTGCTTGTAAAGTGGTTCAAAGGATGCATGCTTCAATTGCGATGCTAAGTGATGGACTTGGCTACTCAACGTGGACTTTTGATACTAGAAAGTATTTTAAAAATATGAACGGGAACAGATATTTTAAAAGCTATTCCCCATCCATCTCAAAGCATTATACAGTGAATGAATTTTTTATTGAAACTTCTTTATCGCCTAATACCTAACAGGCTAACAACCAGACCACTATTAGCAAGCAACAGAATACCATTTTCTTGTAAACAGGTTATGAAGGGCTAGTTAGGCTTGTATGTGCCACTTGAAACTTAAAATGCACTTATGCATGTACTCTTATTCTTTAAATATCTGCATTATGCTGCCCCATCCATAACAGTTACTAGAAACATGAATCATTGCATTCAAATCAACAATTTAAAGCAAAAAAATTAAAGCACCAACATGTCAAGGAAAGAGCTATACACAGGACCATGGGTATCTTCATCTCTAAGCTAATCTCTGTCAACCATTCACACATTTCCAAAGAAATTCTTTTTCTACTCCAAATATCTCAAAATACATTTCAAAGTGTTACGCTAATTTCCCCAGAAAAAAAAATCAGGATAAACTTACTTTAATATTGCTACCCAAGTAACAAATCGCGCACTGCTATAATCAGATTTTCTCATGTCTCTCAACTTTAAAACAAGTAAAATTTAAAACATCTGTCACCCTAACCTCCTCATTGCTAGTTTAATGGCAAAATTCCAAAATGTTTTTAAAGAGGTTAGATCTTCATTCATGTTGTATAATCTCCATGACAATTTTACATCATAAAGCTAGAAATATTAGCTTAGTAAATGGCTTTTAAAACGCCAAGTATTGCATCTGCTATATGTTTGCAAACACTAGAATAGCACGAGTGCAATATATTTAAACTTTTGATAATACTCAAAATAACAGCTACGCTACAAACAAACTTGGCTTAGCAATTCACACGATTGAATTTATACTTCCACCATTTGGCTTCCTTACTTTTATTCAACTAAGAGAATCCTTAGCAAGATGCCCGTGTGAAAATTCCAAATTTCAAGTCATTGCTTCCTTCTGTTATTCAGTTATGAAAATCATTAGCAATATGTCCTATGGAAAATTCCATAGATCAACTCATGGAAAGAAACTAGGAGCTGAAAAATATCTGCATGAGTACTAGCTAAAGGTAGATTACCAAAAACGTTGAAAATTGTATTAACAGTTAAGGCAAGAAAGAGAAGAAAATAGTGTGCAAAACCCTAACTCGAAGATAACGCATCCATGATGAAATAAACAATTGAAGATTTTTACCTAGGATGTGATTCTAATGAATATCTCTTAATGACGGAGAAATGTCAAGGAATGGCGTGAAAGGTCGGTTTCTTTTCACACGAAAAAGGAACAACTGATTTTGAAGGACTGCAAACCATTACGCTCTACCAGAATAGTATCAGAATGGTATTTTAGACAAGAGGGATCTCTGAAAGTAATTGTGTCAGACATTGACGATTTGCTTAATAAGAAATAAAATAATACACTAAATCAAAGAAGTTGAAACTCAAAATATGGTTAAAAAAAGTACTGATATTCCAAAATGATTAAACATTGAGAGATGGTTTCAAAAATGAGTTTAGAATTGTCATTGCATGGAGTAACAATGTTAAGGAATGTGTTTATATCTAGTATGAAAACTACAGTAAGGCAGATTTGGTTGTTTGAAGTTAGAAAAAAAAAACAAGGATAAAATTTGTTAGATCAATTATTTTGTTTGATGTAGTTAGAAATCAACATTGATTTTAGACTTCATAAATCCCATCATACCCCATCAATTGCAATGATCATTTTCAAGCATGAAACAAGTCAAATCCAATTCTCCGTTCTAAAATATATTTTCTATTTATAAGCAAATGAGCCCTAGGAGTGAAACCATCCTATGAGTAAGATAAAAATTAAGCACCACAAAGATATCAAGTAGATCTGCAACTAAAAAATCTATCATCCTAATTTATTAAAATTCCTCTCAAAACTAAAGTTCCATAGAAATTACACAGCTTTCAAAGTTTACCTACTATATTAATGTAAATGTTAGGCTGGCCAAACAATCTTCAAAAAACAAAAACTAAGGTTGTGTTTGGGAAAGCTCTCTCATAACTTAGCTTTCCATACAGTAACCATAGTTATATTTGGTTACAGCTTTCTTGTTGCTTTTAGAATTTTATGTAGTGAGAAACAACTTTTATAGCCAAATTTTTCAGATTGTGGTTGTTGTATGAAATTTGTTGCTTAACTTCTTCAAAAAGGAAAAAATTTATTAAATCCATGATAACTTCCAAAAAAATATCCTTTCCCCAAAAAATTCTACAACAGCTTTTGTAGACGGCTGAAGCCACCACAAACGAACCCTAGGTCCCTAACTGACTGACAACACCGCAACTATGCACGGTCAATGACCATTGGGCAGCAATATTATTCAAGGACAATTCCACAAGCGACCTGAAAGCACCAACTTTTATGATCAATATTTATACATCAAAAACAGCCCGACAAACTCTGAGAAATATTTGAGAAGGAGAGGGCCTTCCCTTTAAAAGGATTGTTTGAATTAAAAAACAAAAGACAGAAAACAATTCAAATCCTCCCAAAGTAAATACCACTAATTAACTACATTTTCATTCTACAATGTTGTGAAGTAAGTGTTCAAACAAATGGATTGCTGTAGAGTAATAAATAAAATTACATCATATCCAATCAATCACCCAAGAAAAACACCAAAGTCATTCTTTTTACCTAGCATCAAATCAACCAGCCCCAGAGTTATTCATAATTTTAGTTCGGAAGCGCAAAGCTTTGAAGATATATCATATCCCGGTAGAAATAAAGTAAAGTTATCTAAAAAATCATAAATAAGGAAGATATCTAATCCGTCATAAAGGCAACATATTAGCTCTCATATAAAAAACGGATTTTTTTTACCATGGAAACCCAGTGAAGTCGTGGAAGCCGTCGAGCATCGAAACGACAGCCTGAATCGGATAATCGTACCATGTATTCTCACCAAACACATTTTCCGATATTTGAGAACTAGCAGTGGAACTGACCGATGGCGGCTCCGGCGCCGTTTCGAATACCTCGTTAGAATTGAGCTCCAATCTCCCTACAGAGCTTCCACCAGAATCTTCTTCAATTTCATCGATCTCCATTGAATTTCTCCAAGTGAACCATGAGAAGGCTCTTTGGCCCATGTAATTGGAGAAAAGTGGAGAATAGCTTGAAGCATGATGAGCATTTGCACCGAAATTCCTTCGATGAAAAGGAATGATGGAGGAGAAGTTAGAGAGAGATGGCGAAGGGGGAGGAAGAACTCCCGGAGCAAGAAGGCGGCAGCTATATCGGAGATGGCGGCGGAGCAATTCGTTTGCGGTCCTCATGGGTAGTTACCAGCGGAGTTGAAGCAGGTTTTGGCCTGTTCGGAAGGCTTTTTTTTATTTTTGTTGAAAGTGGCTCAAAAAAAGAATTTTAGCTAAATATTACTTCTAATTGGAAATTATTTAACAGTGTTAAGTATTATTAATTTTCATTTAACTTGTAATTTCGATAATAGTTAAGTTAAAACGTTAATGCTAATTAGTTTTGATATATCATCAAAAAATTATCTTGGTCGGGCACGAATCTCGAAGCAAAATTAAGTTGGGAACTTCAAAAACTAATTCGATGAACATCTGAACTCTAATTTCTACAAACTTAAAGTCAAACTGAGCGTCTTGTAAATATGAATCCGACGACACCAAAATCGACCCAATCCGAGCCCAAATGGGCCCAAATCAAAGACTCGAAGCACTTATGAAAGGATCAAACCACCATTTGAGTTGCCAAAAAGTCTCTAATCATAACATGCTTATAGTCGAATCAAGCGGCTCGACGAGACGAATCCAACGAGCCCAAGATCATCAAATTCTGATATCATTAAGACAGTCAAATGTCCATTGAACGGTGTATGATCGCAGGAATCAAGATCGGCCATCCATACGAACCACTCCCAATTTACCCTTGATCTTCCACTTATTTACAAGCTATGCCACTCAAGAATTTTATAAATAGAACCACATTTCCTCTTGAAAGGGGGGATCGAAGTCAAGAGAGAAGAATGAAGAGAATGAAGGAAGAAAGCTCTAGCCGCCTAGCTCCTCCTCGACCACCGCCTGAGCTTTTCCGAACCACCACCTGACGTCCTCAACTCCGCCGGACCACCGCCTGGCCCCCTGAGCTCTGTCGGACCACCACCTGATGTCCTCAGCTCCGCAGGACCACCGCCTGACGTCCTGAGCTCCACCGGACCACCACCTGACGTCCTCTGCTCTACCAGACCACCACCTGCGGCCCGGACTTCAGTCGGACCACCGCCTGACGCCCTAAGCTCCGCCATACCACCACCTAAGGCCCGTAGCTCTACTGGACCACCACCTAGGGCCCAGAATTCTACCAGATCACCGGGTGACCCCGAAGTTCCGCCTGTGTGACATCGGACTTTCGCATACCCCCGACTTCAACCCTACGGTTTATACTTGTAATATGATCACCCTTGGAGGCAAGTCAATCCACTGTAACCTACTCAAATGCTAGTGGAATCATTTCAAACTGGGCCAGGCCCCGTGGTTTTACCCGTTTTCAGGGTTTTCCACGTAAAAATCTTTTGTTCTCTATGTGTGTGAGCTGGATATCCGTGCAATACTAAGACGTAAAATCCTAACTCTATCGCTGCATATATTCTAGCCCGTAATAGTTTGGCGCCGTTTGTGAGAACGTCAGTCCCACTATCCTGAAACACCACTGCAATGGCCAATAGGTACAGCAATCGCATCTTGGGAGCCTCCTGCTCCAATTCGCATCAATCTCAGAATCAGTCTATGAATCATGGACGCCCAGTACCCACCTCTTTTCATCTTGGGGGGGAAAATGCTGCTAGAGAAGGGACATCAGGACCATCCTTAGAAGATCGTATTCAAAGAATGGAGGAATCTCATAATGAGATCCTTCAACTCCTACGAGAGACTCGACAGCCGACACTAGCTCCACATGAAGAGATCCTTCTCCCTCGAGATCCACCCCAGGTCGAAGAGGTTCCACCAGAACATCTTCATATCGAGGTTCCTTTCCCTCCGCCAAGGATGCATCCTCTGACGCATTAAGACAATGAACTTATTGACACAGCAAGCTCTACCCATCTTTCACCCGCAGGTCAACAACCTCGCATTCCTCTAGACGTCCCTGAGGACTTAGACCCACCACGCATTGTTGGACTCCCTCGCTACGTACTACGACATGAACTACGAAGATTGGTTTAAGAAGAGTTCCCCACGGGAGGTATAAGATAATCTCTTCGTCAACAGGACTTCCAGGAGTCCTCACCCCTGGCTGAAGCCATCCTTCAACACCCTATTCCGGTAGGGTTCAAACTACCGAACATCAATACCTACGATGGGACATCTGACCCGTACGAGCATATTGATCACTATAGGACCATCATGCATATACAAAGAGCCTCAGATGCGCTCTTATGCCAAGATTTTCCTACTACCCTCAAAGAACATGCTCGAACATGGCTCTACTCACTTCCAACAGAAATAATTTCTACATTCGTTAGATTGGCCAAGATATTTGTCGAACAATTCATCGTCAATTGAAGAATTGCTAAGGATTCTTCTCACCTCTCTATGATTCGTCAAAATGAAGGAGAATCACTAAAGGAGTATTTCCAATAATTTTTCACTGAGGCTCGACAAATTCCTGGAGTAGATCTCGAGTTACTTAGAGGAGTTTTTCTTGGAGGGCTTCATCCTAGCCCCTTCCACTCAGCACTTATGCGAGATATGGTTCCCTCATATGCTAACCTGATCCATCGTGTGGAGGCGCAAATATCAGCGGATGAAGCTATTAATGCCCACAGAAAGCAATTTGAGCAAACTCCTGGAAAGCATAAAAATGCCCCTATAATGGAGGACTCATTCTTGTAACGAAAGAAAAACTTCTCTCCTAGACCCCCAGTACCATGATGTGGGTTTCGGCAAGAGGAGGAGTATACACCACTCAATGCCCCTCGAGTAAATGTGTTGATGGCCATCCGAGATCAAAAAAATATTAAGTGGCTTAATCCTTTGAAGTCAAACGTAGGAAATCAAGATCAATACTGTTATTTCCATCATAGTCGTGGACACACTACTAAAGCTTGCAAATAACTCAAGGATGAGATTGAGAGGCTGATCTGACAAGGATATCTCCGGCAATTCATCCAAAGCCCACCTACTCGAGATAATGCTGGGGGACAAAATCAACAACAACAAAGACAACCATTGAATAATATTCAAATGATTAGTGAGATCAAATGATCACATAATGTATGCATTTGTGTTAATAATAGTAGTCATCTTGTTTTATTGTGTCTCTTTTATAAGTAGGGTGTCACTCTGATATCCATAATTTTTTCCTTCCATGTCAAATATTGTGTTGTCCTCTCACGTATATCTTATGTGTTTAGCATGGTTTAACACTTATATCCCTAGGTTGTATTAGGAAGTTGTTATATTATCCTATATAATATAGTGATGTGTTGTGCGCTCCATTTTAATATTGTCCCATTCTTTAAAAAATATTAAAAATGATGACAATGAAAAACTACCGACGAATATAATCTCTTTATATGTGATTTGACAAATATATAATCTTTATTGTGTCTCAATCACTAGATATCAATCCCACGAGGATTCGATCCGACCTATTTCATATAGGTTAATGTCATCGAGCAGGGCTCTGACATATAACCTCGGATAAGTCAAACATCTTAGGAGGATGTCAATCAAATCTTAATCTTTGATTCGAGAAATACGCAATCTTTATTGTGTCTCAATCATTGGATGATCAATCCCAGGGGGATTTGATCTCGACCTCTTCCACACAGGTTAACATCATCAAGCAGTGCTCTGACACACAATCTCGGATAGGTCATACATCCTCGGTGGATTCTCTCGACCACTTTCACACAGGTTAATGTCATCAAACAGTGCTCTGACACACAACCTCAGTTAGGTCATACATCCTTGGTGGATTCTCTCAATCTCTTCCACACAGGTTAATGTCATCAAGCAGTGCTCTGACACATAACCTCGGATAGGTCATACATCCTTGGTGGATTCTCTCAATCTCTTCACACAGGTTAACATCATCAAGCAGTGCTATGACATACAACCTCGGATATGTTATACATCCTTAATGAATTCTCTCAACCTCTTCCATACAGGCTCATGCCATCAAGAAGCCTGATGTCAAGCTTCCTCCCGTTGCTGGGCCTTTACCCGTCGCAGGACTTTCGTCAGACTTCTGCCCGATGCCGAGCTTCCTCCCGACACTGAATTTCTACCCGTTGTCGGACTTCTGCCTGTTGCGAGACTTTCATCAGAATTCTACCTGACACTGAACTTCCTCATATTGCTGGACTTCTGCTCATCGTAGGACTTTCGTCAGACTTCTACCTGACACCAAACTTTCACCCACTGCTGGACTTCTGCCCATCGCGAGACTTTCGTCGGACTTCTACCCGAGGCTGAGCTTCCTCCCATTGCTGGACTTCTGCCCGTCGTGGGACTTTCATCGGACTTCTACCCAACACTGAACTTTCACCTGTTGCTGGACTTCTGCCCATCGTGGGACTTTCGTCAGACTTCTACCCGATGCTGAGCTTCCTCCCTTTGCTGGACTTCTGCTCGTCGTGGGACTTTCATCTGAATTCTACCCGATGCTGAACTTCCTCCTATTGCTGGACTTCTGCCCATCGCAGGACTTTCGTCGGGCTTTTACCTGACGCCGAGCTTCCTCCCCTTGCTGGACTTCTGCCCGTTGCGGGACTTTCGTCGGACTTTGACGCTAAACTTTCTCCCTTTGCTGGACTTCTACCCGTTGCGGTACCTTTGTCGGACTTCTGCTAAACTCCTTCCCTTCACCGGACTTCTGCCCGTCGCAGGACTCTTGTCAGACTTCTACCCGACGCCAAATTTCCACCTGTCGACGGACTTCTGCCCGTCGCCGAACTTTCGTCGGGCTTTTACTCGACGTTGAATTTCTACCCGCCGCCAGACTACTACCTGTCGTGGGACTCTTGTCGGACTTCTACCGATGCCAAATTTTCACCTGTCAACGGACTTCTGCCCGTCGTCGGACTTTCGTCGGGCTTCTACCCGACGTTGAATTTCTACCCGTTGTTGGACTGCTACCCGTCGCTGGACTTTCATTGGATTTCTACCCGATGCCAAATTTCCACTCATCATCAGGCTACTACCCGTCGCTGGACTTTCATCGGGCTTCTACCCGACGTAGAATTTCCACCCGTCACCAGACTTCTTCCCGACGTTGGACTTTCGCCGACTAACATCGGACCTTCACAAGATCTCTCGAAGAAGGAGGAGAAAGCTCTTACTCAGTGAGGGCCCCTAGGGCTGAATAGGGGATGCCCATCTGAACAGGGCTAGGGGAAGGCCTCAGCTTGAGAAAGAGGAGAAAATTCCTACTCAGTGAGGGGCCCTAAGGCTGAACAGGGGATACCCATCTGAACAGAGCTAGGGGAAGTCCTTAGCTTGAGAAAGAAGAGAAGAGAGTGAGAGGTGCAAATTTTCATGTCCCAAAGAGGGGTATTTATAGTTGCATGAGAGAAAGATGAAAAGTTTCCTAGAAATTTTTATACATAAAAAAAAAAAAAGTGAGGCAGCTATTACTCGGCCTCAAAATTAAAAGCCTCAAATTAAAGCCTTAAGCCAAATGGCTTAATATATAATATCTATAATAACGTATTATATAACTTTAACTATATTAAATTATTAATTATATCTAAACGTTATTATTATAACTTTGTTATATCTTAACGTTAATATATATTATATTAACTATAACGTGTTCATTATATAACTTATTATAATAGTTATATAAGTTAAAAGTACTGTATAACTTTATTATATATATATATATATAATAATATTATTATTATATAAATTAATGATATATAACTTTATAAGTTAACTATATAACTTTAATATATCCGGTGGTGGTGTGAGGTATAAGTTAACTATAATAACTTTATTATAACATTTCTCAATAATTGACTTTATAACTCAAAAATTCTGAGCTTTGGGCAAAGCCTCTTGGTATAATAATATTCTGAATAATAATAATAATAATAATAATTTGAATTATATAATTAACTGCATCAATTAAATATATAATTATATCGATTATAATCGATAACTTAGTACTAATATTAGCTAACTAGTTAATTAAATTAGTAATCATATATATATATATATATATTTGTATATATATACATAATTTTATCCTGCAAAAGTCTAATTTGGACATTTTAAATACTGAAATTATATAAGTATTCTTAGACTTTGCAAGATTCAACGTCCAAAAATAGATGGGCAACTGATATATCATCAAAAAATTATCTTGGTCGGGCACGAATCTCGAAGCAAAATCAAGTTGGAAACTTCAAAAATTGATTCAGTGACCATCTAAACTCTAATTTCTACAAACTTACAGTCAAACTAAGCGTCTCGGAAATATGAACCCGACGACACCAAAATCGACCCAATCTGAGCCCAAATGGGCCCAAATCAAAGACTCGAAGCACTTATGGAAGGATCAAACCACCATTTGAGTTACCAAAAAGTCTCCAATCATAACATGCTTATAGTCGAATCGAGCGGCTCGACGAGACAAATCCAACGAGCCCAAGATCATCAAATTCTGATATCATTAAGACAGTCAAAGGTCTATTGAACGGTGTATGATCGTAGGAATCAAGATCGGCCGTCCATACGAACCACTCCCAATTTACCCTTGATCTTCCACTTATTTATAAGCTATGCCAATCAAGAATTCTATAAATAGAACCACATTTCCTCTTGAAAAGGGGGATCAAAGTCAAGAGAGAAGAAGGAAGAGAAGGAAGAAAGCTCTAGCCGCCTAGCTCCTCCTCGACCACTGCCTGAGCTTCACCGGACCATCACCTGACATCCTCAACTCCGCCGGACCACCTCTTGACGCCCTGAGCTCCGCCAGACCACCACCTGACGTCCTCAACTCTGCAGGACCACCACCTGACGTTCTGAACTCCGACGGACCACCACCTGACGTCCTCTGCTCTGCCAAACCACCACATGCAGCCTGGACTTCAGCCGGACCACCGCCTGACGCCCTAAGCTCCGCTAGACCACCACCTAAGGCCCGTAGTTCTACTGGACCACCACCTAGGGCCCGAAATTCTGCCAGATCACCGAGTGACCCCGAAATTTCGCCTGTGTGACATCAAACTTTCGCATACCCCCGACTTCAACCCTACGGTTTATACTTGTAATCTGATCACCCTTGGAGACGAGTCAACCCACTGTAACCTACTCAAGTGCTAGTGGAATTATTTCAAATTGGGGCAGGCCCCGTGGTTTTTCCTATTTTCAGGGGTTTCCATGTAAAAATCTTGTGTTCTTTATATGTGTGAGCTGGATATCCGTGCAACGCTAAGACGTAAAATCCTAACTCTATCACATCGTATATTCTAGCCCGTAACAAGTTTAATAATATTAAATAAAATACTTTTCTTTTAAATATTTTGTTCTAGAATACAGCATTCCTACCCTCAATTTTATTTGACTCTAATTAGCTAATTACCTTATAAAATTGTTATATCCAAAAAAAGCATAAAAATAATATCAAATTACACTAGATTGGATAGGCTAATAAAATCATAATCATATTAAAATGCATTAGACTATCATCATTGTAATTTGGATACCTAAAAAGTTACTAAAGATGAAGTCAAGTCATACATAAAGTCAAAAATAAAATAAAAATAAAAATAAAAAATAAAAAATAAATAAAAAAAGTCACACATAAAGTGAACGTCAAACCATTAATGGCAAGGTTGATAGAGAGAAAAAAAAAAGAAAATATTATATTAAGTTTGTTGCAGGCTAGAATATTCACGGCGATAGAGTGAGTAAACTTTTTGTCTTAGCGATGCACGGATATCTAGCACACAAACAGAAATAGAGAAGTAAAATACCTGATTTATTTTACCTGGAAAGCTCGAAGAGGGAAAAACCAGGGGGCCTCGCCCAGATGAAAAGGTTCCACTAAATTTGAGTGAATTACAAGGGTTGACCTGTCCCTCGACTTAGAGGAGATCAAATTACAGTAGTTTGGAGAGTAGGCAAAGATTTGGCGACGGTCGGGCAGAAGTCCGACGGGCGTCCATGCAGAAGTTCGGCTGACGGGGAATGATCCTACAAAGGTCGGGTGGAAGTCTGGTGGTGGTCAGCGGCGGGGTGGAAGTTTGGTGGCGGTCGGCGGTAGGACGAAAGTCCGGCGGCTAAGTGGAAGTCCGGCGGCGGCTGTGCGATGGTCCGACAACGATCAGGCTTAAGTCCGACGGTAGTCGGTGGCAAGGCGATGGTCCGACGATGGTCGTGCTGAAATCCGGCGGGCGGTTGGCGGCCGGGCTGTGGTCCGACGACGGTCGGGCTAAAGTCCGGTGGTGGTCGGCGGCCAGGCGAAAGTCCGTCGATGGTCGGGCGGTGGTGCTGGAGCTCTTGAAACTTCAAAGCCCTCTCCAATCTCTAGCCAACAGTCTCCTTAATGTAGAGAGTGGGGGTCTATTTATAGATTTTTATGAGTGGCACACCCTATAAATATAGAGAAGATCCGGGGCAGGTTCGGAGTGCTCGATCGGACGGCTTGTATTGATTCACCCTATTATAGAGAGTTTTTCAACTATTCATGTGCCTTAACGATGTCGGAATTCAGCGATCTTGAGCTCGTTGGATTCGTCTCGCTGAGCCGCTTGATTTGATTTTAAGCATGTCATATTTGGATACCATTTTGTCATCAAAATAATGCTTTGAACCTTTCAAATGTGGTTCGATCCCCCGATTTGGACCCATTTGGGCTTGGGTCGGACCAATTTTGATGTTGTTAGGTTCGTCTCTTTAAGACATTCAGTTTGACTATAAGTCTGCTGAAATTGGAATTTAGATGATCCCAAATTTAATTTTAAAAATTTCCAACTTAAATATGCCTCGAGTTTCGTGCTCAATCAAAGAATTTTTGGTGACGTATCAAGGTTATTATACAAGAATAAGTGTGACTTGATCAAGGAGCTTTCTCTATAACGCTAGTAGCAGATTTTTCTTTTTTTGAGATATTTGAGCTGATTAAGATAAATTCATACACATATTATATACACAAATTCTATAGGCGCGAAAAAAAAATGAAGAGAAATTGATATTATGGTCTTCCTTAATTAGTGAATTTGAGGTAAATTTGACAACATGTGAATGACCAAATGGTGGGTTTTATAGTTGGCTTCATGCTTTGCTTCATAATTTTGAAATGATGGAAAATTAGAAGCCCATAATAGTTATACAACTAGGTAATGTCATTGCATTTATAAAATAATGGGAAAATAATGATCATTCTCATCATATTAAACAAAGGAAGAAAATATAAGATTTCAAATAGGCAAAATTAATAACACACATCAATGCCATTGAATGATCAATCACAAACTTATCATTTAGTATGCTATATAAGTGGCTAGGTTCACAAGATAATAAGGGTTATCACCATAAGCACTTGCTATATAAGTGGCTAGGTTCACAAGATAATAAGGGTTATCACCATAAGTGCTTATTGGGAGTTGCCTAAGAAGCATGTAATGGAAGCTCCAATGTACCAAATAAAATGAAATGAATTTAACGATTTTGAAGCCACTCTAAGAGGATCCTAATGCAACCCTTCCAAAAAAAAGAGAAATTCTCGAGATAATTTCTTGAGAATATTTTTTTAGCATGGCACCAAAGTAGGATTCTCAATAGGGAATTACAAATAAGCCCTCCAAAGAGAATTTCCTGAGAGAAGCTTCCAAGTGTGCTTCATAAGACAATCGCTCGAGTACTATTTTGATCAACCTGGTACTATCATGCCAATGCTTCATCATATGCTTTCTATTGATGTCGTGGACATCTTATTGATGAAGATTGCATTAAATCTCTTACACATGACGTACACATGTTGTGCAGGCTGTAAGTAACGACCTTAGTGTTATAACAAGCTGTAAAAACTGCCTATTTGAGTAATTAAGATTATTTAATATCTCTTCTCATTGAAAGGAGTGTAGTTTTATCCTCATATCATGACAAGGTGCTCTAAAATATGAGCATATCATTAGGGAAAATAAAAGTCAAATTTTATATAAGCCATTATGACCTTTACAAGCCATGAAATCAAGAGCCATTTGCCACATTTTGCCTCAAAATTAGTGTAATTTTGTTATCATTTTCTATTAATCTGCAGCGTAAATCATAAACTTCCTATAATTATTGGAACTCCTAAATTTCTCTATTTTTTGTTGCTAATGGTAATAGATTGCCCTCATCAAGATAGACTAATGCATAGTAAGAATGTTGTTTATTCTCAAAGTTCTCTAGCAATCATAATATCAAATCCTACTTCACAAAATTACTTTGATGGTTTTGTCATAATTTTTTTATCTATTAGCTCTATTTGATTCATGACATTGAAAGTTTCAAACTAATGCACCTTGTTCATTGATCACAGACATCTCGATAGGTGACCTTCATTAGATTGTTTCCATTTCAACATCATCATCCCTATCAAGCCACTGTTGTCCCATATGTGTCTTTGAAGCCAAGCATGGGTTGGAACAATTCAATAGCTTCTAAAAATGAAAATTAAGGGATTTAGGCTTCGTTTAGGACAGCTATCTTATTGTTTCTTAAAGCAGCTTTTTAGTACAAAAATTAATTTTTTTTGTACTAGAAAGCTGCATTAAGAAGCAGTAAGAAAGTCGTTCCAAATGAAGCTTTAAATAGTTCGACTAGGGCTTCAATTTAGCATAACTCAATCAAAAAGGGGGGAAATTTCTTCCCCAAAATTCAATAAATGTGTATGTTTCTACACATTATGAATAAATTTAAGCATAAACACATCTCAAAATCATAGAAGAATTCAAGATATTTGACAATTATTAGGAATATAGCATGGCCTTTACTCATGGTAAGAGAATGACCACTCTAATCACCTTTTATCTTCCAACACTCAATAATAGTCATTACCAATTATTTCTTGTACATTGTTCCCCAACACTATTGCTTGTAATCCTTCTTTGATGTAGTTCATGCCCATTTTCAATCAACAAACCATCGCAGATTTATTGGTGCATATAATTGACAACTAACATTGTAATCAATTGCATTAATAAAGACAACTAATATAGTCTAAGACTTTAAATTATATCCTTGCCTTCTTTAATCATGGAAATGGCATATCATTATAATAAATTATTGGTATTATTAAAAATAATTTGCTTGCCCAAGGACTATTATTGTTTTCCTTTTCAAAATTTTCATCTAAAAATTATTTGCATTTCGCACGTATAATTCTCTCTTTATATATATATATATATATATATATATCAATTACTTTTTTTAACATAGGCAAAAGCCCATGAGGCATACTCCGCATAATTATGAATAAGATTGAGTCGGTCTATAGCTACTATTATTTCAATTTGAGCCAGAATCAACATCCGACAATTAACAATTGAAGCTGATGAATTGATCTACTTTAGGATAAACATTATATGAGTAATTACAATGCATGTGTGCAAAAATAAATATATTATAAATAGTAAGGATAATTTGTGATATGATCTTATCGGTAGTTTAGGTTTAAACAGAGAATCCTGCTTAAATATGAACTGCATTTACCCTAATGGGTGCACTTTACCTGGTTCTTGAAGGTTTGGTTCTGGCGACAGAATGGAGGAAGACTAAATGGCGATAGAATTTTTGAATTATGTTTGGTTCTGGCGATAGAATTTTTGAATTATGTTGCTTACATAATTCTGAATTTTGAGAGGTCTTGAGAGAGAGGGCTAGGTTGTTGGAGGGAAGGGGTTGTTCGATTATTGAAAACTCCAATACAGAACCTGAGAGGCGGGGCTGAATTATGGAGACTAACAGCTGGTTCTAGAAATATTGGACTATTGTTCTGGTGGCAGAAATGGGCAATGAGGCTAGCTGGCCGAACCTGGCAGCTGGCTGGTGGCTGAGAACAGTGACAAGGTAAGGGGAAAGAAGGAATTGTGCTTGGTTTGGACGGCTAGACGGAGGACTGGAGGTCTTGGATTCTCCAAGATAGGGACAGAAGAGCCTCTTACCAAGTTCAGCAGGGAACTAATGGAAGGAAGGATGGGGAGGGAGGTTTGGTTCTTGGATACTCTAAGCAGAACCTGCAATTGAGAGGGATAGATGGAGGAGAAAGGGAAGTTCTTGGAGACTCCAAGAGGGGCCCCTAACGACAGCAACACTTAGAAAATAATTCAATGAATTGATCCAATAAAATCTGTCCCTAATTCTCATTCCTAAGGTCTTTAAATAAGCAAGTTTATTATAATTGATACGAAACCCCTCCAACTATCCAATTTCAGAAAAAGAATACAAAAATAGCTAAAAATTCTATTAAGATAATTATTAAATTATTTGGAGGAGATTAACATTTAATGATATGACTATGTTATTAATAATGGGCCCACTAACTTCCTCTTCGCTTTCGTGACTTTGTGCGTGTGTAGATTCTACAACAGTAATTTGAATAGGACTTTCTTGATCGTTAGCTTGATATGTATCAAATATCTCTTAATATTCTTCATGTCATTAAAATATGTTACTTAATATTTCAAATATACCATTTGGAGTATCTATTATGTTTACCATAATTAAAATCTATTTCATGCAAAGTTTAAAATTTATAAGATTATGATGTAATGCACCATAAGCCTATTACTAGTTTTATAGCAAATGAGTAATTATATTAGTTATGTCATTTATGAAATTGTAAATTGTGTAACATGCTTAGATTTTATGTGACTTGGCTACTTGTTTATGTTGATATGTTGTATGTTTGTGAATTATTTATTATGTTTTATGTGTATTGAATGAATTTGATTAATGAAACATACAAGTATAAATTTTGATTTTTAAAATGTCTTTTATTAATTTCCTTTCATTGTTTTTAGATATTTGATAAATGATAAATAGTTCACAATTTTTTTAAAAAACTGATCCCCCTATAAGTCCTAGTTGTAGAATATAACTAATATCATGATTTAAATTTACAATAGCATGCAAGTTGGTATATGCCAAAAAAAGTTTTTTTTTTTTTTTTGAGGAAAAAAATCATAAACATGCACATCATTGAATCATGACATATATAATTCCTAAATCATGATATTAGTTGCCCGCCGACTAAGGTCCTTCCAACCACCGTTACCCGATTACGATCTTTTTGACCTATGTTGCCCACTGACTATAGTCATGCTGACCAAACAAACATGTCAATACTGATTCTTCCAATTCCCATAATATAATGCACTCTATATGATGTATATTTGCTACATCAAACAAAGGTCTTTCCCCCAAGGAAGGGTCCCATTTGTAATCGATTGCAAACACGCGGAGGGGGGGGGGGGGTACAAACTTATAAAAAAGTAAAAATATATACAATATAAAATTCAAAATAAAATTTTGATATTGCATTATTTATGTGAAATAAAAAAAATTACTATCTTTGCATTATATTTTGCATTTTCTGATATAATTTCACTCCTGGGCATTGCACAGTTCCGCCCCTGGACATATACAATTCCTAAATCTTTATATCTTCTTATATAATACCATAATATTCAAAACATATAATAGATATCGTTACATAAACATTTCATGCACATGATTTTATGTGATTGTGATACGATACTAGTGTACTATATAAGCAAATATTAAATTTAGATATTACATTTATAAATACATGAGAAAAAAATGGAACAATTACATAATATTAGTAGAAAATTGATTAAGGTTTCGTTTGAAACAACTTTCTTACTACTTTTTTAAGTAGTTTTTTAGTACAAAATTTTCTTTTTCAAAAAAGTTTGTACTAAAAATCTGCTCTATAAAATAGTACGAAAGCTATTCATATCTCTCTTTCAGCTTACCTGTTTGGGCCGTTTGGCTTCAACTAGGATTTAGGGGTCATTTGTTTTGCCAAAAGGGTATGCCGAGTAAAAATAATTTTAGCATATTTAAAATATTTTTTATTCATATATTATAAATATTGGAGATGATTTTTTTTATTGGCTGAGTGCACTACAAATATATTGAACTTAATTCAGTATAAAAATTAATAAAAACTCTACAAGGCGAACGATTGTCGACGATAGTGATGGTCAGTGGCGAAGAGCAGTTGGTGGCCAATGATGGTCGATGGCACGCAACAACTAGCACTCGCTGGCATCGATGAAGGCGACAAATATTCATATTTTTCAATGTATTTGAAATTCGCCCAAATCGTTGGTAAGAAATTCCAAATATATTAAAAAATATTTTACATTCCTTTCTCATCCGAACAAATATGTAAAATATTAATATCCATTTTCATCCAAACAAACATGTAAAATAATAATATCCATTATTTGCAATATGTTACACTCCTCCAAATGCATGCAAACAAACAACATCTTAGTAAATATTGTAAATTCGCATTTAGTAAATATTGTGTGGGTTAAAACGCAAAAACTCTTTGTTGTGATATTGCGTCCTGGAGTATTCGCGGCGGTAGAGAAATATAAAGCTTAGCGTCTTAGCATTGTACGAAAATCCAGCACATAGTCAGATGAAAGAGAGAGGGTGTAATATTCATATAAGACACCAGAGTTTTTACGTGGAAACCCCTGAAAGGGGGAAAAACCACGGGGCCTGGCCCAGTTTGAATGAATCCACTAGTATTTGCAGTTGTTTACAAACGAGGTCCTCCGTTTTGGGGAAGTACTTGGCTTGATATAGCCAATATACATCATATATAGTGCATTTCATGGTGAGAATTAATATATACACATTTGCTAGGTCGGCTGACCATAGTTGGCAGACGACGGAGGTCAGAAGGACTGTACTTGGCGGGAGACAGGGGTCAGAAAGACCGTTATTTTGTGATGGAAGTTTGAAAGACCGTAATTGACAGACGTTGTAGGTCATGGAGACCATAGTCTGAGGATAGAGGTCGGTAGGACCTTTGTTGGTCAGGCGACGGAGGTCGGAAGGACCATAGTTGACTGATGTTGCTGGTCATAAAGACCATAATCAGATGACAGAGGTCGGAAGGACCTTATTTGGTGGGGCGACGGAGGTCGGAAGGACCGTGGTCGGCTGGCGTTGGAGGTCAGAAGGACCTTAATCTGATGTCAGAGGTCAGGAGGACCTTAGTTGGAGTTCCGATATAACTTTGAACATCAGGTGATGCTTCGGTGGAAGTTCGGACCTCAGGTGGAGGTCCGGCAGAACTCAGGACGTCAGGTGGTGGTCCGGAGAAAAGCAGGGCCTCATGTGGTGGTCCGGCGAAGAGCAGGGCCTCAAGTGGTGGTCCGGCGAAGAGCAGAGCCTCAGGTGGTGGTCCGGCGAAGTGCATGGCCTTAGGTGGTGGTCCAGCGAAGTGCAGGGCCTCAGGTGGTGGTCCGGCGAAGAGCAGGGCCTCAGGTGGTGGTCCGGCGAAGTGCAGGGCCTTAGCTGGTGGTCCGGCGAAGTGCAGGGCCTTAGGTGGTGGTCCAGCGAAGAGCAGGGCCTCAGGTGGTGGTTTGACGGAACTCCGGCGGTGGTCGAGGAGGAGCGAGGGGGCAAGAGCTCTCTCTTTTTCCCCTTAAGGTCTCCCCTTTTCATGAGAAATGAGGTCTCTATTTATAGATTTTCATGAGTGGCATGGCCCGTAAATAGGTGGAAGATCAGGGGTAGTTAGGGAGTGGTTTGAATGGATGGCCGATCTTGAATCCCTTGATCATAGACTGTTTGCTAGACATTTGAAGGTCTTAACGATGTTGGAATTTGGCAATCTTGGGCTCGTTGGATTCGTCTCGTCGAGACGCTCGATTCGACTATAAGTATGTCACATTTGGAATCTGTTTGGTAATCCAAATTATGGTTTGAACTTTCCAACAACGCTTCAGACCCTTGATTTGGACCAATTTGGGCTTGGATTGGGTTGAATTTGGTGTCGTTGGGTTCGTATTTCCGAGACGCTCAGTTCGACTATAAGTTTGCTAGAATCGGAGTTCGGATGATCCCAAAATTAATTTCGGAAGTTTCCAACTTGATTTTGCCTCGAGATTCGTGCCTGATCAAGATAATTTTTTGATGACGTATCAGTGTTAAATCTTTTTTATTTCATATAAATGATATGACTACTTATTTCAGATTTTAAAAAATTTAAACGATTATGATATTTTTTTATATTAAAACTTATATCAATTTAGTCATAATTAACATAATATCTCAAATAATCATTATATTGTAATTTGCTAAGCTAATTAAACAATAAATTCTATTGAGTCGTTAAAAAAAGTAACATTAATTTACTTAAGTAAGTATATTTTTAATTTACTAATATTAATCATGAAATTTGATTTAATGATATAAATTAATGAATTTATTGATTGAATATTAAGAATTTTAATAAAAAATTATTGATTCTAATAACATAACATAATAAAATTTAATTAATATTAGTTAAGAAATTATAAAAAATAATCAAACAAAAGAAATTATACTCAATCAAATTAAATCGCAAAAAACATCACTTTAATATTAATTATTAATTATTAAAATTCAGAAATTTTAAAATTTTCTATTATAAACTTATTGCAACTCACTTATGGGGGTATAAAGGAGGCAAGTCGAGCTAGAGTTATTTTTGGCTTGAGCTTGAGCTTGATTAATTAATCTAGTTCAAATTTGAGCTCGAATTTAATTTAAGAGTTAGAATTGAAGCACTTATTAATAAAATAAAATTATTAGTTTTCAAATAATTACTGTAATAATATGATAGAAAATAAATATTTGAATAAAATTATTTTAAAATATTTAAAATAAAAAAATAAGTTTTTAATAAATTTATATATGCATTTTAAATATATTTCATATTAGTTGTTTTAAGAAATTGGCATTTAAAATTAACTTAAATTGAAATATTTAGTTTATCAAATTTAATTGCACTCTCACACACAACCAATAATTGAAGCCCTAATCCTACCCGCTCCCTCCTCCGCGCCTCCACCCCTACCCGAAGCTATCGACTGAAAGAAGCAAGGAATACGTGGGTTGGCAAAGGTAAGAATATGTTAAGTATAAGTTACTTATTAATTTTAATTTTAATTATAGTTAATAAATTATAATGATAAATAATTTAAATAGAAATTATCTTAATTATTAAATTATTTAATTACTAATTATAATATTATTTATTAAAGTACTTGTTTATGTGTTAATCTAATAATTATTTGATATCTAATTATATTAATAAGTATATAATTAATTAGTTAATTATTTAACTAATACTACTACTAATTTAATTAATTTTAAAGTATTATTTAATTATCTTTAATTATTCATTATATTATTAACTATCTCATTAATCATTTAAATATTTTAATTAAAAAATTATTTAATTATTATTTATAATAGTATATAGTAATTATTCAATTTAAAATTATATTTAATCCTACTAGTTATTTGGAAATCAATAGTTATTTAACTAATAATTTATTAGTTATTTTGTAGTTTTAATTATAAATTATATTATTAATTATCTCATTAATCACTTAAGAATTTTACTACTCATTAATTATTACTTATACTATTAATTATATATTTAATAATATATATTTTAAGATATATCAACTAAGTTAATTATATTAATATTTAATTATTAATTATTCAATTAAGTTAAAATAGACAATTAATTTATACACTAATTATACTGTTAATTATTTAATTAATTTACTTAATTATTAATATTTTAAATTATATTAATTAAGTTAATCAATAATAGCTTAGAGGCGTCTAGGGTTTGCCTTTCATCTTCTCATTTCGTCGTTGCTGTTCGGCTTCGTTGCTTCGCAGGGTTGCACGCGTCGCTTCTTCGGCTCCTTCGACGACTTTCCCTTCCTGTCGGATCGGAAGTTACGACATTTTAATCGGAAGCAACAACGGGAGCTCGCTGGCTGTGAAGGTAACTTTCTCTCTCTTTCGCGCGCTTCTTCGGCCAAATCCCGTAAATACGCCGAACCGAGGGATTTAGTAAATCCCGGATTTATGTCGTAAATATATCCGGGATTTAACCATCGCCGGGATTTAAAGCGCGCACAATAACCGTTTGGCTGGATTTAGCGTAAATCCCGTCGTAAATCCGATACCAAGCAGGCCCTTAATCTTTATTTTGGTTATTCGGACCGTTTGGCAGGATTTACCGAACAGCCCCTTCGTCTAGGTTTACCACCGCGCCTTTGTATTGCGGATCACAGGTTGCTTCGTTTGGAGGTAATAAGTGGCAGCGCAACGTGTTTTCGCGCTCATTCTTTGCTAGATTTTTTAGCGGGTCTACTTTTTTTCTGTTCTCCCGACAAAAATGGTGAAGAGGAGCAAAAGTAAGTTCGTCCATCTTCTTGATATTTGCACTTAGTCTACAATTTGGAGTCAATATAATCCTCCGCGCCATTAATTTTATATTTTTGGTGTATGCAGAGAGTAAAAGTAAGAGAATCTCTCTCAAGAAAAAGTACAAGGTTTTACGAAAAGTCAAGGAGCATCACAAGAAGAAGGCAAAGGAGGCAAAAAAGCTTGGATTGAACCGCAAGCGTAAAGTTGAGAAGGATCCGGGCATCCCTAATGACTGGCCATTCAAGGAGCAGGAACTCAAGGCGCTTGAAGAGCGGAGAGCCCGTGCGCTGGATGAATTGGAGCAGAAAAAGGCGGCCAGGAAAGAGAGAGTACTCTTC
Organism: Dendrobium chrysotoxum; assembly: GCA_019925795.1. Taxonomy (NCBI): domain Eukaryota; kingdom Viridiplantae; phylum Streptophyta; class Magnoliopsida; order Asparagales; family Orchidaceae; genus Dendrobium; species Dendrobium chrysotoxum. Next base: position 51,611,172 of record CM034301.1, read on the forward strand.
TATGTGCCATAAACTATAAATTCATTCTTAAAAATATTTTCTTTTATTTGAGTGTTCAAAAAGTTGACTGCAATTGAATGACTATACGGTTATCATGCTGGTTTTACCATAATTTATTACTGGCAATATCTATTTAAACTCGTTGATATGGACAGTATTATTGGACTAAAGATGAGTGCTACATAGGCATTTCAAAATTTCCATGCAGATTCTTGGGGTTCATCGTTAAGTTTATAGGATGTGGCATTCTGAGCAAGGATTGATATTTATGTGAAATTGAGGTGGTAATTGCTCAGTAAGCTGATGTTTTTTCAATTATAGAATTGAGAAAGTGGAAGGCTTGTTTGTATTTAGAAATTATCGTCTCTTCAAACTTGGGTTGAGTTACTTGTTTTCACCACTGATGGGTAGTATCTTATATAAATAAGCAGCTAGGGGAAGTGATTGCTGAGCATTTGATTTTACTGTATGTGTTCAACCTTGATATTGCGGTTATTATCAGTCTTCATATACACCGAATTGATTCTTCTTAGGGTTATCTGGTTGATAATTTAGCTATATTTGTGGAAATTAATGGAATGCTTTTATATGATTTGGCCTAAAATTTTGGGTATGGATGAACAAATGGTTGATTATTTTTTCATTGCAGGCTAAGAAAAGAAAACTGGGCTTACTTGGTGATGATATGGAGAAATTGGCTTTTGAAGCTTCTGCTAAAGACAATGAGTTTTCAAATAGAATAATCGCGGAAGAAGTTCCTGTAGTAACTAAAAGCTATGGTACATGATTATTTAACAGTACTTGTAGTCATGTGGCGGTGCATGAAATTTGTTTAGAATTGCCAATTGAGTCTTAGTTTCATGCATTTAAAATGAACTTTGATTTTGATTAAATATAGTCATTCCTTAGATCATTCAGAAAGAACATTCTACAAGGAGCTCGTAAAAGTTGTGGAAGCATCAGATGTAATTTTGGAGGTTCTTGATGCCCGAGATCCCCTTGGCAGTCGTTGCATTGACATGGAAAATATGATATTGAAGTCCGATCCAAATAAGCGCATAGTTTTGCTTTTGAACAAGATAGGTGGCTTCTCAACTTCTCATCTTCCCAACATCCATTAACTTTTTCCAGCTTTCATCTGAAGATCCTGTAAAGTGGAATTTGGGAAAATAAAAGCATCTTTTATTACTTGTTTCTTTACAGATGTTTTCTTCCTTCGCTAATGTTATGTTCAACATCATAGATTTGGTTCCTCAGGAGGCTGCACAGAAATGGCTCAAGTATCTTAGGGAGGAATTACCTGCTGTTGCATTTAAGTGCAGTACTCAAGAGCAAAGGTCAAATTTAGGATGGAAATCCACATCAAAGGTCACAAAAGCAAGCAACATTTTGAAAACTAGCGACTGCCTTGGAGCTGAAACTCTCATAAAGCTGCTTAAGAACTATTCTAGAAGTCGTGAGGTACATGATTATTATAATTCATGTTTTTTTGTCAGAATTCACCTTCAAGCTATTTATATAGAGTTTTGTTTTTTTATATTTGAATTTCAATTGAAAGAAAAGTGCCCAAATACGCTTGCAGTTTTCCTACATTTAAATGTCTACTTAGGGCTGCTTTATTTAGCCATTCAGCCATTCTTTGAATCCTTTTGTGATTTTCCATTCTTTATTTTTCTCATTCATTGGTTAAACTTGTTCTAATATTTTGGACTCTACACTAATTATTCTTGATGCGTTATGGTAATTTATTAAATGATGGTGGTCCAAAAGAGGAACTTTAAGCATATATTTGCCTTGTTTTCTTGTCACTGCTTGTTGACCTGTTAAAAAAAATAATAATAAATAAACAAAAAGAAAAAAAATGCTTACCTGCTCTCTACCAGTCGCACGTCGTTCTTGCACGTCCACGACGCTCCTCCCACGTCGCTCGCACGACCTCGCGTCGTTAAATAGCCGAGGGAAACGGGCCTCCGATCTCTCTGACTCTCTCGCTCGCTCTCTCCACTCCTCCGTTGTTGTTCGACGCCTCTCCTTCGACAACCTTCCCTTCGAGTCGGACTGGAGTTTGTGCATTCCGATCGGAAGTAACAAGGGAGCTCGCCGGTTGTGAAGTAACTTTCTCCCTTCCGCCGCTTCTTCGTGGCTGCTCGACCTCGCTCCTTCGATCGACGTTCCCTTCCCTGTGGATCGGAAGTTACGACACTTTGGTCGGGAACAACAACGTGAGCTCGCTAGCCGTGAGGGTAACTTTCTCCCTCTCGAGTGCTTCTTCAGCCCTTCGTGGTTGTCCGACTTCGCTCCTTCCCCGACTTTCCCTTCCTGTTTGATCGGAAGCAACATGAGCTCGCCGAGTGTGAAGGTAACTTTATCCCTATCGTGCGCTCCCTCGGCCTAATCCTGTAAATCTGCTGAACCGAAGGGTTTAAATTTTTTTTATAATTATTTTAATTAATTAATTTTAATTATTATTTTTAATTAATTATCTTTATTATAATTAACTGTAATTAACTATAATTAATTTTAATAAAGTAATTATAATTAATTTAGTTAATTTAAATTAATTATAATTTATAAAATTTAATTATTATTAATTATTATTAATTAATTATGATTTATTGAAATTAATTAATATCAATTAGTTGTAATTAATTATAAATTAATTATAACTTATGATTTTAATTATTTTTAATAAATTTTAATTAATTATTTTAATTAATTATAATTAAGTAATTAATTAAAATAATTTGTTAATTAATTATAATTAGTTCAAAAAAAGGGAGAAATACAAAGAAAGCTCTCCCCTCTTGCCTCGGTCTACGTGCCCATTCCAACGATGTTCCCTCGCAAAGGTATAATCTCTAAACTTCAATGCCCGTTCTTGTTGTTGGCGGCGAGTTGGCAAACCCTCTACGCGCTCACGTAGCGTAGTAGGGAGGGAAGCCAACGCGATGCTTACAACGAGGCGGGCAATCGCTTAAAATCCCTTTCTCGACGCTAACGACGAGCCGGCAAACTCCCTACACGCTCACGTAGCGTAGTAGGGAGGGAAACTAGCACGACGCTTGCGACGAGATGGATAATCCCTGGACCGCTCATGTAGCTTGAGGGGGAACAAAATTAAGTACCCATACGTGGGAAAATCCTTTTGCTCTTTTTCAACAGGTACCCGAGACCCGTAAACGCTCATGTAGCAGGCATGGATTGAAGAAAAAAAATGCCGCCGCGATGTCTATGGACATCTACCTGAAGCGCCCATGTGGCGTGGAGGGGAAGGCAGCCTCTTGGTTTTTCCTTTAAACAGGGGGGATGCCGGGAGGCTGTCGAAATTTCATTTGAAGATTTTGAGGACTTAAACAAAAAAATGGGACTTGGACTTGAGCTTAAAACTGGACAAAACTCAAATAACAAATGACTTGAACTTGAATACTAAGTGAGCTAATTGCAAATCTGAATAATCAAGTTAAAGATTTGAGAAAGGGAAGTTGAACTTGATTGAGTATAAAGACTTGAATCAACCTTGAACTGTTGGAGACTTGAACAAACACTTGAAACCGCAGAGGACCATAATTGAATATAGATTCGAGCTAAGCTTGAACCTTGTTTGATCATGACAATATGAACACAAATAAAGACTTGCAATTTAACCAATAAAGGACTTGAATCCAAACTCAATCAAGAAGAACTCGCAACTCAACTACAAAGGGACTTAAATTCGAATTCAGAAGGGAACCATAATGAGCACGAGCCGAACTAGAACCTAAACTCAACAAGACTCAATGAACTCAAATTTGAATCAAATAATGAAGACTTGCAAGCTTGGATATGGCGACGAAATGAACTTGACTCGAATAAACTGAAGTGCACAATAGACATGAGCTCGGGCTTGATCAAAGAACAATGTACTATGTTTAATTCAAATTAAACAATCCACAAGAATTGGATTTGGATGATGACACAGAGAATTTGAATGAAGTATAAGAGGTTTGGACTTTGATGAACTATATGAAGTCAAGTCTAAACCAATGTGCTTTGAGCCAAATACAGCTTGAATAACAAAAGCCTTTGCAAATGCATTACAAAGAGGAGGGGGGTACGGTTGGATTCTAACCTGAACCAATAACAAGGACTTTGAATCAGATGACAATAGCTTAAATCTACAAATGGGGAAAGAAGTTTGGAGCATAAACTTGATTTGAACTCGATGAACAATCAATAAAGGCAAGGAATTTGCAAGTAGAACTCAACGTTGCAGGCAATAAAAATAAGGTGAATACTCATGAGTGAAGCAAGTGGAGAATACAATTATATGTTCATAAGTGACAATGCAAGATCTTCAGTGGACCATTAAGGAGTCATCATGCAAATCTTAACAAGCAAAGGGCAAGAAGATTACAAGAATTAATGATAAAACCATGGTGTGAGCTTTTGGATCAAGTTAATTGGCTCATAACATGGAATTTGATTCATCATTAAGAGAAGTCCATGGAATCACAAGACATATGGCAACTTACCAACAAATAATCATTCAACAAATGCAAAATCCTACAAGTCATTATAGAAGACCCGATGCATATATTAAATGCTGCCTACAAGCAAATATAGAGGAATGGTAGCAAATGCAAATGTCTATGGGCAGTGCCAGAAGATTCGCATTCAATGTTGACATACGAACAGTCATATTAGATCATGCAAGTAATGATAAACAAAGATTATATATATGCTATATATACAAGTCCACCATACACACTGCATGGCATCTATAAGTAGAAGTGCAAAAAGGACCGTAACAAATACATAAGAAATTCTAGAAGATGTAGTGTCCTGCAGGCAGCATCAATTTGCGAATGAACACAATAACATTCCCAAGCAAAATACACCGAGCCATTGTAAGAAAAGGTAGAGGACATGCAACAAGTGTGGACACTTACGGGCTGTTGTAAGAGACCCATCATGTGCACAACATTTGTTGTAGAAGATCTTTCATGAGTTCAACACACTACCTACAGGAAAAGTTTGAAAGACCATCAACGAATACAAAACTTACTCACAAAGCTCCTACAATCAATCACCATTCAAGAGCAAGCAAATATGTCAATTCATTGCAAATACACAGAAGATCTTTCATGAGTTTAACACACTACCTACAGGCAAAGTTTGAAAGACCATCAACGAATACAAAACTTACTCACAACGCTCCTACAATCAATCACCATTCAAGAGCAAGCAAATCTGTCAATTCATTACAAATACACATCAATACAAGGTTCTATGAGTTGTTATAGAAGATCTGCAATATATACGAGTTCTCTACAAATACAGATATACACATTACATGCCACCTATGGGTAGATACAGAAAGACTTCAGTAAATGCAGTATCCTGTAGTCAATTTCAGTCTGTGAACGAATACATCTACATGCCTACAAGCAGTAGTAGTGGAGATTGTATAACGCCACGCCACCGGATCTGCAACATCCGTACAAGCAGACTGAAGGCGTTTACAAATATTCTAAAAGTTCCCTCCCACATGTGCACCTTAATTTGTATACACATAGGAACACAAAAGGGGTAAATACAATCATAACCTGCATGGGCCCTGGCGAGTGTATTATTAGTACACACGTGACGTTTAGGGATGCTGTGCGGGTTAATAAGCAAATTCAAGTTCGAGCCTGATCCTTCTATCCAGGTAGATAGGAGTCGACACGGCTTGAACTATTAAACGAATATACAGCCGCGGGGTCGACTGGGATATTTGTTTTATACGTTCATATTAGGCCTTCAAGGTCTATAATCAAGAGAATTCACCAATAAAGGTACAAAGCCTACGAAACCCGATCCTTTATCGACAGCCTGATAGAGTTGACAAGGTTCAAAACATAAATATTTTCAAATGACCCCTTTCTACCCCGATGATGGCTGTGTTGAATGCAAATCTCACCCGAAGGGGTCCATTCACAAATATTTTCAAATGCCTCTCAAATTCTATCAAAATCCAAAACTCCACGAAAATTTTTAAAATCACAAATATCCAAAAATATTTAAAATTTCCAACCCATCCAATCACTTAAAGTAAAATCCATCTACTCTCCGCAACAGTTTGCCGAGGTGGACAAATATGAAAATAACTGCAGCTCACAAAGTGCTAATGCCTGGTCGAAAATATCACTAGGATCCATTCTCAAACAATCTCCTGCTAGCAAGGACGTGGTACGAGTCCTCTAACCGGCAGTTTCGCCGCCAAATGGCACTGCTGGATAAAAGGTTATGACTCGGGGCCCTCTAAACCAGGTGGTCGCCGTCAAATGACACCATTATATTATGGTTATGGCCAGAGCCCGTATGCTCCCCAATGACATCAAATCCTTGAGATATGAATCAATAGGATATGATCGATAGGGCACAAAGCCCTCTGTTAGCTAAGGTGGATTCAAATTTATCCCCTTAGACAAATATTCACCCCAGGTCTACAAGGTACTCTTGGACGAAGCAACCCATGGCTGCCGACAAGGATCCTTCTGTCAGGTTGGGTCGACTACCTCCTCTGACTAAGTATACCAGGGACCACGATGGCTCGGGATGACGGAACCATGGGATCTTGATCGCGTCTATCATCAATTCCCCCACCATCTGCTTTAAGTATAAGATGGTGACATTTCCAATTTTAAATATAAAACCTTCAAATTTCCAAAACCTATACCCATGCTGCTACTATATGCCAGATGTACATATTCTCCACGTATCTGATTGACGACTAGCCTTAATCGAAAGTTCTCTCTCGTGATCGGGAGAGGTAATTAACTATAGGGGCTTGCGCCTATAGGAAACCAGAACTCAGATCATAAAGTCCTTACAAAATGAGGGCGAAATCTCTTGGTAGTGTCTTATCTACAAACCCATCTGCCTTCCAAAATTTACCCCAGAACTTAATCCGTTAAAACTCCTCCCCGAAAAGAAAACAAAGAGCGGGCGGAGGCCAGGGCCGAATTTTCGGAGCCCACATTGCTTCATCGATTTTCTGTGCCATTTTAGGTCCACAATGTGGTTTAGATATGGATTTGCTAGTTTATTTATCCATTTGGTCGTAACATCATCAGCACATGTGGTTGACATTCATACTTTTTTTAGTTACTCAGATTAATGATTAATAGAGTGATGTTGGAGGATTAATAATGAGTACACTCATGCATTCTTTAGTTACAATCATGACTTAGTGTCTTCATCTTCATATTTCAATCCAAAATAAGCCATATGTTGGTGATGATAAAACTTATTATGGGTCAAGAACCTCTGAATGAGCCAGAGCATCAAGTTATTTGGGACACAGCAGAGCTTGAAATCCTCCAACTATCTTGCCAATTGCTGGTATGGTTACCAGCCGATCGGTGTAGTTGCGAGGCAACTTTAACAACCATCTTTGATGCTGTGAATTTCTCGCCTCTGCTTAATGATGAGACTTTGGAAGTTTGATGTTAGTGTCTCTAGTTTTGTTCCAAAGCCAAATGAGCCTCGCAAAGAGTCTCCCAATTGCTATCCATCTAGTTTTTAATTCCATTTTTAACAATCAATGAAGGAAGAACAAGAGAAACCAAATAAATTTATCAATTTGTTTATATTATGCAAGAAGGTGTTACAATAGAACAAAAAAGGAGCATAAAAAGGGCACAACTAGTGCAACCGTTGTAACCGAAAGTGGCTATTAAATGAAAGCAAAAAGCATCAAACTAATGTGATTAATAACACTAAATAACTTTATAATTTATGTAGTGAAATAAATCAAGGAACGAATTTGTCAGACAAAAATCAAGCCTCATGATGATATAAGGAGATGATTTCCATTGGAATAGGGTAGTTGCATTTGTACTTTTCTTGAAGGTATCATCGATCCTTTTTGCACTCAAATTAAAACTAGGAAGATAAATCTGGAAAGATTGAAACTAGAAAGAAATTTTTGTTTAACTCGAAAGTTTGAATTACATGCCTCATATGACTATTTGTAGACTCCTCATGAGTTAGATTGCTAGTTCTTCTGCCTGCTCTCCAATATTTTAATATAAAGTTATTAATAAGAGTACACATTTTCGATATCTTGAGTCTATTGTTTAGAGTAATGGTAAAATAGATGGGGATGTTATTATTAGAATTCAAGTTGAATGGTTGAAGGGGAGGAATGCATTGGGCTTGTTGTGTGATAGAAAAGTCCCCCTCAAACTTAAGGGAAAATTCTATAAGATGGTGATTGGTGGTTAAACTTGCAATGCTTTATGGTGCAGAATGTTGGCCATTAAAAGAGAAGCATAATATTAAGTTAAGTTTTGCAGAGATGAGGATGCTCAAGTGGATGAGTTGCTTTACTCTTAGAGACATGATACCAAATGAGCATATACGTGAAAAGGTTGGAGTAGCTCTAGTGGAAGATAAGATTAGAGAGAATCGCCTTAGATGGTTTGGTCACATAAAACGGTGGCCTTCCGATTACGCGGTTAGGAGAGTAGATGTATTTGATTTGGCCTATGTTAAGAAAGGTAGAGGTATAACTAAAAAGACTTGGTTAGAAAATATTAGAAATGACATTTCTTTATTAGATTTAAATGAGAATTTAACTCTTAACAGGACGTAATGGAGAAAAAAGATTCATGTAGCCGACCCCACATAGTGGGATAGAGGCTTGATGTTGTTGTTGTTGTATTAAAATTCAAGCTAAAATTCAAACAACACTGCCTGCTCTTCAAAACAATTTTTTGTGTTTTTTTTAAATGAATAACATCAAACGCCACAGCTTGAAGTAGAGTAAATCTAACAGCCACTGCATAAGCTTGAATAGGTTCGTACTTTGTTAGTGAGGACACTGGCTAATTTCCATTACTTGTTACTTTCAAAGATCTGTCTGAAGTAATGAAATGGTTCTGAGCAGCTGTTATTAGAATACAAATTTGCAATGCGATGACGTTGCATGGGAAAATTGTAGGGAGCTCTGCTTTTGAGCTCCTAAACATGGGAGAAATATTCCAACAAAGTTCTGTTTTTGTGCTTGAAGTTTCCTAGTGTTTGAAAGGAAAAGATGTACATCTAATCAAAATAATATATTTTTTTACTGAGCAGATTAAATTGTCAATTACTGTGGGTATTGTTGGACTTCCAAATGTTGGAAAGAGTAGTGTCATCAATAGCTTGAAGAGATCTCATGTTGTCAATGTTGGTGCTACTCCGGGGCTTACAAGATCAATGCAAGAAATTCATTTAGATAAGAATGTGAAGCTACTTGACTGCCCTGGTGTTGTAATGCTGAGATCTGGTGAAAATGAGGCATCTACTGTTCTTCGCAACTGTAAAAGAATTGAAAAGTTGGATGATCCAGTTAGTCCTGGTAATTTTTCGAGAGCCTCTTTTATTGAATGGCAACTAAGTGGATCAATATGGAAGGTCAGAAATAGCATCTTTGATTATTTGGAAGGCAGCTGATTAATGATAATGTCAGAAAAGCCTAATAAAGTTTTTCAAATTGTATCGATTTAACATCTTAATCTAAAAATTAGTTTTGTTAGTGGCTTGATGATTTACTTGTTGGATTTTGCGTGCAGTTAAGGAGATACTCAAGCTTTGCCCAGCTGAGAGACTGATGTCACTGTACAATATATCTAGCTTCAGTTCAATTGACGAGTTCCTGCAGAAAGTGGCTACCATTAGAGGTAAGCTAAAGAAGGGAGGTATAGTGGATCCCGAAGCTGCAGCAAGGATTGTGCTGCATGACTGGAACGAGGGTATGCTCTCTGTGCTCTTTATTAATATTTTGAATTTGCAAGAAGCATGTGAGTGATTCTATTTTACCATGCCCAGGAAAAATTCCATATTACACCCTACCACCAAGTAGGAATCAAGAAGGGATTTTGGATTCAGCAATTGTGTCAGAATTAGGGAAGGAATTCAATGTTGACGAGGTTTACAATAATGAGTCTTCTTACATTGGCAGCCTGGCATCTACCGAAGATTTTCTTCATGTTGAAGTACCTCCAAGCGCTCCTTTACAATTTGATGAGCAGATGCTAGATGAAGTTTGTTCCTTCTCTTTCTTATAATTTATTTATGAATTACCTTTTCAAGTGAACGATTTCAACTTGCCAGTCTTTCTGTTGACACAAAAACCATTTTATTTGAATCTACACTACTCTTAGGGATGTTTATTTCCTTGATAACAATTATGTAATGTCGTGTTATTAGTAAATGTTATTAGTTTGGTTCAATTGACATCTTTAAATAGTAATTTTATAAATGATATTCATGCCATATTTTTGATGAAATGTATATGCTTGTTAAATTTATTGAAATCTAGATGTCAGGCTATCTAATGAAATATTATGATCACAGTTGATATTTCTAAGGAACATTTAACCATTAGCACTACATTTGATAGATAACATTGTTATTAGAATAACACTATTATTTTTATAGCACTGTTATCTAAACAGCAGGGCCGATCACCCACTTTATATTTTACCAAATCTGTCCTTATGATCTTAAATTCTTCTGTAATACTGTATAAGGAATTCATTAAAACCTTAAAATTCTTAGTACTATTTCTGCTGGTGTTTTCTTGATATCGATTGAAGCTTCTGGCTTTTCTACCGGCTATCTTTTTTCTCGGAAATGGTTTCAACATATGCTAATCGCACGGCATGTAAAAAAGACATGCATCTTTACCATTTTTTTGTAATATTGTGAAATTATAACTTCCTGATTATACGACAATATGCTCTGCATACACTTGTTATTTTGCTAGTTAACTAGCTGTATCCATTTGTAGGATGTGGAGAACCATAAAGCAGATCAAATTGAAGAAGAACCAATGGCAGATAATGTCGAAGAGCATTTGGATACAAATACCAACTCAACAAGTGGGCAAAATGACAAGCTGTATGCTGCCGAGGGCATCCTAGATCCTCGCAAAAGAAGAGCAGAGAAGAAGAGGAGGAAGGCACAAAAGATAAGCTGTACGAATGATATGGATGCTGATTATGATTTCAAGGTAGATTATCAGATGAAGGATGTTAGCTATGATCTCAATAACTCCGTGGAGGAAGACAAGGAAGATGAAGCCACAGATTATGTTCCAATGCCTGGAGATGAAGAGGATACTAAATGAAATTAATGAATTGCAAGATTCGGAATTTTATTTTATTTTACATTTTCTATTTGTCCTTTTGTTCCAGTATATTAGATTTTGATTCACTGTAGTAAGCTCATGAGTTGACAATGCCCTTGTTATGTAAAAAAAAAAATGCAGCATCGGAGAGAATTTTGTCAGAAAACTGCTTGGAAGGAACATTTTGAAGGGAAGATTGAAACTTCATGAATCAATCTAGCTATTATTTCATTTACTATTGAATTCTTGGTGCAGATGTTCCTAATATATTCTGTATTTTTGCTTCTAATTCGCTTAATCATGTACGCAAGTGACTATTTCAGTGATTTGGATAAGTTGCAATTGTTCAACTGGGTCTGAAAACATGAATCTACTTGGTACCATGAGATTATTTCACTTAAATGGATGGATGGATTTGATTTTTATTGTCTTCATTCTCCAGTATTTTTACCAGTGTTGTGTTTTTTGGCAGAATTTTCAACCATTTTTAATTTTGACTTATTTTTAATATTGACTTATTTTTAATATATTAATTCACTTTTCTTTTTAAACTATGCTGTGGCTGAAGCAGAGCCTTCTCTTGGTTGATACCTAAGACCACACTTTTTTTTTTTCGAGATATTTAACTCACACATATATTAAATATATAAGACTTAAATTCAAGACCTCTTAATTGATAGTTAAAACTTTCAATCAATAGATGACGAGGGGTTCTACTAATTATTCTTGTTATCTGTTATTTTTTCAAGAATTTATATTCATAGTATAAAATTCTTATATATTTAGGTTTTTAATATTTAAAGTTTATATTTATTTATATAAAATCTAAATCTTTGAATAACCTTGAAATTATCATTACAATAAAACACATTTTCATGTATATGCTTTAATATGAGTGAATTTCTAAAATACTAAAAAAAAAATTGAAATATAAATAGATTAGAATTGCTTTGTTCTTTTTGCACTATGACATTCAATGTGTATCGAATTTTTGCTGGAGAGGCAGTGGCACAATAGTTCCAAGAAAAAAAAGATCCGCTGGATCACTCAACAAGCCCTTTCTTGTTTCATATGTATATACATAACTTTTACTCTGTAATTTACTAAGCTGCAGATGTCAAAATTTCGCAAAAATGAAAAAAAGATCTACACTTGCCAGTCATCTAGACAAGCAGAAGCCAAGAATATAAAGCAACCAACCCATATATATCAAGCTATTCATCCTTTCCAGATGATTCCAGAGAGCAAAATTGCCATATGAATGGGATTGCAAACATGATTGAAAAAGTTGAGAATCAAGCTCGAACAACTTTTCTCTACCTGAAAGTTTCACCAAGGAAAACAAGCTACAATAATCTACAGCTGATGTATTTATAATTAATTCAACAATAAGTTTTTTGTAATTGTAATTAGTCTCTAAATAAAAATTTAATTTGGTGAAACAAATTATAACAATAATCTACAGTTGATGCGTCTATAATTAATTCAACAGTTCAACATTAAGTTATTGTAATTGCAATCGGTGGCGCAAAATCTTGAGGCAGCGATGTCCAAAACAATAATCTACCTAATCGCACCACTGGCAATGGACAAGACTTTGCAGATCCCAGCAGAAGTAGTAAAAGGAGAATTTTTGTAATGAGCAACAAGTTCTGCATCTGTGTGCAAATCTACCTGCACCTTCTCCCAGACCTTACTCTTGGCATTCAGCAAACCATCAGGTTCCCCTGAATACCCTGGAAAGGTAATTCGCTCTCCTACTACAGCTGATGCTGGGGGATCAACCAATTCCACCTGGACATTTCAAAGTTCCAATCTCATGAGATCCTAAAACTAAATCAAGAGAAGACCAATGATTATCCAAACATGAGATGAGTAGAATTAAAGCAAAATGCAAAATAGTAATAAAGGCTCAATCAGGTAGTGCGCATAGTAGTTAAAGTACCAACCAAATAAATTAGTTTACATTTGAGCTTGATGACCGGTCGATCCACTTTGGTGTCACCAAAGTAGAGTATGACTAAGTTAAGCAAAATATTGCACACTAGTAAAATATTAGGATGTGGAGCTGAGGCTACAATCAATTTAGGGGTCTTCAAAGATATGAAGCTAATTAAAAGCTTAGACGACCATATAAACAATTTGAAAGAGTTAGAGAAAGAGAAGCTTACTTTGGTGTGGTCATCATTTGATGCAGCAAATACCATTGCATGTGATTTAATTCCTCTCATGGTTGCTGGTTTCAGATTACAAAGAACACAAACTTTTCGATTCTGTTCAAGTCATTAGGAACTCAAAATCAGAAAATTTGGCAAAAGTACAATATCGGTAAAATGAATTTTAGCAACAGAGGTCTAAGTCATTAACCTGCATTTCTTCAAGAGGAATGTACTTGACAAGACCACTCACAACGGTCCTAGTTGATTCTTCACCAACATCAATTTCTTCAACGTAGAGAGAGTCAGCATCCGGATGCTTCTGAATCTTCCTGATTTGACCAACCCGTATATCAAGTCTTGAAACAGATATTTCTGCTTCAGGGGCCTTTGGTTTAGTATTAACAGTGGATTTCGCCTGTTGTTTCTTTGCACTTGCTCCTGCAAGAAGGCAAAAAGAGGTTAAAATTTTAAGGTTGTTTACACAAGGCATGCCAATTGCATAAAATCAAGTTATACCATGACGATATCATTGGTATTTTATTTCTCTACGATATATGGAGTAAAGATGTGCTACTAATTATTTAGGCAATGCAGTCTTTCATGAGGCTAGATAATCTAGAATCCAAAGTTGTGAATTTGTAAATGACAATAAGTCTAAGAGATCAGTGGATTGATCAAACAAGTGTAAAATTATCCCCGGTTATGCCAAACAGCCCTAAAAGTTCAAAGTATCAGTTTCTGAAAGATATTAAAAAATAAACTCTATTTGTTTTACAAAATTACCTCATACAGATAAAACGATCTGTTAAAAAACATATTTGGTTTCTTTAAAATACTAATGACAACAGACAACAGATCAGTAGCCAGAAAAAAGAACCAGTGAGAGCATACAAAATTTTTGTTCAATATTGAGCCTCAGAGTCATTGGATCTACTTTGAATGAGAGTGAAATAAAATTTTTTATAGATTTCCAATGTATTACACTTATTTCAAAGTAAATTTAATGGCTTTAAGACTAAACCCAACCCAAACTTTTTCCAGATACATGATTTCCAAAGGGTCACCTCATTTGTCCAAATTGGTTAAATTGTTTTAGAGAATTCCATCCTATTTAGAAGAAAACCACTAGCTTAAATGAAATGGACTCAGAAAATTGGACCCAGTTGGGCTGTGACAAAGAAATTAAATAAGCCTTGAATAATACCGTATTCTAAATATTGTACCAACAGACGTAATGAAGGCTAAATACAGCTTCACCACATTTGGCATGTAGCCAACCAGTTAACTCAATGACTTGCCAGTAATTTATATATGAATGAGAACATCTCAGCATCACATATATGCTAAGATATATTGTACACAAAGCAAAACTGGGCAACAACTACAGGACCAATGCTATTATCAAGAAATAGAATAACATCTAAAACTGTACTCCATTTACAGCAGCAATGATGAATTAATACCAGATATTTTAGTGCTCTTAAGTTGCTCAGCTATCTTCTTTGCATCAGCTTCTGCCTTTTCAATTCTTTCAGCTTGACTACCAGCATATCTCTGTCTTAAGCTTTCCACTTCTTCATCCTTCTGTATAGAGCATAGGTCATCGAATTGAAGAGGCAATGGACAAAAATATCATCAAGTAATACAAAGGAAGTTACTAACCAGTTCCCTGAACAGTGGTTCAGGTTTCCCAATTGTATGGCCAGAAGGAAGAAAATTCCAAGGTTGCTTTGCCTTATCAATGTCACCTTTGTCATCACACAATGAAAGATGTGTTTCTGGGGGCAAATTAAGCTGTTTCAACACCTGAAGCATTTACACCAAAGATAAGTATTTTACCTTGAGAAACTATAACTGTTCACGAATGAAAAGGTCATGAGAGATTAAATAATTTACTTCAGAAGAGAAGGAAGGCATAAAAGGTTCCAGTAAACATGCAAGCAGCAGTACGAGGCCAGCCGACGTCTTCATCACAATTGAACATGATGATGGGTCATCCTTGAAGAGTTTCCAAAACTGGCTCTCCTACATTACATGTTGGGATAAACAATTTAGTTAAACCTATCACAGCAAATATTTAAAAATATTCAAGCGATTAAAATATAAATAAAAAATTAAGTTTACTTGTAAATAAGAATTTCCCTCGCTTGAAATACTCATTGCCGTTTTCAGTCCTTGTTTTAATTTAACCTGTGAATTAGATAAAAAATAGAAATTTTGCATCATTTATGCAGCAGTAACCAAGCTTCAGCAAATTTCCAACATCATAACAATTTGTGATTAAGCTTTAGGTTCATTCAGTAACCTTCTCCATGGCATCAAGATATTGCTCTACAAGTTTTACGACTTTCTCTGCCAAAGCTTTTGTTAAATGATGGGATTCTGCATCCGGAGCATCAGGTATGATGGAATTGTACCCGGATCCTGTAAGAGAAACTTAGTTAATGATTGCATAAATATTTGAAGTAAGAGAGAAATACTTCCAGGAAGAATGTTTGATCCACCATTCCATACAAAAAGAACAATTTCAACACCTCATGACTTACCTAAACTTAAGGACTCAGCCAAAAATATTCCACTCTTTCCAGTTTGCTTACAAGACTAACCATCTAGGTGTCCTTCAAATTGGAGATTACTTTCTTCAAGTTGCTGGATCAACTTACTATTGACCAAGACATCCTACCTTAATCTTTCTCGCTTTCAGAAGATACATAAACAGCTTACAGGTAAAGCTGCAGTCTATGAAAAATTATAATCCTCAACAGCCTGATGACATAAAAGATTTCCTAATGAAAATTATGCCAAATTGACTGGGGAATCAAACCATAATCAATTAGGCAAATAGTGAAATACTATGGCTAGATAAAGAAGCTTATCATATGCTGGAAAGAAAGTGGGAGAACAATAATGGAATTCCAAAGCCGGTTTAAACCGTAGAGGGAAGACAATTATCAATAATCACAAATCAATCTCAGATGGCACAAAATAAAATCATGAACTTTATCAATTATAGTACCGGGCTATTAACCATGCACGCATTGTACATGTATCTTAATCTGTTCTCCATAGAAAGCATGCATACGGCAAGAATGTTTCATGTGCCATACAGTGAAGTACACTGTAGCATTACAGTAGTGCCACTTGTGGCTTTCAGTGGCTTGAAGTTTGCAATGAAAATCAAACTAACCAAGTTGATAAAATTGAATTAGATTAGATGGAACAGGGTTAAAGCTGAATAAAAAGCCAAGATGATATATTGCGAATAACTACAGCCCAGGAGAACTTGGCAATAGGAGTTCAGGTATATACATACTCTAGCAAGAATGTTAGTAATGTTGAAGTGAGAACAAATTCAGGAGTTTGCTGATGGCAAAAGTCTTAAAGGTCGACACAAAAAAGATGCGGAAGAAATCAATAGAGAGAGTGATGCAAATATAAAAATCCGTGTTTATTGAGAATGCAACTCATGTGTATTTACTTTTAAGTTTTTTTTTAGTGTAAAACATGCCTCCAATGTCGAATCCTATAAAAATAGGTAGTGATCTCTAATATTTTGAATATTCTATCAGCTCTAACTAATTATTGCACGGTTGGAATGAACCCATTGAATTCCAATCAACATAAATCTTCAAGATCATTACTACAATGTGAATAGCTAAATACTGCCCAATTCGTTATCTTCACAAATTATAGATTGCTACTATTTTCACCTTCACCGATGCCGTTGTTTCATGTGTTGTTGTTGTTCCTATTTGTTCTCACTGTTATTGTCACCTTTTGTTTTTTTTTTTTCAAGTTCTTGATCTCACGGTACAGCTGGCTTTCTCACTAAGCCAACTGTTATTGCCTGCTATAGTACGGCTACTTTAATTTCCTCAATCTACTCCAAGTTATAGCCTTGCGCTCCCTTCTTCAGCCTCACTGTTTATGGATTTGGCTTTATTTCTTTCTTAATTTGTTAGTTCCATAAGCAATTCAATAATTAGGTTTTATGGATAGAATTATGCTGCTGGAACTCATGAATTATGTATTAAAGCCTGCCATTTTTTAATAGTTTTTTTTATAAATTTTGAGAAATTTCTTATTTTGGGTCCTTTGTAAGCTATAAATAGAACTCTAAGGCATATAAAATTTATTAAAATTCCATTTTTTTTCTTTTTTTCGTGTATGCTGGTTGGATTTGCCTTTTTTTGAGGGCTTCACAAA
The DNA here is from genome assembly GCA_019925795.1 of Dendrobium chrysotoxum. Classification (NCBI taxonomy): domain Eukaryota; kingdom Viridiplantae; phylum Streptophyta; class Magnoliopsida; order Asparagales; family Orchidaceae; genus Dendrobium; species Dendrobium chrysotoxum. The sequence continues at coordinate 51,628,677 of CM034301.1, forward strand.
TATGAACGGTCACTTCCAAAGGAGACTCCTTATACCGATATGAAGCTTGGTTCTTCACTTGAGTGATTTTTATTCTTAAAATTATTTAGTTACTAATTTTGCAAGTGATTGAAATTTTGTGAAGTGTGATACATGTCAGATTTTCTTTTAGAAGAACGAACTACAACATTTTTATTTGATATGACTTAAGCATTATTTGCTATTTTAAAATTAAAAACCGATTAATTTTTAAACAGTTAATAATTGATGACCAATGTTATGTGATTTGTTTATGGTATCACTGTGTTCATTTTATGTTGCATTAGTAAGTCTATAACCCCAACGTAGTGGGATAAAGATTTGATGTTATTTTTGTTGGAGTAGTAACTCTAGAACATTAAAATAACCAACATTAGAAATCATGATCATACATAGTTCAAAGGATTGAGAATAATAGGGAAAGCATAAACAATAACAAAACTAACAACAAAACAACCAAGAGCGGTAGAAACAACCACACAGTTACTGTTGACTAACCATGTACAGTAAGATTGTCACAACATTGACAGTATCTTATGGGTCTACCTCCTATTTGAGATTTTTTTTACTCTTATTTATGTATTGTGAAAGTGAGGATGTTTGAGCATCTTTACAATATTATCCTTGACCTTTTGAAGTTATCAAGTGGCAAACCATAACATAAAATTAGCTGATTATTTTTTTAAATTTGTTATTGAGATGATGGCGGAACTTCTTCGTTGTGATTGATTTCCATGAAATTCATTGTTAACCTTTGGGTGGATAGACATAAGTGTGCCTAGCCAAGTGGTTGGCGTCATCACCTCCAATGTGTTGTTGGATTTTATTAGTCTACTCTTTCAGAGAGCCATGATTAACAAGCAAGGATACAATTAATAGGAACCTGATTCCAAAAATGGATGAAGATACATTTCATCCTTCTTAACGTACCTATCCTTGATTAGTGTATATGCCGTGATGTAGAACTAGATGCGTATATAAATATCCAATGTTGAAATTAAACGCCTTAGATTAGAGCAACAATAATTATTCTAATTTTTAGCGAATTAAACAGAGATTAAATATAATAAGAGGGATGATGTAGCTTAGGCCAAATTACACGATAATCGTTTAGGATCATAACTTTAACCAATTCAATCAAGCTTAGCATAACATGGGGGATTTTCAAAGGAAATCCCTAAATTAACATTTAGACTAGTCACTAGTTGGGCCCACTCACTCACACTCTTAATAAATTGGCTTGCGGAGAAAGTTTACAAAATCTTTATGATGCCACAATTGAAGGGGATTTAAAAGGTACAATCAAGGGAAAGAGTTTACCAACAAGGAAGAAGATTCGAAGCTCTGACGAAGTCGTTTGGTTGCTTATGCGGAGAAATGGCTACACAACCCTTCCCACATGCTTTAGGCAACAGTACAGCAATTCTGGATGTTTAGATGATGATCAAATAGTTCCCAGAAGTCGGAACAACGAACTAGACGAGCTTTGGATGGCGGGATAGCAAGCTGTCACGTGTTGGAAGCTTTGGACAACGAGCTAGGATTATTTCCGGATGCAGGACAGCAGTCTTGGTGAAGGAGAAAACATATAATAATCGATGTATAGGTGGAAGGGAGGTTAGGGAGGCTAATTCAAAGTGGAGAGGTGGAGGTAGGGGCCGGTCATAGAGGAGAGAAAGGGAGGATTTAATTGTAAAACTTGTATTTGAATCAAGGAGGGAAAGATCTGAAATTAAATTCAAATTTAAGGGAGGAGATAGGAGATAATTAGGGAACTTGATTTTAATTTCCCTAAAATGAAAGAGAGAAAGATGGAATAAGGGGGAGGAGTCGGCCAATTGTCTCCTTAATTGGAGCTCCCAATTGGGAAGAAAACAATTAAAGAGAGAGAGGGGGCTCGGCCAAAAGGGGGAAAAAGGGAAGGTATCCACATACATTGAATGTGTCCACATATGATGAATGTGGATTTAAAATCAAATCCTTATTAATTTCATATTTGCAAGAATTTGGGGCTTTCCTAAAATAGGTTTATATCAATTAGGAAGGGTTTGAAATTCAAATTCATTTAAATATGAATTAGAGACCATCTAAATTAATATTGTGATAAATTAAGAAAGTAGTAAATTTGGGTAACTTTGGGATCTCGGGATGGGGGAAATGGTGGCCGATGACTAGGGTTTAGAGGTGGAGATCTACAGCTAGGGCAGGGAGGAAGAGGCCAATGGTTATGGGATAGGATGGGTGGGGGAGGTGCTCGGGTATGGTGGTGGGGCTGATTTTGGGTGGAGTTGGGGTGAGGCCGGCGGCTTAGAGGAAGGGGAGGGCAGGTTAGAGAAGAGAAGGAAGAAGATTGTGGAGGAAGAAGACCACAAGCTCGGACGCTTCCTGCGGCTGGTGGGTATTTTGTTGCCCTCACCTAGGGACTTCAACTCTCATATAAGCTCACAAGCTCTCCAAGAATACAAGTGGAAAAAAAAACCTCATAATAATCATCATCCCCTCTCAAGAAGAGAAAAGGGATATAAATAGCCAAGTACAATAGTAAACATCAAAAGACAAAAGTGCCCCTTAGGGGTCACAAGAACCTACTCTCTCAAGTGAGGGTAAAATCGAAAACAATACAATAATAAATAAAAATGCAAATAATAACTCAAAAATAAAGGGATGCAATCGTGGCCGTCGATCTCCGGCCCTGTCTCTGATAAACCCTCCACTGTCGGATGTCCTCATCATGCCGGTATATGAGCATGCATCAAACATTCCTCCCAAGATGCTTGCACAACCATTACCATGGAGCTACAACCGCCATGCTAATATGGTATCTTCAGCCATGCTAATATGGTAGAATACAGTGGAGGGTTGATATAACTAATGAAATCTCTCCATTTTTAGTCATGCAGATGTGGAGGGTTGATATAACTTGATAGTTTCCTTTCAATAATTTTTTTTTTCTTCTTCCGTGTTTCCTTTCTTTTTCCTGATCTAGATTATTTCAAACAACATTTAAATCTAAGGCGAGACGACAGGAAGATTATTGGATTTAAGTCGAAGCAATCTGCTTTCTTTTCAAGAACATGATGAATTCTCATGTCAAATGGAAGGATCTTCTATTGTACTTATCATTCATAATCACTTTGTAGAAGTAACAATAATCTAAACTCTTCTATTGCTTGTTTATAACATTTTTACTATGTACCACATCAATGAGTGAATGAATCATAAAATATCCACATAACATGACTTCTTATTTAGAACTATATTTATCTTTCTGGTGTTTTATGAAGTTTATAAATAGCACTTATGAGGCATTTTAAAAAAATTCCATAGCCTGAATACAAATACTTTTGGATTTTCAAATCATTCTTCTTATTTTGGGATTCTTATCCTTGATCAACTTTGAGATTTTAAATATTTTAAGAGAAGGTAACCCCATAATGGAGAAAAAGGATTCATGTAGCCGACCCACGTAGTGGGACAAAGGCTTGATGATGTTGTTGTTGTTGTTAAGAGAAGCTAACTCATTGTGCAAATGTAAGTTTAACCTATCAAATGCTTCTCTCTCACTTTCTTGTTCTTTTTCTCATCTTCTCTTTTTTGGTGTTATTTATTGAAATTATATCTTTCTTTACCCGATACATTCCATAATGCATGTACTAGAAACATGCCCCATCTTATATATATATATATATATATATATATATATATATATATATATGAATGCATCTTTAAGCTAATTACAAGAATTTAAAAACAAAGAGAAATTTTTTTACACAACACCTAAATCTTATCGATTTAAATAAACACCACCTTATACATTTATTTATTAAATTATCACCCGGATATCAAACTTCACATAATGCTCCAACCCATATATTTTATTTATAACAAATTTCCTATGATTTGATAATGATACGAGCAATTGCACGATTGTGACAGCTCATGTCTTGGGGTGGGCGTTACATTTCTAAAAATGTATGATTTAGGTGATGTGTGTAATTTTTCCTAAAAATCAAACATTAAAAGTAATAGGAGAAACATCAAATGCTCTTATGTTAAAATATAATTTGAAATCAATTATGGAAGGTAAAATAAATAACATCGGTCTCTTAATAGTAGTAAATCATGAATAATAAATTCTCCTTTTACATAGATTTAAATAAATTAAAATTTAAAACATAAAATCTAATCTAGGAAAAAAAGCCAATATGAAATAGAATGGTATTGTCCTTTACCATCAATAGATAAATTGAATACCAATTTTCACAAATTTTAAAAAAAGGGTAAAAATTTATATATGAGTCCCTCCATGCCCTAGTCGTGTATCATTGTGTTGGATATGTACTAGTCTAGCAATATATTATGTTTCTTTTAATATTGATGTGTTCCCTTCATGTTCGTATCTAGCATGTGTCGGACACTATGATGCACAGACACGAATACGGCGACATAGATACAATACGTCACGGACACGGGACATGACAATTATTAAAAATATAGGACACGCACATGGGTTGGGACAGGAACCGTGGATAGAGAAGAAAAGGTAGAAAACCAAGACAAAGTAATAGAGGGGAAGGGGAAAGGAGGCTAGCTCGCAAGCTAGAACAAACCCACAGGTTTACATTCAAAAAATCATCACATAACTATCCCAAAACAATGGGAAAACAGCCCCTATTTATAGGGAAGAAAAGGGGGAAAGAGTAATAAATGCGGGTAGGTAAAACACCACATATCCAGCCAATAAAAACTCATCAGAACTGCAGCAAATAGGGACCAATGGGACAGCTGCCTAGGGGGAAAAAACGAAGCATCCACATAACATAAAGGGGGAGAAAACCGAAGCAACAACAGAGCTGCCAAGGAGAAGGAAACCGAAGCACCTAGGGGGAAAACCGAAGCATCCATATAGCAGCCAAGGTACAGCTTGATTGGATCAACATTGGAGCAAAGTTCAGAAGTTCGATGAAGTTCTACATCAAGTTCAGAAGCTTGACGACGTTCTACATCATATCAAGGTTCAGAAGTTCAATGAAGTTCTACATCAAGTTCAGAAGCTTGACAAAGGTGAACTCTCTACCAAATCTTTTATTCTTCTAACTCCTCCTCGATTGTGGCATCATTAGAGTTATGAAAGCTTCTCCGCCTAGCCCTTATTATGAGTTTGTGTGAGGGATCTTAATAGTGACTAATCTAATTGTTAATCAAGGGATTTCCTTTGAAAGCCCCACAGAAAGCTAAGTTAGATTGATTTGATTGTTTTTATGTTCCTATCATTAGCTCGTAATCGACTGCCTGAACCTAATCATTGCTTTATTGTTTTCAATCTCTTGTTTAAGTTGCAAAAAGTTACTAATTGCTATTTCTCACTCGTAAGCGTGTAATTTTAAAGATAAACGCATCTCATGTTCATGTAGTCCTACATCACCTGTTGAGTAATAGAAAAGAACCTCTCAAACTTAAAAGAAATTTCTATAAAATGGTGGTGAGACCTACAATGCTTTATGGCCCAAAATCTTGGTCATTAAAAGAGAAGCATAAGATTAAGTTAGGAGTTGTTTAGATGAGGATGCTCATATAAATGAGTGGCTTTACACTTAGAGACAAGATAAGAAATGAGTATGCTCGTGAAAAGGTTGGATTAGCTCCAGTGGCAGATAAGATTAGAGGAGTCACCTTAGATGATTCGATCACATAAAACACTAGCCTTTCGATGATCCGATTAGGAGAGTAGATGCATTAGATCTGACCTATGTTAAGAAATATAATAGTAGATTCAAAAAGAATTGATTAGAAAATATTAGAAAGGACTATTTTTATTAAATTTAAATGAGAATTTGACTTTTAATATAACAAAATGGAGAAAAAGGATTCAGGTAGCCAACCCCATATAGTGGGATAAAGGCTTGATGTTGTTTTTATTGTTGGAGTAAAAAATCACTTAGTAGCTTATTCTCAGTGTATTCCAAAATCCCCCAAATTGAACAACTTCCAAACACACCATGTGCAAACTCCTGCATTTCGAGAAATCTCACAACTCACGAGTCACGACCTTTGCCTCCGCACTGTGGCGCCACCACTTTTTTCTATGCATTTGATGTAACCACATCCTTCGTCACAAATAGTCTAGACATTATGTCGCAAGAGCTGCCTCTGCACTTATTGCTTTTGCATGATCGCTACAAGATGGTCGTTGACGAGAACCACTACCTCTGTCTCAAGGTCTATCCCTCTTGTGCCTAAGTTTATTTATTACTTTTCTTAAATTTTAGATTTATTTTATTAGTTCCAGCCAAACAAAATAATATGATCCCCTAAATTCCAAATATGTTGTATTTACTTTACATTCTATTTAAAATACTTTTGATTTCTAAATACTTGTAACTAAATAGCCCCTTAAACAATTATTTTTCTATAACAGTTGCATGCTTGTCATATTGGTTGATCACATTTAAATCTGCATTGCTTGTTGGATATATAATAAAACCTAAATCCTATAACAGCCTACATCAATTGTGATAATAGGTTAGCCGTTAGCACCTAAATCATGCCAATGATTACGAGATTATGATTGGGCTTCCAACCAAAAGATGAACTGCAATAAGAAAAGCTATAACAGTTAGGTTAACAAAATTGCAATATGATTAGCTTATGACCTTTTTATCCATAAGAAGAATGATAGCAAGTTTTATTAACTTATAATAATGCATTATAAATTTACAAAACTCTTCGAATATTTGAGGTTTTTTAAGATTTCCACTCATGTAATGCACAATGTAAGCAAGTTATAAACTGATAAGACTAAATTGCATACAAGAACAATAACATGTGAAAGACTTTATACCAACCTGCTGGTTTGGCAACGAAGCTCAAAACACGGTTAATAAAGTTGCCTAAGTTATTTAGTAACTCAGTGTTTAGCTTGGCCTGCAAATCTGTCCATGTGAACAAAGTGTCGGAGACCTAATTACACCCAAACCATTTATAATTTGAGATAAATTTAGTAAATCAATATTAAAGTTCTTAGATAACGTTTAAGAAGTAGCAGAAAACCCGATATTATTAAAGCTCACCTCTGGCCTATTAGTTAGCAAATAATATCTCCAAACCTCCGTGGGAATATTTGTGTCCTTTGCATCATTACCAAAAATACCAATACCCTTGCTCTTGGAGAACTTACCTGACAATGCAATGAACAGTCGAGTGAAGGCATAGCATAATCTTAGAAAAAAAATCACCCATAAGATTAATTTAGAAAGAAAGATTGTAAAAAGAGCTTTTAGTGTCAAACTTTTGGGACAAAGAACCTCAACAACATACAGACCTATACTCGGGGATACTTAATGAACTATCTTTGCATCCTCAAGTGAATATAAAAAAAAAAAAGAAATAAATTTCCTTTAGATATGCAACACTTAAGATAAACGAATAGAAAATTAAAATTCATAAAACGAATTATCAAATAGTTTTGGTAAGGCTAATAGTGATGCTAATCGAGAGATTTATATTTAGAATGACCTAAATCATGCCATAATGGCAAAGAACTAATATTGATACAACAAAAAAAATTTATCATTTCATTTAATTATGTAACACTCAACATAAATAAATGAAAAAAGAGAACTCCTAAAGTGAATCACAAAATAGTCGAGAAAAGGCTAATAAGGATAATTATCATGATGGAGGAGAGATTTCTAGCTAAGGGTAAGCTATAACAGACCATATAAGTGAAGAATACCCTGATTAGCCCACAAAATGAACACTCAAAAGTCATAGATTAACATAATACGAAATTAAATTGATTAGTCATACAAGTAAAAGAATCAGACAACTGATTTAAAGATGCAATTTGAAGCTAGGGCTGAAACCAAAGGAGAGGATCTTAAATTGCCAAAGCTGCAAAAAACATTGAGAAACAAAACCATGTAAGGAATAGGAAAAAAAAGGTGCCACCAAGTTACAAGGTGATGGGTGAAAGAGAAACATTAGTATTGGGCTGGTTAAATAATTACTGTAAGTCTAAGGTGCAATAAGCTGATGTTAGTAGCAATAATTCAAAGAGAATTTGTGTTTATCATGCAACTTTAAATTAATTCGTAATAAGAAAAAATTATAAAAGCATACTGGAATCTTCCAAAACTTCTACCAATTGGTCATCCTAGATAGGCAACAAAAAGTCTCAGACTAAGAGGATTGAAAGTTTGCAACTAGCACAAACATAACTTCAAAGCAGAATATAGAAAAGACCAAAAATAGTAAAATGCATGACCCCCATATAAGTCACTGTAGCTAATGTGAAATAGGATAATCAATAGCACCAAAAAACTACTCAACATAGCTTTTACAATTTTTAAGATACGCAGAAAAACATATGACGACATAAAGGGTTGCGAATTAGTCAAGATCAAATGTATTGAAGTAGCACTTATGATTTTCATTAATTGATGATGAAATACCTGATTCATAATTCAAATATTCTGTTACACTTATTGTCTTTAGTAATGTCCAGTTTTCACCTGTTCCAAGAAGAGTAGAAGGGAACATGACCTAAAATTGTCATACACAAAGAACACAAACATGTTAGAAGAGAATTGAAAAGAATAATAACTATTGCAAGTAGGATGAACAATACACAACCTTAAATTCCTGTAATCTTATCAGTGTAACAGGAGTCCATCAATATCTCAATAAAATTATATTGACACAAATTGCTTATTATTAGCCAATCACAAATACTTGGGACAAGAATAATAAATATTACATCACATCATCATCCGATGCTAATTCTAATAATATAATCACTCTTACATTACAGGGACTTTACTCCCACGTCCTAGATTACATTGAACAACCTATAAGTCTAAGAATTAAATTATCAAAACATCTAAAACAAACAATGAAAAAGAAAGAAACATATCTCAAACACATAATGCAAACATGAATTTTATGCAAGTGAAGTTACCGCAAATAGTCATGATATATAAGTTCTAGAATCATGATCAACTTTTATTGAAGGAACAAAATTTAAAACAAATACAAAAGACATTCAACATCTAGACTTAAAAGGACAGATAAAGTAGCATATGCCTAAAGATGAAGAACCATAAGAAAATAGTTGGTAAAAATAATTAAAAAAAAAGTTTTTAACACAATGTTATATAGACAGAAGAGATTCCAGGTTCACTAGTTCTTTTCCATCTCTTTATTCATATAGACTTGTGCTACTTTGAATGTCAAACTAATCAATTCTTTAACACATTATGGTTTGAACGTGCACAACAAGAAGTAGAAAATGCTCCCATAAGAGAAAATAAAAGTAATATCAAAACTATAACATAAAAGAGATAACCGAAAGATAATGTGGATAAAAGTTGTGCAAAAAATTTTGCACGAGATAAGTTTAACAACTCACACAGCATTCATCATGAACAAATAAGAAAATAAGGGTTCAAAAAGTCAACATCAAATAGATGACAATGCTATTGATGATGGTAATTTGGTATGCACGACCTAATTGGACAAGATTTGCATCATTATATTCTTTTACTAAGAAATTTAGTTTGAAAGAAAACTTGATGTATGTTTTAATGTGCAGGCATTGCAAAGGCATAATTAGTAAGAAAAATCAAACGTGAATTTGCAATATAATTGACAAAAAAAGGATTGAATCCATCACAATATCAATGCCAATCCCAATCCGAATTGAAGTGGTTGGATATATGTTAAATTGATAATTGATCATCTAAAGAGACAAAAGTATATTGAAATGTGTCACCTCAAAGTTATATTCAAATGATGCGCATCCCCCTCTTACCGTGTGAAATGGCACATTATCCTTGCCCATAAACTGAAAGAGATCCACATTATCCGGATTCTTCCACCATTTCTCCCAATCTGGTGTATAGCATGAAGTGATAGATACATATCCAATTGGAGCATCAAACCACACGTAAAACACCTTGAAAATAACACCCTTCAATCATTATCCACCAATTGTCAAACTATCATCTTAATACTAGTTTCAAAAAGTACATGATTCCATCAAGATTATACATATAAATTTCAAACATGAAAGTTGTACCATTACAAAATGCATTTCTAAGGTTTTACCTTATCTCTATATTTTTCATGTGGCACAGGAACACCCCACTTAAGATCTCTTGTAATACAACGGGGCTTTAACCCTTCTTTCAGCCAAGCATGGGTAGCCTGAACGGCATTTTGGCTCCACCCACCAACCACAGATGTACGGTTAATATACTCTTCTAGTTTATCTTTAAGTAAAGGGAGCTCAAGAAACAAGTGGTCAGTATCACGGATTCGTGGAGTGTTCCTACACACCTAATTTAGCAAAAGTTAGTCAGCAAAAACATAGTTCCTGATTAAGTTAGTAAATATTTTCAATTTTCTAGTTTATATAACAATCAACTCACCACATGTAAAACTAACCTTGCATTTGGGATCTTGTAATTCTGTTGGATTTAACAAGTTTCCACATTTTTCACATTGGTCTCCTCGTGCAGACTCATAGTTACAATTTGATCTAGGGCATGTGCCCTCCACAAGCCGATCAGCTAAGAAGCGTTCGCATGAATCACAATAAAGCTACATTGTAAATTCAAATCAAAGTTATGGAATATAACTGATAGATTTTATTTAACAAGAAGCTTCATATTTGTATACCCTAGCATAAAGAGTATTATGAGATAAATTTAAACACATGCCTGCTGCATGGTGTTCTCAGACAACCATTTATTTTCCAAAAGCTTTTGAAATATTGCTTGGCAAATTTCAGTCTGTTGTGGACTAGATGTGCGTCCAAACTCATCAAAACTTATGTCAAACCATTTATAAACCTCCTTGTGAATTGCATGGTACCTGCATGCCAAAGAGATAAAAGTTGACAGGACGCAACAGTCCAGAATTAAACAAATAAATTAAAATTATGCTGCACGCTAAACCCTAAACCCTAAACATAAAGTTCAGCACCATAGCAACTAGTTTAATCAAAACAGATCCAAACAAAACAAATATATGTCTTCTTAAAATTGAATTCAATGAAATTCAAGCTAACGCTTCCCCGCATTCCTAAGAACACGACTAAGAGTGTATTTGGCAAAGGGCATATCCTGGGTCAAATCCAAGATTTATCAAATCACCCCAGCTTCAAGATTCGTGGATTTTTCTCTTTTCTAAAAGAAAACTATTCCTCCTTTCCTTCTCCGAGCGATCCTTCTTCTTGTCAGTGCGTCTGGATCAATTCCCACTATTCCAAAGCGTCATTGTAGTTCTGATATCTTTTTTCCTTTGGTATTGTTGTTGTGTGGCCTTTATCAAATAAATTTCCTAATCTACTAACCTACTTCATGCTTAAGAAATTCTTCTTCAGGAACTTTGTAGATTTGTGATTTTTTGCTCATATTTGTACTCCATGGTGGCTAGTGTGTTATTTATAAGTTTTTGATTCTATAGTGGATTTAATGAATGCTATTATGATATGCTGCAACAAACTTCTTTTTTTTTTCCTTTTGCTTGATAGGAGCCTTTTTTTTTAAATCAACAAAAGATATGTAGATTTCACTACAAATTTCATTAATAATTTTCAGATTTAGCTATAATCATTATCCACCAACATATTTTTTCAATGACAAACTAACAAAGTATATAGGAGCTTCCACCTGATCGACTCTAGTGGTGTCGATACAAGCTTGCATTCAACTGATTCTGTCTCTTGATTTTAAACAGTTATTCTACACAAAATTAACACTAAATGATTCTTGATTTTAAATAGTCATTCTACACAAAATTAACAATAAAAAATAATTGTTACTCAAAAGAAATAAGTTCAGCTTTTACGGAGAATAGATCTTTTTTTGTTCCATTCATGCACATTTATTGTGTCAGTGACCTTTCCCTAGTGAAGCTGAGTCATTCTTTGTAATCTTTCATTGTAACTGTGATGAATTTTGCTGGATTATAATTCATTTAATCTTTGGATATTTTTCTTCGTAACATTTCCAATGGCCCCTAATCCGCTTGATGAATATCAATGTATCTCTAAACCTTCAATTGCATTTGTGAAGAAAAAATTAACCACAATAACAAAAAAGGACGACAATCAATATTTTTCTACATTAAAAAGAGTAAAATTCTTTGAGTTATTCGGGTCAAACAACAATGAAGAGACATGAACAATATTGTTTTGGTGGCCATGCTTACTCCAATCATAATGTTGTCATAAGAGATACTTATCAATTCCTAATTTACAACAAAATAGTAGGCTTTGTGCTTCATTGTCTGGCTGCAGCAAACCTTAGCCCTTTAATCTATTTGTGCTTATAAATTTGCATGATTAATATTATTTAATAATTGAATTTCTCATGATGCATGAATGTTTGAATTTTGATTTTAACCTGTGCATGAGGTATTATACAAACATAATTAGAATTGTCTTGCTTGAATGCATACTTAATGGCGTTAATTAAGGGAGTTTGAGAAGACAAGAACATAAATAGTAAATCAATTCATCAAGAACTTTCTGCAATGAAATTTGGTGGAGGGAGTGATAACCAACTGGATGTGCAAAGTTCTAAAAAAATGATTACAATGAGTACGAGAGCCTAGAAGAATACAATTTGTATTTGGGGAGATAATACTGGAGAAATTTTTATTAGGGAACAATCCCAATGGAATTCTAGAAAAATGAGGTCTGGGATGACACAGTCTTCACCCTAAATCATCATCTAGAATAAGAGGATACAGCAGAAAATTCAGAAAAATAAAAGAAAAGCAAAATAACTCACTTATCGCAAATCTCCTTAGGCGTGCAGTTCTCCTCCATGGCTTTAGTTTCAGTAGAAGTCCCGTACTCATCAGTACCGCAGATGTATATGGTGTTGTAACCTCGCAGCCGGCAGTAGCGAGCGAATACATCGGCGCTCAAAACACCTAAAAAAAGTAAACTTTTTCCAATCACGGCGTCAAGAAACGACAAAAGATACCAAATTTAACTTCCATTGGGGGCTAAAAAAAAGCGAATCAAAACCAATTCATTGCGAAAAGATTACATCCAATTATGTTGCCCAGGTGGGGGACGTTGTTGACATAGGGAAGAGCGCTGGTGATAAGAATGTTCCGCTTCCCAGGGATCGGCAGCTTCACGCTCTTCTTCCCCGGAATTTCCCCCATTTCTATGAAATGATCAACGGGAACGAAGGGACTGTTTGGTATGGGATTTACGGTAAATCCAGTCAAACGGTTTTCGAGGCGATCCGTAAATCCCGACCCTCGGTAAATCCCGGACTTACGGTTTTACAGCGTAAATCCGGGATTTAGTAAATCCCTCGGTTGGGCGGATTTAACGAGATTTACGCTCGCGATAACTCTCTCCCGCGACGCCCGTGTTGTGGAGTAGCTTCGAACGCCCTCGTCCTGGTTCGCCTCAACCTCTCGACCGCCGCCTCAGCGTCTTCCTCTGCGATTCGTCTTCGTCCGCAATATCTGCGAGCAGGGTTTTTTCGTCGCTCAGGTAATGTGAAGAATTATGTTGATCTGAATGCGGTAGCTTGGATACAGAAAACTCTACCTCAGCGAAGCAGGCAACAGCAAAGAAATGGAGAAGGAAAAGCAAACCCTAAACTATACAATATACAGAGGACCTCCAGGCAAGGGTAGAGAAAAATGACTTTTTCTTAATTAAGAATATATCTAATTAGCTTAAATGATATAAATTGAAATATAAATAAATAATTAGATATTTAGTAATGTAAATATTAATTAATTAATAATAAAATATTTAATTGATTAATGAAATAATTAATAGTATAAAATTAATTAAAATAATACTTAAAATTCATTAAATAATTGTTAGTGTAAGTAGTAGTTAAAAATTAATTTTTTAAATAATAGTTAAATAATTATCAGTGTAATTAATATTTAACTTGGATTTATTATGTTGCATGCAGTTATCTTGAATTTATAACTATCTTATTGATGCAATTTAACATTGTTTCTTCACATTTAAATTTATAACTTTCATAAATTTTAAAATATGTTATCAAACAGTTTCTTAAGATTAACTGGATTTAATATTTGTCATACCAAACAGTTTTTCTGTTTTTAAGATTTAACACTCTCAAGATTTACTAAATTTGAATTTATAGTATTTACTATATCCCACTAAAGTTAAATCCTACTTGTTGCCAAATAGCCCCGAAGGGAGGGAAGATAATCACGAAACAAGATTAGGGTTTGAAGAAGGAAAACTGATGGTGGGCGCGATATGTCGCTAGCGAGCAAGGACGATGAGTACACGAGAAGAAAAGGCAACAGCTCAACTAGCGAATTTTAATTATATATGATGCATTAAGCCACAATTTCATTTTCAAAAATATATTTTTAGTTCAATTATTTATATCTTCATATATTAAAATCTATCATCTATATTACTATTATAAAAATCGCTTTAACTTCTTTTCACATGCAATCTTAGCTTTTTATTTTATTCATTCAAAAATTTTCTAATAATTTTAAACGTATATATCTATACTATGTTGGGAAATTTTTATATGTGGGCACATATACTTTTACATATAAATAAAGTTTTATATATTAGAAGCTATCTAATATTGAGCCAAATAAAATTTATGATCTATTTAAGAATTAAATTATTATTTGACTTATGTGGCATCTCATTTAAATTTATATGGAATTAATAATTTGTGTAGAGGCCAAGTATTTATTTTTATTTTAATGATGGGCTGAAATAAAAAATAAATACACTTGAGGTATAAAAGGGTCATGGTCCCCAGTTTAAGCGGAGAAGTTCTCATTTTCCCTCATTTCTCATCTTGAGTGAAAAGAAGGGGTCTCTCGCTCTCTTGGAGAACGCCGCTTCAAACGTGGAAGATCGAAGACCTCAATTCTGTAATTCAATGGATTTATGTACGCTTCCGATAATTCTTCTCGATGATTTGGCATGTCTTTTGGAGATGATCGAATTTAGTTTTCATCTCCTTTAAATCCTAACAAGTGGTATCAGAGCCTGATTTTTATTTTGAATCAACGAGAAATAATTTTCTCTAAGCATGTTATTGATTTGTTTGAGTTTTTCGATCAAAGAAAATATTCGTTTGATAATAATTTTTCATTTGAAAAAATTCTGATTTCTTAATGAAAAATATTTGCATGCAATTTTTCAAAAATCTATTTTGCTTTGTCTTAAAAAATTGAGAGATGACAATTAAATTATGAAGTTCAACATTACCCTAATAGTACTGATTCTTCACTATTTTTTGTCACCAATTGAGTTCATCATTTTTATGAATTAAATTTTTTTTTTTCATATGAGAATACGAAAATTTACCATTGTTAATGAATTTGCAGTATAAAGAATGATTATTTTGTTATTATTTTTTTATTTGTCGGTTACATATAAGAATTAAATATATTTATATTCTTAATGAAATGAGGAGTTATGTATGTATAATGTCATTAAATTAATTAATGACTTATAACTCTTAAATTAAATATATTTATATTTTTAATGACATGAGGAGTTATGTATTTATAATGTCATTAAATTAATTAATGACTTATAACTCTTGAATTAAATATATTTATATTCTTAATGACATGAGGAGTCATATATTTATAATGTCATTAAATTAATTAATGACTTATAACTTCTGAATTAAATATATTTATATTCTTAATGATATGAGGAGTTATGTATTTATAACGTCATTAAATTAATTAATGAGTTATAAATAAATCAATTATTTATTGATAAAATATATCTATCAATTAAATATTTCTCATTTGAAATAATTATTCATTATTTTAAAATTAAATTAAATTGAAATAATATAACACCAAAGTGAACTCTATTGAATAATATTAAAGATTTATTCAAGCCTATGCGAAAAAAATAATCGACCCAAAGAAAGATTTTTTTTTGCCAGACTCTAAAGATGTAGTAATAAATATGTGATAATTTTTTGAATTATTCATGCACATAATAAGTCGGTCAAAAGAAAGGCTTATTATTGGTAGAATTTATTATCAATATTTATTAACTCCAATTTTAAGAGTATTATTTACAAATTATAATTTCTGTCCAAAGGCTAAATTATGATATTGTGTTAGGTATCTTATTAAGGGGCCCACCTTATATTGTTACTAATTATGAGTTAATTTTTTTTTTCTTTTTCAGTTAATGTTTCTTCATTATCTGCCAATTTAAATAACATTTCAGTACTTAATGGCTCTAATTTTAAGAAATGGAAAGAGTACATTACCATTGTTCTTGGGTGTATGGATCTAGACTATGCGATTCGGACTGAACGCCCTCCTGCCCTTACTGTGGAAAGCACTATTGAACAAATGGTAAATTTTGAAAAGTGGGAGCATTCAAACTCATAAGTCTTATGATCACGAAGCATTCTATTCCAGATACCATAAGGGGTACAATACCTGAGGAGAAAAATGCTAAGAAATTCCTAAGCCAAATAGCAGATTGTTTCGTAGGTTCTTAAAAGGTCGAAATAAGTACTATTCTTAGTAAACTTGTTTCAATGCGGTATAAAGGTAAAGGGAATATAAGGGAGTACATTATGAAAATGTCTAATCTTGTTATAAGACTAAGAGCATTAAAGTTAGAATTGTCTAATGACATTCTTGTGCATCTAGTCTTGATCTATCTTCTTGCATAATTCATTCCTTTTAAGATTAGTTATAATACTCAAAAGGAAAAATAGACTCTTAATGAGCTCATTGCTCACTGTGTGCAAGAGGAAGAAAGATTGAAACATGAAAAGATAGAAAGTACTTACTTAGCTGCTTCTTCTCATGATTTTGCTACCAAAAGAAAAAGGAATTATAAAGCTAAAGGAGCTGCAGATAAAGGGACTTCACAACCTAAAGTGCAATAGAAGCAATATCCAATTATTACTTGTTTCTTCTTTAAGAAGACTGGTCATGTGAAGAAGAATTGTCCAAAATATGCTAACTAGCTCATTAAAAAGGGCAAACTTCTGAATCTTGTTTGTTTTGAAGTTAATTTGGCCTTAGTACCAAATCATACTTGGTGGATAGATACAGGTGCAACTACTCACATAAGTGTGACTATGCAGGGTTGTCTAAGGAGCAGAGTGCCAACTGATGCTAAAAGATTCATCTATGTGGGAAATGGCAATAAAGCTCATGTTAAAGCTGTGGCTTATATATATTATACTTAGAATCTGGTTCTACTTTGGATTTATATGAGACTTTTTATGTACTGTCATTTAGACGTAATCTAATTTCTATTTCATGTTTGGACAAATCCGGTTATTCTTGTTCATTTGAAAATAGAAAATTTAGTCTCTTTCAATGTTCTAAAGTTATTGGTACAGGTGCTTTGATTGATAATCTATATAAATTAGATATTTCTGCCTCATAGATAAATGAAATTTTGCATATAAATAATTTTGGTACAAAGAGAAAATTAACTGATGAGAATTCCTTTATCTTATGGTACATGCATTTAGAATATATTTCTAAACAAAGAATTGAAGGCTTGTATCAGATGAAATTCTTGATTCCCTTAATTATGCTAATTTTAAAATTTGCATTGAATGTATTAAGAAAAAACAAACAAATATTAAGAAATTAGGGGCCAAAAGGAGTTTAAATGTCTTGGAATTAATACATAATGATATTTGTGGTCCATTCTCTACAGCTTCTTGGAATGATCAATAATATTTTATTACTTTCATAGACGATTATTCTCGTTATGGGTACTTATACTTAATACATGAAAAATCAGAATATCTGAATATATTTAAGATCTTCAAAGCTAAAGTTAAAAATTAACTGGTAAGAAGATAAAAGCTGTCAAATCTGACTGTGGTGATGAATACTATGGTAGATATGATGGATCAGGTGAACAACGTCTAGGCCCTTTTGTAAGATATTTAGCAGAATGTGGCATCGTTCCTCAATACACTATGTTAGGGACTCCAAGTCAAAATGGTGTAGCTGAGAGATGAAATAGAACCTTAAATGATATGGTTAGAAGTATGATTAGTCACTCTTCTTTACTAGAATTACTTTGGGGAGAAGCCTTAAAAACTGCAGTTTATATTCTTAATAGAGTTCCAAGCAAAGTAGTAGCTAAAACTCCATATGAGATGTGGACAGGAAAGAAGCCTAGTATTAAGCATTTTCATGTCTAGGGATGTCCAGCTGAGGTTAGGCCTTATAAGCCTAATGAAAGAAAATTGGACTAAAAAACTGTTAGCTGCTATTTTATTGGATACTCTGAAAGATCAAGAGGCTTTAAGTTTTATGATTCCTCAAATAAATCATTTTTTTAGACGGGCAATGCTAAATTTATTGAGGATGTTGAATATAGTGGGAGTGATAAACTCAAAGATTTTGATTTTGAGAAGGAATATATTTCTATTCCTAATATTACAATTGAAAATAATCAAGTAATTATGCTTGATATTATTCAGATTATAAATCTAGATAATCAAAATAATCTTGAATTACTTCCTGAAGGATAACAACCTCAAATTGAAATGCCATTAAGGAGATCCATAAGGGAAAGAAGAACAACAATTTCAGATGATTATATTGTATATCTCCAAGAGCATGAGTTTGATATGGGATTGGAAGATGACCCAATCTCATTTAGTCAGGTCAAACAATATTCTAATTCCCAAAATTGGATAAAAGCCATGGAAGATGAGATGAAATCAATGAAAGACAATGATGTTTGGGATCTTTCTGAATTACATGAAGGAGCAAAATCTATTGGTTATAAATGGATTTTTAAAACCAAAAGGGATGCAAAAGACAATATTGAAAGATATAAGGCACGTCTAGTTGCCAAAGGTTTCACTCAAAAGGAAGGCATTGATTATAAAGAGACTTTTTGTCCAGTTTCTTCGAAAGACTCTTTTAGAATCATTATGGCACTTATAGCTCATTATGATTTGGAGCTACACCAGATGGATGTAAAGACTGCATTCCTTAATAGAAACATTGAGAAATATATATATATGATGCAACCGGAAAATTTTCAATCTTCTGATTCAAAACATCTGGTGTGCAAATTAAAGAAATCCATTTATGATTTAAAGCAAGCTTCCCGTCAGTGGTATAAGAAATTTGATCAAGTGATTTCTTCATTTGGTTTTAAAAAAAACACTGTTGATCAATGCATTTATCATAAGGTCAGCGGGAGTAAGTTTATTCTCTTGGTGTTATATGTTGATGATATTATGTTAGCAAGTGGTGATATATGCTTATTGCATGAGACTAAGAGATTTCTTTCAAATAAATTTGAAATGAAAGATCTTGGAAATGCATCTTTTGTGTTTGGTATACAAATTCATCGGGATCACTCCCGTGGTATACTTGGGTTATCACAAACAACCTAATTGATAAAGTGCTTAATAGATTTGGCATGAAAGATTGTGCATCAAGGGATATACCCATTACAAAAGGGGATAAATTTAGTATGCTCCAATGCCCAAGAAATGAAGTTGAAAAGCAAGAGATGGATAAGATTCCTTATGCATCAGCAGTAGGTAGTCTTATGTATGCTCAAGTTTGTACGCATCCGAATATTGCGTATATTGTTGGAATACTTGTTAGATATTTAAGTAACCTAGGAATGGATCATTGGAAAACAGTAAAATGGGTTATGAGGTATCTAAAAAGGACATGAGATTTTATGCTCACATATCAGAGATCTGATCATTTAGAGATCATGGGATATTCTGACTCTGATTTTGATGGTTATCTCGATAGCAGGAGATCCACTTTAGGCTATATTTTCATGTTAGCTGGAGGAGCTATTTCTTGGAAAAGTGTCAAGCAATCACTTATAGCTTCTTCAATAATGGAGGCAGAATTTATAACTTGTTATGAGGCTTCAAATCAAGAAATATGGTTACCAAATTTTATCACAGGGCTACATATTATTGATAGCATTGAGAGACCATTAAAGATATATTGTGATAATAAAGTAGTTGAGTTATATTCCAAGAATAACAGGAGCTCGTCAAAATCAAAGCATATTGACATTAAGTTTCTTGTTGTGAAATAAATGGTTCAGAGTTTTCAAATTTATATTGAACATATTAGTACAAATTTTATGATTGCAGACCCACTTACAAAAGAATTACCACCTAAAGTATTTCATGAGCATGTGGCTTGTATGGGTGTAATCTATTTTGATAATATGCTAGCTTAGTGAGAGTTTGTTTGTATTGTTCAATTATTATGAACTTATTTTTTGATCAGACTAAAGTATTGTTGTTTGAGTGATTGAAAACTCTAAAATTAAGTTATTTAATTTTCAGTTATAATTTAGCATAAAGTATTAAATTTTGGTTATAACGCTTTTGAGTTATAATATTGGACCAGTTGAAAATAGTCATGATTTGAGATCACATTACATAAAATTTTCATGCTACACATCCATACTTGATCTATGTCGTTAATTATATTAATATAGTGACCATTGATGGATCTTGTTACAAAGAATGTAATAAAGATCGCTTTGATTATATATTGATATGATTGATGGACTAGATTGTTTAGAGATGTTAACTCATAAATATAATAAATATGAAGCTCTTACGGTTATTTTATAATGTATAATTATATGTATATATATGTGGTCCAAGTGGGAGATTGTTGGAAAATTTCTATATGTTGGCACATATACTTTTACATATAAATAAAATTTTATACATTAGAAGCTATCTAATATTGGGCCAAATAAAATTTGTGATCTATTTAAGAATTAAATTATTATTTGGCTTATGTGGCATCTCATTTAAAATATATATGGAATTAATAATTTGTGTAGAGGCAAAGTATTTATTTTTATTTTAATGATGGGCTGAAATAAAAAATAAATACACTTGAGGTATAAAAGGGTCATGGTCCCCAGTTTAAGCGGAGAAGTTCTCATTTTCCCTCATTTCTCATCTTGAGTGAAAAGAAGGGGTCTCTCGCTTTCTTGGAGAACGCTGCTTCAAACATGGAAGATTGAAGACCTCGATTCTGCAATTCAATGGATTCAGGTACGCTTCTGATAATTCTTCTCGATAATTTGGCATACCTTTTGGAGATGATCGAATTTAGTTTTCATCTCCTTTAAATCCTAACATACTAATCTATAAAAGTGGCCTGTGATTCTTCCAAAAAAATCTCAATCTTTTAAATTTAAAATAAAAATGCATATCAACCATATGATGGCTCCTATTCATTTCATCTATTCTTCATATCGCAATAGTATCACCATTAATTCATGCCTCTTCATATTCTATAGTGCAACCTTTTATTTTTAAAGAAAAATAAATTTCAATAGTTTGATCGTTTCTATTCATTTCCTCGATAGCCTCTTCCAATCGTATTAGTATCGTCATTCCTTCACCATCTCTTCAAATCTCAAACTGTAAAGCAAAAAATAAATCTTAACCATCTGATCGTAACTATTCATTTCGTCGAATATAGCCTTTTCAAATTGCAATGGTACTACTAATCCTTCACCACCTCTTCAGATGCCAAACTGTCATTTCATCTTAGGTATGCTTCGAGTGGAGAAGAGTTTTGAAAGGGTCGCGCATCATGTGGAGAAGAGTTTTGAAAGAGTACCTAAAAAACCATCTTCGCCTACTTCTACTAGCCTTCATCTACGACGTTGTTCCACTCGAATTGGGAGTCAGAGCTCGTGCCGGTAAAGGATGTTGATTGGAGAACAAGCCTGCTTCCAAAAAAAAAAGCAAGCTTACAGACTCGCTGTTAGGATTTCTATCACGGTACTCCCTGCACATTGATAGCATTTTGAATTACATTCTTGTATATTAATTTGAAGGGTTTTTGTTTCATTTTGAGTAAGCAGTCAGAGAAGATATCTAAGCCGGAGGTAGCGCTATTGTGGCTGTAGAGACTCTAACAACTGGTGGCGGTGGTGGTGCTGCACTAGAAGCAGCTCCTGCCGCTGAGGAGAAAAAGTTTTTTCTTGTGTTATTTTCTTTTAAATATTGCATGCTAAAATAATTTATCCTTATGGTTACTTCATGAATTTCCTCAACTTTAGTTCAAGACTTCTCTTATGGGGTCCAATTGAAATATATTGTTACAATTATGCCGAGTTTGGTCATAGTAGCAAAGTAAGCTTAGTGTTTGCTTTATTTTGTTTATCAATTGTGCATCTTTCATTTCTAAAAAAATGTTAATTATTATATTTTTTTGTTCAACAAAATCCTTCAGGACAGCACAAAGCGACGGGGTGAAAGTACTACTACCACACCACCAAGTCTTTGCTACAGATGTGATCAAGAAGGGCATTTTGCAAGGGGTTACAAAATCTCCAATGTTTGTAGTAACTATGGACTGTCACACTCCATGATCTATATTAGAAGAATTACATCATTCTTTTATTTTAATCATTTAACTAGAGAACAATAATATATATATATATATATATATATATATATATATATATATATATATATATATATATATATATATATATATAATTGCATTTTTGTCTTGTCTGGAGTATTATATTTTAAGATCTTTATCATTTTCTGAAAACATGTAAAATCACATAATGAGCATATAGCCTAGTAAATATCTAAAATTTTATAACAAAAATTAATGTAAGATAAAAGAGAATAATATGCTATAAATCATATAAAATATATATACATCAATATCAATAATGATTATTTGTATCAGTTTATCCTTCTATAGTTCATCATATTTCAATCCATTACATCCTCAGTCACAGTAGTAGTAACAGTCAACAGTAATAACCACTAACGTTAAATAGTGATAATGATAGAAAATAATATCAGTGTCAATCACAATATCAGTATAATGTTCGTAGCAGTGTCGATATCAATATTCAGATATTCAATTATATATCTCAAAGGTATATTGCTCATGCATTTATGACTTCTAATTAGTCTCCCCTTATTACTCTCAATTAATGTACTCCTTATAACTCTCATTGAATCACATGAATCAGTCACCCCGACCTCTCATAACTCCCAATTAATCTACAGCTCCTTATGACTCCCAATCAGTGAATTACATGGATCATTAGGGTATCACATGAAGTTATCATATAATATATTTGATATCATTTAGTACTGCATTTAAAATATAATAAAATTATATCAAATCATTTAGTTGTACAGTGAAAGCTTATGAAATCAGGAGATAATTCATTTTTAAAAGATTTAAGAGAGATAAAATTCATAGCAATCAAAATCATTAAAAATAGAAGTAAGAGCTTAATCACTTATAATACATTGAACAAAATCTATAACATGAATGGCTAAAAATATGATCTAAAGATTTTTCTCTCTCTTATCTCTTCTTCCCCTCCTTTAATTTCTTCTTAACCAAGCAATCAAGTGAGGGAGTCGGTGGGGTGAGGCAAGGATAGGGATAAGGAAAGGATATATATTATTCATGGCCTAGCATCGCAGTACTCACTAGATCAACACCAAAGCGCTCTACTTCAAAATTTTTATATTTTTAAGAAAAATTTATTTCACATATTTGAGTTATTATATATGGACTAGCATATACTTCTCTCTCCATTGCTATAAGTATTTTGCTTTCTCGTATATCACTGATTAGTTTTATAGTTAACTAAATTTTGCACTTATGCCCAAGTCTTTTACATTTTGTCGGCATAGTAATAGCCTCCATCAAAAGTTAAGCATTGGAAGAAAAAGCCAAAAATAATATAGCTCCTACAGACATACTGAAGCCAAATCATATAGCTCCTCGTAACTTCATTTGGGGTGCTTGAAGTTCTCTTGTCACATACTCTATTGAATTTCAATGTACTAATTCAATCATTTACCTTATTTAGATAACTTTTATGTCTACATCTGTTCACTTTGTACTACAATTAATATCTTTTTTTACTCACTGCCATCTATGCTAAATTTTCTTATAGGTGAAAATTTTGCGATGATATCTGGAACTAGCATGTTTAATACCCTTGAAGTTGGGCTTGCCACTTTAATAAAATAGAAATTTTGGAGTTTCAGCCCATCAACCATTGCTTTTGCACTCTCTACAATTTCTTCTCTTTATTACAAACAAGGTGAACCAATCATGGCTCTAAGAGCATACAACAATCCAGACTCATCCCAAGCATCTGCTGCACCGTTTAACATAAGAAGCAGTTTTGTTAATGCTAACGTGGTGTTGTTCAGGGAATCATTTTTTATTCTGGTTTGTTGAACCTCTTTTCTTAACATTGTAACTTGAATGCCTTTTCCTTATATAATCCATTGTCATACATTTCTATGCAGCCTATAATGAGTACATATTGGTGATTGAAAAGAGGATTTATCTTACATGAAAAAACACAAAACAAATCAAAATTAAATTTCCTTAGAAAAATAAAAAAATTGACTTTGAATTTTAATTCTGAAGTCGAACGTACCATTATACCTCCTTGGAAGGCAGAGATAAAATATCCTAATGGGTTCATACTTAGAATTATGAATTTCTCTTGAATATCGTAACCAAATTTTAGAAGGAACTACGTATGACCCTGAAGGCTCAAAATGAAGTTCGATCAAATGTTTAGCTACGATAATTGAGTTGTGTTACCATTAATTTCATATTTGAGGCCATGTTAACAAATACCATATCTCCCCAAAAGAAGAAAATATCATTCACTATCAATTATTTGAATATGACGATGATGATCATCGTTGATTTCGATTTTCTCAAGGAAGAATTAATTTGAATTTTTAAAAAGTAGATGTGGGTTCTACATCTCTTATGAGTGTAAGCCCAGTTAATTACATCATAGGAAGGTTGAATTCCCTACAAATACTGTCAATAATAATAACAACAGAAATTTTATTTTTAGAGATTTTTTAGGAGTGATATTAAAGGAGGTGAATTTATAATCTCAATTGGGATTAGATCGAGTTTGAGCACTTATTTTGGAGATCAAAGGAGAAGAAGTAGAAAGCACTTTGATATTCTAAAATAATTTAGAAATGCCTTAACCTATCCTATGTGTTAGGCTTTAAGTTTTAGATCGAGAGAAGCTTTAATTTGGGTTAATCGATTTATTAGAAAAATGAGATTATATTTCTGAAGTTTTGGGTCTTACAATTATAAATTTTCCCTAGATCCTAAGTCTAAATTAGGTACAAAAAATAGTAACCCAAACCTAGTTAATGCAGTGCAAAATCTGGACTTACCCCATCCTGAATTGGGGAGCTAGCTAACCATATAAGTGATTAAAATCAATGTGTCTGGTCCTTTTATGAAAGAGTGATAGGTTGTTAATTAAGTTTTGAGAATTGGGGCCGACGTCTAGAGCAGGTTGTAATTGACCCTTTGACTTATGTATGATGAATATGCTTAAAAGAGAATGTAATTAAAGTTTTAAACTCTTTTGATTATTTTCTAATGTAATGAATGTTAATTGACTTGATGAATGTATATAATTGATATGAAGCAGTTTTAAAATAATAATTAAAAATAAATTTTATCCTAGAGATTGCACAATAACCCCTTGACAGAAATGCACCATAATAGGCCAGATGGTATGCCGGAACCCACAAGCGGGGAGGTACCTAATAAGGAGGAGAAGAATTTTAATATACATAAATGAGAACTCTCGGCAGTCCCAAGCTTACTTTATAAATTATTAAAGTTACTATATGAGCTTAAAAATTTTATTTAAATTTTAAGTAGAAAGTATTTTAGTCGTGCCCTCATGAGCCTCCGATTGAATTCAGGCTAAAACAAAAAGCAGCAAGTAAGAAAAAATATATAGAAAAAGAAGGCAATATCTAATGCGCAATCAAAGTAAATTAATCAATCAAATTAATTAAATAAATTAAATGTTCATTAGTAAATGTCATTTTATTTACAATCCAAGATCTGCAGAAGTTAAAAGTTGTCGGGCACTATTGACAACAAGACAGATTCTAATCCTAGAACTGACGTAAGTGACTTTGAGTGAGATACTATTTATCTCACTTCTTCATCCTTCCATAAGCTCGTTGTATTCATTAGGTCTGGACATCCAAATGAAAAGAAACTCTCCCTTAAATTAATATTTTCTTTTCTCTTTGAATTGTCAAAAATATCCTAACCTAGATCTCCAAATGAAGAAGAACTCTTCCCTAAGGGATGTTACCCTTCTCTTTGGATTTTAGGTTGGATATTTAATATTCCACTCAAAACTCAACTTTCACAACTCGATTATAACTCAATTAAATTACATCAAGTTTAAAATAAAAAATATATATAGACTCCCTACACGATTATCCTAAGTAATTATAATCAAAACATCTCAAGCAGTATATATATATATATATATATATTATATATATATATATATATATATATATATATATTAAATAAAAAAAATATAATTCGCTATGCTCTTTTAATTTTTAAGGGGGCTTTAGCAATTAGCACATGTAGAAATTTGTGTTAATTTAAATTTTATTTGCCCCCTTTATTTTAGCCCTGCACAAGCATAGTCACCTGCAAAAAATTCTATGAGCAACTAGATCATTCATAACTTAAGGTTAATCTATCGTCCATCACATTAATTCACAGATTGCATAATTAAATAAATACTCACATCAATCAACTTATTTAGTGAGCAACATGTAGTGAAAATCATAGAAAATCCACCACATCAAAAGAAGTAAAGTAAACACCAGCTTAGCCTAGAATTAGAGTTGATTATTCTAACAAACCATCTAAAGTGTGTAGTAAGCTGTGTGGCTTGGATATATCCTAAGCTGATTAACTTCTTAAAGTGGTATAGTGTCTGAATTTATTAAAGGCTCAAATGAATTTTAATTTGAGTTTAAGTATTAGTGTATTGAAGTGAATTTTAAAGTGTATTTTAATTATTGATCGATTACTACCTTTGTTTATACTAGGGTCGTGAAGTTTATTTCACCTTTCTTGGGGTTAAGCTAATAGCTTCGTAGGCTCGGATTACTAGTAGTAATCAATATATATTAATTGACTTAATTGATTATAGGTTAAGGGATGAAAATTTTTAATTAATTTAGTTAATTACTGATTTGAATGATTAAGTTAGAATTTTTTGGAATTTATATTAATTATTAAATTTTAGGATTTTTTAAATTATTTTAATACATTAAATTAATAGTCAAAAGTTGACTTTTTAAATCAAAATAAATTTTAGAATCTTAATATTTTTACTAAATATTAGACCATAATATGACTAATTAGACACTAAGTTTGCTTGATTTAGATTTTTCTATATTAAGTTATGAAATTTTGAAGTTTTGAACTAGTTTTGAACTACTATTGACCAAAATGTTGACTTTTTAACTTTGACTTAATTTTCAAGGTTTAATATTTTTAGAAAATACTAGATCTTAAATGGAGTAAGATGGCTTTGAGTTTGGTTTAATTTGAATTTTTTAGAATTACTTATGAATTTTTTAAATTTTGTGGATCATTTAAATTTTAAAATTATTTAATTAAAAATGTTTTGAAGATTTTGATCCAAATCAATTCCAAATACCTTAAAAATTAAAATCACCCCCAAAGGTCATAAATGGCCTAAGGGGATGTTTCCAAGTGTTTAAGAAATTTTTTTGGAATTTTTAGATTTTTTAATTAATCAAATTAATTAAAAGTTAGTTTTTATTAAAAATTAATTGAATCCTAAATTAAAGTTCCGATTAAAGAGATTTTAATTTTTATGGGTAGAGGATTGAATTATGATCAATTTGATATATTATTTGAATTTTTTGGATTTTATATGAATTAATTATGATTTAATTAAAATCTTATATCAATTTTAGGGATTAATTTAGAGCTACCTAACTGGTGGACCAAATGGACCCCAATTTCAGTTAAACTTGGGCCATAAGTTCACATGAGCTCAAGGCCCAAGCCCACTAAATTTATACCCAATATGAATCCTCTAATGTGGTAAACCAAAACACCTAAGATAACTTTAAGGATACCTTTAGGAATTTAGATTGGGCTACCTAGATTAGGGATTGGGGTGCAATTGGGGGCTACCTAACCCTTACACTAAGCACAATTAACACACCAAAATGCGAGTCTTAAATCTCATTGGAGAGGTCACTAGGCTAGGTTAAGCTTAAGGGTCAAACCATGACCCTTATGCCTAAACTAGCCTAAGTATGCCCTTAATCAAGTAAAATAGAGGAGACAAATATTTTGCATGTCAAAGACATGCCCAAAATTCCAAGCCATGGTGAATTCAATACTAAGAGAAATTACAATAATACCCCTAGGATAATAACAGAAATTGACTAAGTTTCATGCATAATCATGGCTTGGAACCTTAGGGCTTTGATAAATCTCCTTAGAACCTTTCTAATGAGTCTAAGAACACTTAATTTGGCCAAATGTGTGAGGAATTATAATTTTTTGAAGTTCTCTGAATTTTTTAAAATTTTTAAATGGCGAATTACCTAGTTAGCCGCACTTTTCCACGCAGGTGCCATCTAATTGGCCAACCAATCATTGGCGACTAATTGGATAACACAGAATTAACCATGACTATCAGATAGTTAATCAGATGATTATAGTTAATGGCAGTCCAAAACCACAGGATTAAATCGAAGCCATTGATTACGATCAATGGCTCTAATTATGTCTTCAACCTCCTGCAGCCATCCGAGATTGTGAAGCTTTTTGGCGGGATCCAGAGGATTCTACTGGCAAAACTTCACCAAATTTTACAAGGAGCATCAAGGGGGCATGAACCTTCAATTTAATGATCAGAATCTACTGGTTTGAAGGTTTACTTCACATTTGACTGAACTACATAACTATGGAGCTCAGGATTAAGATTTCACCTTGTAGAAATCCCCAACAAATGGAATTTTCTATTGGGAAGCTTGAGGGGAAAAAGACGAGCACTTCTCCTTTAGACGTCGCGACCAGAGAACCCCCCTTCTCCCCAGTAAGCCCCCCACCAATCTCCTTAGCAACCACACTTTATGTTTTCTGCTCAAGCACTAGATTTTCTCCAATAAAAAACAATAAAATCCTACCAAGATACCTATACAAAACTCTTTCTTAAATTTAAAGGTAGACTGAGTAGGAAGTTTGAATAATTAGCTGAAAGAGTATAAGTTATTGATGACAAGCTTAATAATTATATTGCTCATAATAAATTTTATTCTGAGAAACAACCCGATACCTCCTCCTCATCTTGCCATAAGAAACAAAAATATTCCCAAGCTCCAAAGAAATCATATATCCCCCCCACAAAAAAATCAAAAATTCTAACCACAAAGAGACCTGATAGCATTCATACCCTAGAAAAATAAGATATCCTAACCACTAACAAACATGATATCATCCTTTATCTAAGAAAATAAGACATCCCTGATGAGCCAGAAGAGAAAATTATAAAATTTTAGAGGAAGTGGAAAGTGAAGAAGCATAAATTAAATAAGTCAATCCCATCCCAAAATGAATCAATCCCACTCCAAAATGAGCCAATCCTAGCCCAAAATAAACCAATCTTAACCCAAAATCAACCAATCTCATCCCAAAAGGAACCAATCTCACTCTAAAATGAGTCAATCCTAGCCCAAAATTAACTAATCTTAGCTCAAAATCAACTAATCCTGATCAATGGCGTTGTAATAACTCCTAAACATACAAAATCCAATAGTGAATTATGAAGGCATTGAGAAGTTGAGTTCTGAGGAGAGAAATTTTATATATGAATGCTTTAAGAAGTTCAAT
Organism: Dendrobium chrysotoxum; assembly: GCA_019925795.1. Taxonomy (NCBI): domain Eukaryota; kingdom Viridiplantae; phylum Streptophyta; class Magnoliopsida; order Asparagales; family Orchidaceae; genus Dendrobium; species Dendrobium chrysotoxum. Next base: position 51,658,482 of record CM034301.1, read on the forward strand.
TAGAGGTAAAAATTACAACTGTTATAAACTAACAAAATTTTTTTGTTATGCGTATGTTATGTATATGTTATGTGTAATTTATGCTATTTTATGTGTATTATGTGCATATTTTATGCGTATGTTATGTCTGATTACTTCTTAATTTATGTGTTTATTATGTTTATTTTTTTGCAATGACGATATAGTCTTTCAATGTAGGAACATTGTTATTTCTAGGGATGACATTGATGAATTAATAACCGATTATTATTTTTTCAATGATCATATAGATGTCTTCGCCCTTTTGTTAAATGAGAAGTATTAACTTATGCTTAATAAGTACCATAACTTTCTATACATCTCGCCAGTGTATTGGGTTAGTATTTAGTTTTAACACTAGTTATAATATTTGTAGCTGCTTTATTTTTCATTTCTTATATTTACTTGCAAAATTATAAAGGAATGGACTCATTGTCGAAATTGTATATCGACCATATAACCAAAGTTGCTATTAATTCATGTAACATTTTACTTCAACCAATCATTGAGTCCTCGTACTGGACCCATCTGGTTGGGTTGCTGAATTAACATAAGTGGTAATTTTATGATTCTTTGCCCAACCGTGTACATAGGATTGTTGTTCCAAAAATCATAAATGCGAGATAAGAAGCCTATATTTTTTAGAACTTTACATAACTAATTTTTACTCTATGTATTTTTCAGATAAAAAGCCTATATAATGACACAAAGGAGTTTTTAATAGTGATATCATAAAATGAAAGATTTCTACAATAATTGGTGTGCCAATTTAGACTAACTATGTAGATTACGGAATGTTTGTTTGTAAATACATAAAAAGGATTAGTCTTGAAGGCAGCACTACATGGACTAATAATAAAAGTTGGCAAGAAGAAATGCCAAAGCACAGGGCGAAATTCATGCATGAACTTTTTTGTAAATCACTAAGCATAGTTTGATAATTTTTTTGTTCATAGTTTTCTTCATAGTTTGTAATATTAGTTTTGTTTATAGTTTGTAATCACTAAGCATAGTTTGATAATTTTTTTATAATAACTAATTTTTTTGTGCATAGTTTTTATTAGTCTTATTCATTAATTTTTTAAAATTCATTGGAGTTATCGTTTAAATATGCATACCGTACGCAGAGAATATTCATACCGTAGGCATAAAATACGCATATCGTATGCAGAGAATACGCATATCGTATGCATAAAATACGTATATCGTATGCATAATATCGTATGCATAATATATATATTTTAAACGTAAAAACTACATATATCATTGGTTCCTTATGACTTTTTTGTAACTTTTTATCATTTATAAAACTCGCTTATCCACAAAATTATTTCCAAAAAAATTTTGTTGAATGGATTTTTTATGCGTACGTTATACGTTACAAAATTTAGTTTTTAGTTTTTAATTGTTAGGAGTTATAACTATTGGTGTCAATTTCGGGTCACGGGTCGGGTTCGGGTCGAACCCGAAACTGACCCGGCACTATTCAGGTCAACCCGAATCCGACCCATTTTTGCAAACGGGTCGATTTTTCGGACCCAAACCAGACCCGCTTCGGGTCCGGGTCAACCCGACCCGACCCTCTTCCGGTCTGGGTCAACCCGACCCGACCCGAATGACCCGGTGCCAACAAAAAATTACTAATTTTCAGGTCAAAAAATGGGTCAATCTCCATTTTTCGGGTTAAAATCGGGTCATTCTCGGGTTGCCGGGTCAAAAACGGGTCATTTTAAGGTAAATTTCGGGTCTACGGGTCAACCCAAACCTGACCCAATTTTTAAAACGGGTCAAATTATTGAACCCGAACCCGACCCATTTCGGGTTCGGATCAACCCAAACCCGAAATTTTCGGGTCGGGTCCAATACTGACACCCCTAGTTATAACATAGTAATCATTGTATTTTTGGTTTTTAATTTTTAGTATTTAGGTATAGGAATAAGTCCAAAGGGTTTAGTATTCTTAGTGAATAGTATTTAAGGTTGAGAAATAATGAATAAGATCAAGGATTTTTTGTATTTGATATTTATGTTTAATATTTATGTAACTAATGGTTTATTGTATAAAGTGTTTAGACTTTTTTTTATAATTTTTTTTTGTGTTTTGATAAACTACTCATAAAGTACACATTATATACACATTTAGTACTCACTTTATACGCATTACATACGCAGATAATACATTAATTTGGATTAATTAATGGGATCTTATTTGTTACTTAAGGTCCCTAAATTTATGTTTTTAGGTTATTTATAGTTTATTGTTGAAGAATATATTTTTTATATTTAGTTTTAATTGTTAGCAGTTATGACATAATAGTTGATATGTCATCGGAAAATTATCTTGATTGGGCACGAATCTCGAAGCAAAAACACAAGTTGAAAACTTCAAAAATTAATTCAGAGACCATTTAAACTCCGATTTCAGCAAGCTTATAGTCGAACTGAGCGTCTCGGAAATACGAACCCAACGACACCAAATTCGACTCAATCCGAGCCCAAATGAGTCCAAACGAAGCACCCGAAGCACTGTTGAAAGCATCAAACAGCAATTTGAGTTACCAAACGGCCTCCGATTTTGACAAGCTTATAGTCGAATCGAGCGACTCGACGAGACGAATCCAACGAGCCCAAGATAGTAGAATTCTGATATCATTAAGACCTTCAAATGCTTGATAAACGGTTCACGATCAAGGGATTCAATATCGGCCGTTCATCCGGATCACTCCCTATTCGCCCCTGATCCCTCACATATTTACGGGCTATGCCACTCCAGAAAAACTATAAATAGCCCCTCATTTCTCTTAAGAGGGGACCCAAGCCAAGAAGAGAAGAAGAGAAGGAAGAGAAGAGAAGCCCAGGAGGGAATAACTCCTCCTCGACCACCGCCGGAACACCGCCGGAACACCACCGAAGCACCACCAGGCGCCCGAGGGACGCCGGAGCTCTGCCCGACACGGGAGCAACGTCGGAATTCTGCCCGACGCCAGAATTCTACACGACGCCCGAGTGACGCCGGACTTCTTTCCAAGTGACGCCGGAATTCTGTCGGACACTCAAGTGACGTCGGAACTCTGCTTGTCCTTGTAACTGATACTCATTGTAATCTGATCGTCCTGAATTTAAAGGACGAATCAGCCTCGTGTACTTCAAAAAACACTAGTGGAACTCTTTCAACTGGGCGTGGCCCCGTGGTTTTTCCCTTTTTCAGGGCTTTCCACGTAAAAATCCTGGTGTTCTTTTATTCTTCTGTTTGTGTGCTGGATATACGTACAACGCTGAGACGGAAATTTAAATTCTATCACCGCGTATATTTGAGTCCGCAACAGTTTGGCGCCATCTGTGGGAAAACTATCCCACACTCCTAAATATTGTTTTCATGGCCAATAGGCGTAGCAGTCGCCTCATAGGAGCCTCCCACTCCCACTCTCATCAATCCAGAAACCAGTCTATAAATCATGGACATCAAGTTTCTGCCTTCTTTTTTTCCTGGGGGGCAACACATTGCTGGAGAAGGAACCTCAGGGCCTTCTTTGGAGGAGCGAATCCGAAAAATGGAAGAATCTCAGAACGAGATCCTACAACTCATGCGAGAGACTCAACAACCGGCACTAGCACCACAGGAGGAGGTTCTTCTCCCTCGAGATCCACCACGAGTAGAAGCTGTTCAACTCGAACATCTTCAAGGAGAAATTCCTCTTCCTCCGCCAAGGAGACATCTGCAGTCACATCAAGATAATGAACTGGCTGATACAGCAAGTTCTACCCATCCTTCGCACACAGGTCGGCAACCTCGTATTCCTTTGGACCTCCCTGAAGAGTTAGCCCGACCACACACTGCTGAGCTCCCTCGCAATGCCCTTCGCCATGAACTACGACGATTGGTCCGAGAAGAGTTCCCTGCAGGAGGCATAAGGCAACCCCTTCGTTAGTGGGACTTGCAGGAGTCGTCACCCTTTACAGAAGCTATTCTTCAACACGCTATTTCGGTAGGATTTAAACTACCGAGCATTGATTCCTACGACGGGACATCCAACCCGTACGAGCACATCGATCATTACAAAACCATCATGCATATCCAGCGAGCTTCGGATGCCCTCCTATGTCAGGTTTTTCCTGCTACACTCAAAGGACAGGCGCGAACATGGTTCTATTCTCTTCCATCTGGAACGATCCCTTCATTCATCAAATTGGCCAAAGCCTTCGTTGAACAGTTTGTAGCCAATCGAAGAATTGCTAAAGATTCTTCCCACCTCTCCGGGATTCGTCAAAACGAGGGAGAATCATTAAAAGAGTACTTTCAGCGATTTTCCACCGAGGCACGACAGATTCCAGGAGTAAACCCAGAATTGCTCCGAGGGCTCTTCCTTAGAGGCCTTCGTCCTGGTCCTTTCTATTCGGCACTTATGCGCGACACTGTTCATTCATATGCCGATCTGATCCATCGTGTGGAGGCGCAGATATCTGCAGATGAGGCAATAAATGCTCATAGAAAACAGTTCGAGCAAACCACTGGGAAGCGTAAGGGAGCACCTGAGGTGGAAATTCCCTCATCACAATGGAAAAAGCAAGGGAATAGCAATCTACCTCCTAGACCCCCATTACCATAACGAGAACCTCGGCAGGAGAAAGAGTACACTCCGCTCAACACATCTCGAGCAAATGTGTTAATGGCGATTCAAGATCAGGACAAAGTAAAATGGCCGCATCCTTCGAAGCCAAATACAGGAGATCAAGATCAGTACTATCACTTTCATCGTAGTCGTGGCCACACTACTGAAGCATGTTGGCAACTTAAGGATGAGATTGAAAGACTTATCCGCCAGGGCTATCTTCGACAGTTTATTGGGAACCCACCTACCCGAGAAGAAGCTCGCCCCACTGGGGGGCAAAATCAACAACAACAAAGACAACAGTTGAATAATATTCAAATGGTTGGCGAGATTGAATGACCACGCACTTTGTGTAGTTGTATTAGTAATACTACTTGTCATGTGTCATCGTGTATCTCTTCTATGATAAGTAGGATGTCACTCTAATGTCCTTAGTATTTATACCAAGTCAAATGATGTGGTTGTCCCTATATGTATCTCTTCTGTTGTATAAGGGAATTATTGTATTGTCTTACAGTAATATAATGTGTTGTTCGTCCAATTTTGATATTGTCACTTTCTTTAAAAAGAATACAACTGACAGTGAAAAACTACTGACAAATATAGTCTTTTTATCTATGATCTGAGAAATACACAGTCTTTATTGCATCTCAATCATTGGAAGATCGATCCCAGGAGGATTCGATCCGACCTCTTCCATACAGGTTAACGTCGTCGAGCAAAGGCTCCGACATACAATCTCGGATAGGTCTCACATCCTTGGTGGATTCTCTCGACCTCTTCCATACAGGTTAACGTCGTCGAGCAAAGGCTCCGACATACAACCTTAGATAGGTCTCACATCCTTGGTGGATTCTCTTGACCTCTTCCATACAGGTTAGCGTCATCGAGCAAGGCTCTGACATACAACCTCGGATAGGTCTTACATCCTTGGTGGATTCTCTCGACCTCTTCCATACAGGTTAGCGTCGTCGAGCAAAGGCTCCGACATACTACCTCGGATAGGTCATATATTCTTGATGGATTCTCTGGACATCTCCTACAGAGATTCTTGGCGGGCAAAAAATCTTCGAAAAAGCATGTTACACAATATATTAACTCATGTTTCAAAGATGCAAAAGTGAGTTTTCAACTTCATATAAATATTATTGAAGTCATATTACGAAAGATTATACATCTAGGTCACCTTAAAAGCAAAAGGTACACTGGTGACATTCATACAAGCTAGTATCATCAAGCAACAAGTAACTTTAACACAGTCAAATGTCCTTGGTGGATTTAAGTGACTTCTCCCTTACTGCACGCAAGCATCTCCTACAACTGCTCCTTCACAGAAAGGACATAATTGGATCATCATCAGACCTCCACTCAGTTGACAGTGTTAGTGTATTGCTAGAATGTTGGCATGTCACACTACTTCGGCCCCTTGATTCAGTAATATCTGATGTTGGCACACTTCAGTATGGATGAATATTGCATTAACACAATGTTACTGGACGCCCGCCATCATCTGCCTGTCGCCAGACCCTCGTCGAATTTCTACCCAACGTTGTATTTCTGCCAGTTGCGTGACTTGCCTCGAATATCTACCCGACGTTGTACTTAAGCCCGTCGAGGGACTTTCATTGGACTTCTGCCCGACGACGAGCTTCTTCCCGTTGCTGGGTCTCTGCCCGTCGCCGGACTTTCGTTGGAAATTTTGCCCAATATTTTCGTCGGACTTCTGCCCGACACCGTACTTCCACTCGACGTAGGACTTCTGTCAGTCGCGGGACTTTCGTCGCACTTCTACCCGACGTCGACCTTCTGCCCGTCGTCGGACCCTCGTCAGACTTCAACCCGACGCTGTACTTCTTCCCAACGTCGGACTTCTGCCCGTTGCCGGATGTTTGTTGGGCTTCTACCCGACACCAAATTTCTACCCGTCGTGGGACTTCTGCCCGCTAACGGATTTTCGTCGGAGTTATACCCGACGCCGTAATTCTTCCCGACGTCGGACTTCTGCCCATCGCCGGATGTTTGTTGGGCTTCTACCCGACACCAAATTTCTACCCGTCGTGGGACTTCTGCCCGCTGACGGATTTTCATCGGAGTTATACCCGACGCCGTAATTCTTCCCGACGTCGGACTTCTGCCCATCGCCGGATGTTTGTTGGGCTTCTACCCGACACCGAATTTCTACCCGTCATAGGACTTCTTCCCGCCGATGGATTTTCGTCGGAGTTCTACCCGACGCCGTACTTCTTCCCGACGCCTGACTTCCGACCATCTTCAGACTCCCTCCGACTAACATCTCACCTCCACATGAAGGAATGAAAAAGAAAAGAAATTTCTAACTCCTGTACAAGAGGAGGGGCGTTGTCTCAAGTAGGGAAAATTACCTACTGAATAACAACGGAATGCCTCAACTGTCAGAAAGCCAGAATGAGAGAAAAAAGAGGGAAAACCCCTAACTTCTGTGCAAAAGGAGGGGCGCCGAATCAAGTAGGGAAAGTCACCTACTTAAAAACGGCGGAAAGCCTCAGAATGCCAAAAGCTAGAAGGCCAGGGGAAGAGGAGAATGCGGTGCAAATTTTCATTATCCCAAGGGGGGTATTTATAGGATGAAAATGGGAGAGAAAGAGAGGGAAAAATTAAAAAAAGAGGGGGAAAATGTTTGAAAATTGGAGGGAGGAGGCTTCTAGAAGAAAGTTTGAATTTTTTTGGAATTTTTTCGGAATTTTTTCGAATTTTTTTGAATTTTTTGGATTTTTTATAATCCATGAGGGCCCCACCTCTCAAAAAAAAAAAAAATTTAAAAGTGCAACTGCTGCTGCGCGCCCGGAAAGCCTCAGAATGCCGGTTGGCCGGTTCGGCCGCCTACGCGTTGCCGGGCTCCGATTTCGAGCCCGGACGGTCCAAATTGGACATTTTTTGGGTCCTCGAACACGTTTTTCGAAGTTCCGGACTCAATTTTGACACTTTTGGAGCTCAACGAGGCCTCTACAATCAAGTTTGAGCAAAATAATATCTTTTGGAACGCAATTTTTCGCGATTCGGCAAATGTAAAATGTCAGAACAAGTATTTTCGGACTCCTGGAGCTTCGACGTCCGAAAATAGGGGGGCAACTGATATGTCATCGGAAAATTATCTTGATTGGGCACGAATCTCGAAGCAAAAACACAAGTTGAAAACTTCAAAAATTAATTCAGAGACCATTTAAACTCCGATTTCAGCAAGCTTATAGTCGAACTGAGCGTCTCGGAAATACAAACCCAACGACACCAAATTCGACTCAATCCGAGCCCAAATGAGTCCAAACGAAGCACCCGAAGCACTATTGAAAGCATCAAACAGCAATTTGAGTTACCAAACGGCCTCCGATTTTGACGAGCTTATAGTCGAATCGAGCGTCTCGACAAGACGAATCCAACGAGCCCAAGATCGTAGAATTATGATATCATTAAGACCTTCAAATGCTTGATAAACGGTTCACGATCAAGGGATTCAATATTGGCCGTTCATCCGGATCACTCCCTATTCGCCCCTGATCCCTCACATATTTAAGGGCTATGCCACTCCAGAAAAACTATAAATAGCCCCTCATTTCTCTTAAGAGGGGACCCAAGCCAAGAAGAGAAGAAGAGAAGGAAGAGAAGAGAAGCCCAGGAGGGAATAACTCCTCCTCGACCACCGCCGGAACACCGCCGGAACTCCGCCGGAACACCGCCGGAACACCACCGAAGCACCACCAGGCGCCCGAGGGACGCCGGAGCTCTGCCCGACACGGGAGCAACGTCGGAATTCTGCCCGACGCCGGAATTCTACCCGACGCCCGAGTGACGCCGGACTTCTTTCCAAGTGACGCCGGAATTCTGTCGGACACTTAAGTGACGTCGGAACTCTGCTTGTCCTTGTAACTGATACTCATTGTAATCTGATCGTCCTGAATTTAAAGGATGAATCAGCCTCGTGTACTTCAAACAACACTAGTGGAACTCTTTCAACTGGGCGTGGCCCCGTGGTTTTTCCCTTTTTCAGGGCTTTCCACGTAAAAATCCTGGTGTTCTTTTATTCTTCTGTTTGTGTGCTGGATATACGTACAACGCTGAGACGGAAATTTAAATTCTATCGCCGCGTATATTTGAGTCCGCAACAATAGTCATTATATTTTTGTCTTTTAGTTTTTAGTTTTTATGTATAGGAATAAGTCCAAAGTATTTAGGGTTCTTGATGAATAGTATTTGAGGTTGAGGAATAAGAAATAAAATCAAGGGTTTTTGTATTTAGTATTTAGGTTTAATATTATGTAATAATGGTTTATTGTATAAAGTGTTTAGACTTTTTTTTATAATTTTTTTATATTTTAATAAATTACTCATAAAGTACGTATTATATACACACAACATATGCATCGAGTACGCACTTCATACTCACAACATACGCATATAATACGCATTAATTTGGATTAATTAATAGGATCTTATTTGTTACTTAAGGTCCCTAAATTTATATTTTTAGTTTATTTATAGTTTATTATTGAAGAATATATTTTTTGTATTTAATTTTTAATTATTAGGAGTTATGACATAATAGTCTTTATGTTTTTGGTTTTTAGTTCTTAGTATTTATGTATAAGAATAAGTCAAAAGGGTTTAGGGTTCTTGGTGAATAGTATTTAAGATTGAGGAATAAAAAATTAGATCAAGGATTTTTTGTATTTGGTATTTAGGTTAAAGATTTATGTAACTAATGATTTATTGTATAAAGTGTGTAGACTTTTTTTCTGGTTTATTTTAATATTTTGATAAATTACTCATAAATTACATATTGATACGCACAATCTATGTATTGAGTACGCACTTCATACGCATAACATACACATATAATACGTATTAAATACATATTAATTTGTATAAATTTATATGATTTTTTTGTTATTTAAGGTTGATAAATTTATATTTTTAGGTTATTTATAACTTATTGTTGAAGAATATATATTTTTATTTATCTTTTAATTGTTAGGTCTTATGATATATTAGTCTTTGTGTTTTTGTTTTTTAGTTTTTAGTATTTATGTATAGGAATAAGTTCAAAGGGTTTAGGATTCTTGGTAAATAAAGGTTGAAGAATAAGAAATAATTAGATCAAGAATTTTTTATATTTGATATTTATGTTTAATATTTATGTAACTAATAGTTTATTGTATAAAGTGTTTAGATTTTTTTTATAACTTTTTGTGTTTTGATAAATTACTCATAAAGTACACATTAAATACGCACAATATATGCATTTAGTACGCACTTCATACTCACAATATACGCATTAAGTACGCATTAATTTGGATTAGTTAATGAGATCTTAATTGTTACTTAAGGTTGATAAATTTATATTTTTTGGTTGCTTGTTGTTGAGGAATATGTTTTTTATATCTAATTTTTAATTGTTAGGAGTTATGACATGTCATTGTGTTTTTGGTTTTTAGTTTTTAGTATTTATGTATAGGAATAAGTCCAAAATGTTTAGGGTTCTTGGTGAATAGTATTTAAGGTTGAGAAATAAGAAATAAAATCAAGGGTTTTTGTATTTGATATTTAGGTTTAATATTTATGTAACTAATGATTTATTATATAAAGTGTTTAGACTTTTTTTTAATAATTTTTTTATTTATGTTTTGATATATTATGTATAAAGTACATATTAGATACGCACAATATATACAGATAATGCACACACAATTTAGCATTTAGACTTTTTTATTATTTTATTTAATTTATTATAAAAATACTTATTAAGTACGCATTCGATATGCATAAATTACGCAGAACATACGCATGCACTATGCACAAAATATGTCAAATTTACGCAGAAATTACGCATTAATTATGCAGTATTTATGCACTAAATCCACATTAAAAATGCAGTATTCCCAAATAATTGTACAAAAGGATATATTTCAAAAATCCATAGTCACAAATTTACTTATTTCATTTATACAATTATTGCTCTGATTCAATGGTATCCATCATCATCCTCATGGACTTAGCTGATGGTTGTCATGAGGGTCTGTTGGTTATGAATTCTTCGATAAAGCATTTCGGCATGCTTCTAAAATTTATCTTCTAAACTGATGGGTGTCTAATGGGTCTACCGGTTATGAATTCTTTAGTGAAGCATTCCGGCATGCTTGTAAAATTACACTGTTGAACTGATGGCTGACTAGAGGGTAGGCCAGATATGAATTCATTTGTAAAGCATTTAGGCATTCTTGTGAAATTACACTATTGAGCTGATGGCTGACTAGAGGGTGCGTCGATTATGAATTCCTCTCTAAAGCATTCGGGCATTCTTGTGAAATTACACAGCTGAGTTGATGGCTGACTGGAGGGTACGCCATTTATGAATTCCTCTGTATAGTATTCAGGTATTCTGGTAAAATTACACTGCTTTGAAGGTGAACATATTTGTGATATTTTTTCCTTCACGTGTGATTTTTCTGTTAATAAAAATTAATCACAAGAAAATTTAGTTATAATATGTCATAATATATAATGAAAAGAAATTAATCATGAAGTTAAATAATACTCTTTCACTTCTTCTTTTTCTAGTGTCTTTTCAGCCTTGCATTCGATACACATTTAGGGCTACGTTTTAGAGGATCTTTCACTTTTGTAATGTCATCCTGTGCACTTGTGGTTCTTTCTCTTCTTACTAAGAATCAAATTAATATTTTCAGACATATCCTTTATTGCAGCCAACATATATTATCAGCCTTTTCATTCAACTACGCTCGTATACTAATTTGGTATGCAAACCTGCTGATATGATTTCTGAATATGAATCAACTACTAGCTTCAGAATTATTCTGAGTAGATCCTTTCAATATTTTGCTAGAATATATATCTTTCCAAGCTCTTACTGACCATCACAGTAGTATGTACTTTTCAGGGAATTTCATAATATCCATCTGTCACAAAACTCTCATGCAGTGAGAATATAGTAAACCCATCATTTCAAATTTCCTGCAGGTGTATTGAATGCTTCCATCTTGTGCATTAAAATTAATAACCCAATGATGAGAATAATCCTTTTTCTCTGTACAATAGATAAAAAATTAAAGAATCATAAAACACAAACTCTAAGTTCATTCCACTCACACATTGTAAAAATTCTTTTTCAAAAAATGAATATGATTTTCTTGAATAAAATTGAGCAGCTTGTTTTAATATTGGACTATTTTTATTATAGGTTCTATTTTAGACTAGCTATATTTGTAATCCTCATCCTGCTCATTCCGACGCCAATTGCTCATCACCTTCTCTAAACCCAAGACACAATTAGTTATAGAACTTGTGGGCTTAGAATCTCGCTACGTTGTGTGGGTAGAATGTCCATGTTAAAACAATCCTTATTGAATGCGGTAGACCACTTATTTCTTATCTTATAAAGATCCTCCAACCACCCATGATTGTGGAGGTTCCCTTATGTGATCATTTCAGCCCATATTTTTTCAAACTCCTCCTCAGAGTCATATTTGCTCAAACACTTATGAAAGAGGCCTTTGGCTTTATTGTTGCTAATGAAGCACAACACTTTTAATGGAGCCTTTTTATGGATATGCCATTGGCACAGTCTATGTGAGTGTGAGGTAATATAATTTCTAAGGCCCTTGCCATTGCTTGGTCTTGATCCGTAAAAATTATTTTTGAATGTTTATCATCCATTATTCGTACAAAAATTATAAACAATCATGTATATGATTCAATCGCCTCTTCTGACAAGAAGGTCTCCCCAACCAAAATATTTTGCTAATGATTATTGATCTCGACAAATTGTGCGCATACTAAATAATATTTATTAAATCTATAACTAGTATAAAAAATTACCACATCACCAAAGCAATCATAATCTATCCTACCAATCCCATCAACAAAAAAATAATAATATATCAAATTCATCAATTTGGACATCCCAAGCAAACATATTATCATCAACTTGACGATCTTTAAATAACTGAATCAAATAATTAGTGTCTCCAAATTCAATCTTTGATCTTTTCTCTTTTTGAATAAAGTTGTACGCATCCCTCTTAGAGAATCTAACATTTTGGACACCTCCAACTTCATCAACGAGGTAGGTATATACATCAATAGTTCTTATCTCAGCTTCTGTTATTGATTTAAGAACTGAAGTTTTAACATCACACATATTCCTACATAATCTAAGAAGATGTCGGTTTTCTGGCCCAGACAAATCATGATTGTGATTTTCAATAAATTTTTTCACCTTCCAATATCCAGCTTCATCCACTGTAAACTTAATCATTACTGGACAACCAGTTCCGGTGTTTGATTTCTAATATTTCAATTAGAAATTAAGATCAGACATCTTTTTAAAACTAGTTTTTGAATAAACAAAGTCTTTGGATTTAATTTTTTTAAAATTTGGCCATTAACTATGATGATCCTTGCAAATACTAAAATCAATATTATGGGCATGATTATAGTAAGCCTTGTACGCCTCTTTCTCATTCTCATAAACATCCTGATAAATAAGTAGTAAATAAGAAAAATATAATTAATATATAAGCAAAAATACGAAGAAAAATAAGCACAAATTACACAAAAAATAAGCACAAAATATGCGATAAATACGCACAAAGTATGTATTTGATACACACAAAATGCACAGTAAGTACGCACAAAATATGCAGTAAATATGCACAAGTTATGCAATACATACGCACAAAATATGCAGTAAATACACACCCAATAAGCAATAAATAAGCACAAAATATGTGATAAATACACACAAAATACACAGTAATTATGCACAATAAATATAAATAAAATAAGCAGTAAATAAGCAAAAAATACGCAGTAAATAAGTACAAAGTTCATATAAATTATGCACAAAAAACTCATTAATTACACATACAGTTTAAGGCAGAAATTTCTCTACAAATTAAAAATGAAGGAAAATATGAATTAAATTTTAAAATATGCATAATTGTTACCATATTGTAAAGAAATGTGGAGAAATATGAATTAGCGGCTACAATACTTCAAAGAAAACTTAGATGGATTTGAACTTTATCAATAATTTGAAGCATGCATTTCCTAAATTTATCTTTTGCTCTTGTTGCACTTCTTTTAACTGTTCTGCTTCCTCGATGTCTTCATACTTATTTTCGACCCCCGCGTCCTCTGAGAATATCGTCTGGTCGTAAAAAGAAACGTCCTCCTCTAGATCAATCTTCATTTTCATCGTATTTTTTTTGTCTTTTCTTACTTTCTCAGCTTGTGAAAATTTTCGCTAAACCCTTATATATTGCGGAGCTTCGCGACTGAAATCTCAAAAAAAGAAGCGGCAACCCTAATTTGAAATGTATTCAAATTTCGTATAAGGATGGTTGGGGTTTAAGTGTTGAAGCCACGTCGGCAATTGCCACATAGGCTATCCATGAGTCACAATTTTATTGGCATTAGAACGCAGAGCAACGTCCGGATTCCACACCAAATAATTTCTCAGCAGATAGAGCATCATTGTGCGCTTGAAATGGGGTGGAGAGGAGAGCCATATTAATATTAGGCATGGCGTTGTATGATACTCGGCGTGGTCCAGTATGAAATGTTGGACTTCAATAGAAAAGTCCATATAGTTATTGCATATGTCTCAGTTTTTTTACTTGATTTATTTATAATTTTTGAACTATTATCACTAAATGTTATGTCTTATTGCAGGGATGTCATTTTTATGTGTTATAGAGATTAGTTGAGTTTATCTTATAATTAAAATTGTTGATATTGCTCTTTGTTGTATTAATTAATCTTGTATCCTAATATGTTTAAGTTTCTAGAACGCACTGTGTTGTATTGACTCTTACTTGAATCTTGTCTGAATCATGTAAGAATCTTTTTTAACCATGTTTGAATTTTATTCAAATTTTAATTGATTATTGTTCGAGTCAAGATTGAACTCTACTTGGAGCTATCTCCAAATAAAGGGTTTGAATGAGACTCAAATAGATTTCTAAAAAGCTTTGAGTAACCTTATTCAAGTTTTTATTCACACTAATTTGATAATTTTTAAATCAATATCATTAATTTGATAATTTGAGACTCAAATATTCCTTTTGTGCTTCATATCCCCTAAATCCTATAAATTTGCCCAAGTATCGAATTTAGTAAATTTGGAATTAATTTATTTGATTAATATTAATGATTAAGAATAGTTGGGTTGTATGTAATTAATATGATTAAATACTATTAATTCTATTTTATTCTTATTAATCTTAATTAAAATAAAAAAACATACTTGTTATATATTAATATAATACATAATTATTAATTAATAAATATTTAAATAATAAAACAAAAAAATAATAAAAACATACTTATAAACAATTATTTTTTTTGTGTTACAACTAACAATATAATTAAGCAAGTTGATTTGGACTTGGTTGAAAAAATGATCTATGAGTTGAATTTGATGAGCTAATAAGTCTAATTTAAATTTACACTTATTTGAATCATTTTGACTAACTCATTCTAAAAATATTAAAATAAAATATATGAGAATTCAAAATTTTAAATAAAAAATTTGTTAAAATTTTAAAATGTTATATCTCAAATTTTTTTATATCAAGTAATTTTTTATTCTTTTTATTATCGTATTATAATTATTATTTGAATTGAAAATATTTCTCTCATTCATTATAAAAAAGCTGATTTCTTAACTTACCCAAATTCATAAAATTAAGCATAAATTAAAATTAGAAATAACGTAAACACGATTCAATACATTTACGACATCTCCAGCTGAAAAATTTATTTTTCACTTCAAAATATAATAAAAGACATATCAAATATTAATTCATCCACAACCGAACTCTATTTTTAACACTAAAAACGAATATTTTGTGTATATTTTTTCTCTATTTTTTTTTCTTAAAAATAAACATGTTTGTGAACCATGCGATGCCAATATTGACGTCGCACTGTTTAAAAGAAAAAATATTTTTTTGAATACCGCTCAGTTATAGGCTTGCGCGAACCTCAAATGCCCGTATGAAGTGGTTGGAGATGCCCTTATGCCTCTCTGATCACAACTTCTTTGGCAAGAAAAGAATTTTCTGACTGGCCAAATGGTCAGTGATCGATCCATGTCGACGTGGACATCAAGTTGATCGACCATTGGACGGCTGAGATTTCGTCTGTTAGTAGAGTTGAGCTTTCAAGCATAAACCTGAAGAACTTTAGCGCGGAGAATCCACGCACACTGAAAGCAAAAGAGAAATATAGATGCCAGCACTATGTAAATTTATTCCATGGGGTTTGGATTTCTCATCAATTTAAAGAGAAAGGTTTTAGCACTGTAAGATGAAATTATCTCTAATATTACATTAAAATAACGAAGATAACAGTTCCCCACATTATAAAATATATCAATAAACCATTCTTATTGGAAATATTTTTGTGTTATAGTAGATTAAGAGCACAATCTCCGTTCAAAGCATATACTAAGGCTTCATTTGGTTTCCACCGACTTTCTTTTCGTTTTTAAAAGGAGGTCTTACGATGGAGAACGTAGGATATTTTTCCTTCTCGTACCGGCAAAAAAACGGAGGTACAGTAAAAGGCATTTTGAAAAAGTCCCGTAAACAAACAGTAAAATAATAAAATTTTCGACGTTTGAAAATGGAAACGGAGAAATTGCCACCAACCAAACGAGGCCTAAGTCCACGTTCTTGTCATATTTTTATGAATCTGAGTTGTCAAAACTTGCGTCGAGCCTTGCATTCGATGTATGAATATACTACTAATTTTTATCAGTTTCTTTCTCACACTAATGGGCCTTCGATCGCATTTTCAAGACGTTTTAAACATGTTCGATCCTTTAGGCTTTATCTGGGGTGGAAGCACATCAATGTGCGGTGCAAGTGAAGCGTCAATCGTCATTATTAGGCTCCGCTTGGCATCATAGTGGGCCAACTAATGGCTCCTCCAAACCAAAAATTATTACGTGCAGTGTCCGGACTCGTCCAAAGATCAATCCGGACACACCATGTCACCCACAGTGTATTAGCCTCTGGACACGTCCGAACTCCGCACATAATAACCTCTACCTCCAAACACTGTGCAGACTGTTACACGATTTTATATATGGGCTATTTTATGAATAAAGTAGGCTTAAAAAAGAGGAATGATTTAGACGAATACTTGATTGACCAACTGTCTATTTAATAGGCCTTGCAAGAGCTTCTTAGCCCGTTAAGGCGTATCAACTAAATTAGCTTGGCATCACATTAATATAAAATTTTTAACAGCTTGGGCATGAGTGTTGTAAAAAAATTCATAAATTCTGTACAAGAAAAAGCTATTTACCTTTGAATTTCTTAAAATTCTGTGACTTAAACGAAAAATGAGCGTGATATCATCGTGAATACATCACAAAATTCAATGCAAATCTATAAGCAAAAAACATTTACAAATTCTTATTATTATTTTTTTAATTTTATCAACAATAAATAAATCAATAGTATCACAATATTTTAAGCTTAGGCTTCATTGGGACAGCTTTCTTATTGCTTTCTACAATAATTTTTTAGTACAAAAATATCTTAAAAGCAGCAAAAACATATTTATTAAAAGCTGCTCAAACGAAGTCTTAGTCAACAGAATTGTTGCGTCCTAGAATATTCGTGGCGATAGAGAAATATAAAGTTTAATATCTTAGCTTTGTACGAAGATCTAGCTGACAATTAGATAAAAGAGAGGGTGTAGCGTTCATAAGAGACACCAGAGTTTTTACTTGAAAATCACTGAAAAGAGGGAAAAACCACAGGGCCTGGCCCATTTTGAATTAATCCATTAGTGTTTGAAGTAAATTACAAATGAGGCCCTTTCTTGGGGGAAGGCCTTAATTTGATATAGCAAATATACATCATATAGAGTGCATTACATGGTGGGAATTGGAAGAATCAGTATCGACATGCTTGTTTAGTAGGCAGAGCCATAGTCGATAGACGACGGAGGTCGGAAAGATCGTAGTCGGGTGACGGTGGTCGGAAAGATCGTATTCGGTGGGCTATGGAGGTCGAAAAAATCGTTGTATGGCGACAGAGGTCAGAAGAACCGCAGTCGGCAGGCGACAATGGTCAGAAAGACCGTTGTCTAGCGACAGAGGTCGGAAAGACTGTAGTTAGCTGGCGACAGTGGTCGGAAAGGCCATTGTCTGGTGATAAAGGTCGGAAGAACCGTAGTCGGTGGGCGACAGTGATCAGAAAGACTGGTGTCTGGCGACGAAGGTCGGAAGGACTGTAGTCGGCGGATGACAGTGGTCAGAAAGACCCTTGTCTAGCAACGGAGGTCGGAAGAATCGTAGTAAGCGGGAGACAATGGACAGAAAGACCGTAGTTTGGAAATGAAGGTCAAAAGGATATTAGTTGGCAGGTGACAGTGGTCAGAAAGACCGTTGTCTGACGATGGAGGTCGTAAGGACCGTAGTCGGAGGTCAGAAAGACAGTGGTCCGGCAATAGAGGTCGGAAGGAACATAGCCGGCGGGCGACTGTGGTTAGAAAGACCATTGTGTAGCGACAGTTTGGGTGGGGGGGGGGGGGGGGGGGGGGAGTTCGACGATGGTCGGTGGCCGGGTAGAAGTCAGGCATCAGTCGATAGCCGGGCGGAATTCAAGGATTTTCTGAGAGTGCAAATTAAATAATATAAAGCGCAAATTAAATAATTTTTATTTCAATCAATTAAATGTAAGCAAATTACAAATATATATCCATGTAAAGGTCTAGGCTAGGTTTGTGATAACTTTCTTACTATTTTTAAAGCAGCTTTCTATTATAAAAATTTTTTAGTTCCAAAAACTTTTTTATTAAAAAACTACTTTAGAAAATAATAATAAAGTTATTTCCATAATCAACTAAGGTTTCGTTTGAGACGGCTTTTTTACTATTTTTTGAAGCAGCTTTTTAGTACAAAAATTTTAATTTTTGTATTTTTATACTAAAAAATTGCTTTAAGAAGCAGTAAAAAAATTATCTCAAAACGAAGCCTAAATCTACAATATTTCCGAAAAATATATAAAATCAAAATTAGCAGTCATGCTTTATTTAATCAAATGTGATGAGCAAGTTTTCTACCTATCAATTATGCCATTGGGCATAACATTTAACATATATAAGAAAATATCTCTATCATAGCGCACATAATTACAACCAGATAAAGCCACATCCTATCATTACATCACATAACCAAATGGTAAGAAAATGTAGTTCTTACTGCACCTTAATCTTAGGATGCATAAGATAATTCTTATAACAACTTCTCGTATGTGCTAATTTAGCATGGTTAGTGAGCTAATTAAGGTTTATTATTTCAATCAAGGTTTAAGAAAAATGCTTAATTTATAACCAAGGGTGATTTTAATTCAAGTCATTAATAATTTAAGGGTTAAAAATATACATTTTCTGATTTTTATGGATTTATATTAAAAATATTATAAATAACTCAATGGATGAGCATAATCCACTTTGGGATGCACCTTATTAATATTTCAAAATCTTAAAAATTTGAGCTGAGGGGGAATAGAGAGGTCTGTGGTGGGGGAGCATGCATAGCTACAGTGGAAGAAGCTTCGGTGCTTGCCATAAGGACTTGAGAGGGTAGAGACTAGTACCGAGAAGCACGAATTTAGGACCTGACCCGCTCTGATACCATGTAAGAACTCAATATGTCAAAAGAAAATAAAGGCGAACAAAGAAGACAAATATAACATTGATATCAAGTGTAATGCACTGTTCACACAATACAGATGTAAACATACATATATATATATATATATATATATATATATATATATATATATATATATAGAGAGAGAGAGAGAGAGAGAGAGAGAGAGAGAGAGAGAGAGAGAGATGTATGGATAAAGCTAGGAGATGATGAACTCATGACAGACAACCTGAGATAATGGCAGGAAGTTTGTTATGCTGCAGTCAGTAGAGGAGCAGTGCAATCATGTGGAGGTGAGCCACATGAGTTGGTTTAACACTCTTTTCCTACCCCTGGATGAGGACATGGTCACCAAGGATGGGGAGATAAATAAGGCTATAATAGCATAACATATCAAATTTAGTATAAAGAAGGCAATTAAGCCCTTCTATGCTGCACACGTTGAATTCATATTACACCCCAACCACACCAAAGAGCATTCGTGACTACATCATAGCCTAGTGAGCCTGGCATGTACTTCAATTTAAGTTACATCACCTCAAATATTGAGCAACTTCAACAAGGTGCTTCATACACAAGACCAGACCATTTGCTTTTTGGCAGTGGAACCTCTATAACTAAACAAGGCTTCACCTGTTCAAACTCTTTTATGTACAACATATTTCTCATAATCTTATTTCTATTCACAATCTTGCTGCGGACAACAGCTCAATTTCTTTTGATGCCTCAAGATTTACATAAAGGATCTAGTGATAAACCACATACTCCTCAAGGGTCCATGTCAGAAAAAGTCTCTATCCTCTTCTTAAAACGCACACCTTGTCTCTCAAACAACCATGGTGTCCATGCCCACCTCCAACCTTTGGCATTGAAGGCTTGGACATCCACATTCCTCGACACTTGCCATTATTTCCAAACTAGACAAAACAATATGTATTACCTCTTTGTCTCTTTTTGCAAGTCATATAAAGAGGCGAAAGTTCATTTTCTCCCTTTTACACCATCTACTAATTATATTAATAGACCTATTACTCAAATGTTTAGGGACCTTCCCATATCCATCTATTAAAGTATACAAGTGTTATGTGAGTTTCATTGATGGTAATTTTCGCTTCCCTTGGTTGTTTGCCATGCTTCATAAATCTGAAGCTCTACAACACTTCATGCACCTAAAAAATATAATTGAGACTGAATTTAAAAAGCATTAAAATCCTTCAAATTGATGGAGGCGGCGAATATATTTGCCATTAATTTCATAATTTTCATTCCTCATGAAATTATTCATCAAACAAGTTGCCCTTGTACTCCTCAACAGAAAGGAGTGGCCAAGCGCAAACATTGCTCGCTATTTAAAACCACTCGTTCTCTTATGCTAGAGGCAATTATGCCATATGTTGTTTATTTGAACACGCTTCTTGTATAGATCTATCTTGTTAAATATATCTACTCTCCAACCACCAAAAATAAATCTCCCTATCATCTACGCACATTTGGTTGTGCTTGTTACCCGTGGCTGCCATCCTCCAATGATCACAAACTTGTTCTTCGATCCAGGCAATGTGTCTTGGATACAACTGTTTTAATTATCTCACTGATGGAACCAAATTTAATCATCATGTAGTTTTTTACAAACGTACCCTTTTCAATTATATGGGATCCGGCCCCAAGCATACATCAAAATGGTCATCATAGGACCAAGTGGGCTATAAACCTCATTTTCCAGCATTTTATGTATAGTGCATATTAAAAATGGTGGGTATCATCACATTAAATTATAATGTATGATTGAAAGCTACAAGATAAATTTTATTCTTCCGTCAAAGATACTTTCAAATATCTCCGCCTATCTTCAATTGATGGTTGAATGAGTAAAAAATGTACTTGTGATATAAAAGAAATTTCTCCTTATGTTATTCTTTATCTATGATTCCTTACGCAGAGAAATTATTCTGTGCGGTGATCGGACGCAGAACGCTGTCCGGAGATCAACTAGAATGCGCCACGTCAGCGATACCGAGTCATGATACCAAGCGGTACCGAGCAGTACCGAGCTGCAATACCGAACAAAGGGGTGATGTGGCGCATTCTGATTGGTCTCCGGACGGCGTTCAAGCGTGAATAATTAATCCCTTACACAACTCTTTTACAAATTTTCCATCCCAACCATATCACCCGCATATGAAATTAATGAACATCCCCTTGCTATACAATCTATGATAGATATTAACAAACTCGAAGTTCCTATTTAATTAAATAGTATTGAATAGAATTTAAATACAAATCCAAAATTATTATATATATATATATATATATATATATATATATATATATATATATATATATATATATATATATATATATATTTAAGGATCCTTATTTTGCATGGCTATTCTTTGTCGGCTCTCTCATATGAGTTGGTGGGCGAGCATAGTTGGGGACCCCCCAACTCATGTTCAATTCCTCTCTCATGCGGCGCGACTTCTTAAGTGGGGAGAAAATAATTGTGTGGCCCTGCACCTATAAGGTTGGTTGATGGTAAGCCCGCCAAGGGATTGATTAGTTACGCCGTTATGCGCATCCTTTGGAGTAACACCTGGTAGATACCCCCGTTCAAAAATAATAATAAAATAAATAAATATTTCTAATATTCATGCTAAAGTTAAGACCCTTGGCCAATGAGAGAGCGAACAATTGGACCAGCAGAACTTATCGTCATTGCCAGTGGATAAGCAATTAATTAATATAGCTTTTCTTTAGTAGATCTGCCTCAATCCAATTATGCAAATTGGCATGTTGTCATTAAAAACAATTAATTGCAATCACGTTAAGAATCTAAAACTCCAAAACTCAACCGACCCAATGTAAGGTTCGAATTCGGCCTATAAACCTAAAAGCTTAAATCCTCCTCTGCATGTTGATCGGCAAAGGAAATCTTCATCCGTGATATTTTCTTTTGCTGCAATGAAACGGTAAAG
Source organism: Dendrobium chrysotoxum (assembly GCA_019925795.1). Taxonomy (NCBI): domain Eukaryota; kingdom Viridiplantae; phylum Streptophyta; class Magnoliopsida; order Asparagales; family Orchidaceae; genus Dendrobium; species Dendrobium chrysotoxum. The sequence goes on from CM034301.1 coordinate 51,680,810, forward strand.
ATTAACCAATGACTGTGTAGTTAACAGGGAGTTGTGATTGAGACAACAAAAAAAGTTGGTGGGCGAGTACGGTTGGGAACCCCCCAACCCGTGTTCGATTCCCTCGAGCGGCGGCACCTCTTAAGTGGGGCCAAATAAAGTGCGGCCCAGGAGGTTTCTGGGGTGGGTGTCTCTTCTAGGTCGGCTGAGGATTAGTCACGCCGCCAAGCACCATCTCGGGGGTGGCAGCAGATGGATACCCCATTCCAAAAAAAAAACTTTTAAATAAATTTAATTTGAATAATTAAACTCGGAATGCTGCTCCATTGTATGAGGGTGAAATCATAGTGACAATCTGATGAAAATCAAGAAAAAAAACCTCACTATCTTTGAGGGTGACGCTGATGATGAAAAAGAGGAGCAACTTGTGAAAAAGGTAGATAATATCATTAATACGTGACAATATAGTCAAAATTGTTATTAGAGTATTCATTATTATTATAATTATTATTGTCTTGGATATTAATTTATCATAAGCAATGAAGCAGCTGTGTTGGTTTGGTCGAAAAATATTGGCCTTTTGGTGATCCGATTAAAAGAGTAGATGTATTAGATCTGATCTATATTAAGAAAGATAGAGGTAGATCTAAAAAGATTTGAATAAAAAATATTAAAAATGATTTTTTTTATTAAATTTAAATGAGAATTTGATTCTTAATGATGAGGACTATCTTGTTCCGCATGCCCAAATTATCCTACTATACTTCCCACTACCTTAGGCACTATCTTTATTCCTTTTTTCCCTTTCTGTTAGGAACGTTCTCTTCTTCCCTTCCTTAACCGTTTCTTCCTATAATAGCATGGTGTGTATATATATATATATATATATATATATATATATATATATATATATATAGGAGACTGATATGAAGGAATATATACAAAGAAAATTATACTCCAATTATTGTTCTATTGTTGTTTTGTTCTTCGTTTCTCCTTGCAGGTCTTTATCCAGCGAACTGCTGTGTGAGGATACATTAGGTTGGCATCAGAGACAGCTACTGGGTAATGGCTGCGAAAATGTCTCGCAGAGCTCCTGACGATGATCGTAGCTTGGATGCCATGTGGGCAGCTAAGCTAGCATCACTCGACAACTGAATGAATTGAGGGCAGACTTCTTCTACATCTCCACTGAACTACGCAATAAGATGCTGGATCTCAAGGCATCAGTTAGCACCGTTCCGGGATTGGGACAACCATAGCAGGCACCCATGCCGGCGCCGAGAGTTCCACAAGGAAGGGCTGGACATCATAGAATACCTCGTCTAGTTTTTGTAGAAGTTACAGAATCAGACGAGGAAGTTAATTTTCCCCCACACCATGAACTTGCTGAATCATGAGATGACCGCCAATTCCATTATTACGACCATCCTAGACCTCGTGGCTAGTATAGCGGCGACACCGGAGAGTTTCGGGTCAAATTGGATATTCCCTTCTTTGAAGGACAACTACACATTGAGGACTACCTCGATTGAGAGAGTGATGTTGAGGCCTTCTTCGAATACATGGAAATCAGTCCAGACAAGCAAGTTAAGTATGTAGCTTGTCGGCTGAAGGACGGTGCCAGCACGTGGTGGCTACAGCTATTGCAAATGCGTCCTAGAGAGGGCAGAGGGCTAATCCGCATCTGGTTTCGAATGAAATAGATACTCCAAGGTCATTTTTTACCAACTAACTACGAGCTAATGTTGTATCTCCAATATCAACACTGCTCCCAGGGCCAGCGCTTGGTAATGTTGACCTTATTTTCACCCAGGTCTGGGTCCAAGGAGTTGGTCAAATTGACCAAGCCAGGCACCAAGGCCCCTCCACTTGGGTTCAGTGGGTCAAACCTGACCTATTGGGCCCAGTCCCATGCCCTAGGTCAACCCGGTTGACCCAATTGACCCAAATACCCCTATTTGATTTCAAATTATTTTCAAAGCTTCTTTAACTCAATCCTCTCTCCCCTTGGGTCTATTTAACCTGTGATTTATGAAGGACAAATAAGCGTGGACAGTCTACAAGTGCAACAAGCCCAAGATCTCCTGAATCCATCGTTTGGATTAGGTATAATCTCAAACCCTAGTCTAGAACACCTAGATCTAATTAGTTCCTTGCATAGTGCGTTTTAAAACGCGATTCTTACCCCACATGAATGATGTTCATGCATGCTTCATAAGTTTAAAATTTCATTAGATTTCATCGTGTATTTTGCAAGAACGAGATGAAAAACCTTCTTTAGGGTTAGTTCGTAACGTACTTGTGGCATACATTTTCTGGGCCGTCGATCTCGCAATCAACGGCCCAGATCAAGCCGCTCTGCAGTTCGGATCAACCGCATAATTTGATCCCACGGTCCCGTACTCTGTCAAGCGAGATCAAAGACGTTGATTTCATACCACTGATTTTCGTGCCGTGGCAATAATTGCCTATGATTGCGCGGCGGCACAATCATTGACAATGATTGCCAAACTGCGTCTGCGTTTTGAATTCGCCAATCCAAACCCGCCAGGTGTCATCCAGCCGCCGTTTTAATTTAAAATTAATTTTATAATTATTTTTAAATCCTTTTTAATTTAGAATACTTTAAATAATTGTTTAAAATTATTTTAAAATTCAAAAAATACAAATTATATATCAAAATTTTTAGAATTTTATTTCCTTTAATTTAAAATTAAAATTACTTTTAAATATATTATATATTTTAAAATCATTTAAATAGCCTTTATTTTATTTATTTTATTTAATATTTAAATTAATATTATATTAAATATTTTATAAAAATTAAATATGCTATGTTAATATGCCTTAAATAAGTAAATGATTATTTTGAGATATCTTAATTTGAAATTAGATTAATTTAAGGTATTATATATATATATATATATATATTTCAATAAATTCTAATTATTTAAAGTCTTAAATATTTTATTAACATTAATACTTATTAATTACTTTTAGATAAAAACAAAAATATGAATGATAATATATATATACTTTATTTTAAAGATTAGAGATTATTTTTAGTTATTTAATTTTAAAATTAAGTTTAATAATTATTATTTTGAGTAATTTTTAATTAATTAAATGATTAAACACTTAATTAATAATTAATTAAAATAAAACTTGAATATTTTCTCAAATCACATAAAAATTATTTTAAAACATCAGATAACTTTTAATATTTAATTTAATTTAATTTAATAATCATTTTTTAAATATTAATTTTTAAAAATTATTTTGAAATACCTTTTAAATACATTAAACTTTGAAAATCCATAATAAATACATTTTTAGAAAATTAAGTACTTTAATTTAAAATTACTTTCAGATATTGAAAACCTATTTTTTTGAATTATTTGTTTATTGTTTAATTTTTTTCACTACTTAAATATTATTTAATTAGATATTGTACTAAGTATTTTCAAATTAAAAATTATTTTGAAATTATTTTCAAACCTTCTTGGGTGACCAGTGGATCTCTCATGCATATGTACATTGAAATATTTTTTTATTATATTATTTTTAAACTTATATACTTATATATATATATATATGTATTTTAATTATTTTAAAATTATATGTATATTTAAATTCTTTAACTTTGAGAGATCCTCCTATAAAATTTTAAACATGGATGGAGCATATGAGTAGCATTCATGGGGGGAGGATTAGTGGATGATTGGGCTCCAATCATTCACTAATCACTTCACTAATCTCATTTAATTATTATTTAATTATCCTTTATATGCATAGGATGCACGAGCACTTAGTCTAGGCTCTCCTAGTTCTAGGGATATGATGTGCTATGGTTTGTTGCATTTCCCTTTATGTTACCCCAATGGTTAGTCAAAACACTTAATTTAAACATATCTAACCTAGTGACACCCTGAGGATAATACTTAAAGACTCATCTAGCAGACTTAAAAAAATTTTAAGAGCTAGGATACACCTTCGAATGACTTAAGACTTAAAACACTTAAATATAGTGACATCCTAAACCCCTTGGAATTTTCTAGGAATTTTTAGGGCCCTTTAAAACTCTTAATTAATAAATTCTAATTTAACCCCTTAATTAAGACCCGATAAATCCATAAATTACCCATAATATATCAAACTCTTTATAATTTAGAGTTTAAGCCCCTTAATTGGATTTCTGTTTAAGCCCTAATTTAATTTTGATTAAAAATTACCCTTTTAATTAAATTAAATAATTAAAAAATTATTAAATTTTTTAAAATTTCCCAAAATACTTGGGAACTCTTCCTTGGGTCATTCCTAGCCTTTGGAGGTGATTCCAAGAGGTTTGGAGTTGATTTGGATCAAAATCTTTAAAATAACCCTTAATTAAATAATTTTAATAATTCATTAATTGCCCGAACTTTGAAAAATCATAACTTTGTGTAAAAAACTTCAAATTCAGCAAACTCAAAGTCTAATTACTCCTTGTAAGATCTAATATTTAGTAAAAATACTAGAACCCCAAAACCTAGCCTATATCTAAAAGTCACCTTTTGGACCATTTTAACTTAGCGGATAGGATGACCCTAGAACTGCTAAAATATGCTAATCCAACTTAACTTCAGAAAAACATTATCCTAAGTATTAAAATCAACCAACCAACTAAATTGATTTAATAAAATTGGTTACTACTGGGTAATATAGGCCTACGAGGCTATTAAGTTAGCCTCAATGAGAATGAAATAAACCTCACGACCTCAGTGAGCAACAAAGGTAGTAATCAACTGAATATTGAAAATAAAATTTTTAAAATCCACTTTAAAATATATATACTTAAATCAAAATTTCTCTTTTTGACCTTTAACTAACTAGATCATAAGCAACTTTAACTAAATCATCCTACATAAGATATATCCAAACCACACAGCCTTTTACACATACATAAAATTGTTTGCTAGGACAACCAACTTTAGACCTAGGCTAGGCTGGTGTTTACTTTACTATTGTGTACCAGATTTTTTGAGATTTTATTGCATGCTATGATTAAAAATTGATTGATATATTTTTTTACTTTTAGTGTACTCTGTGAATTGATTTGATGGGTGATAGGTTACCCATATATTAGGAAAGATTTTTTTATACTAACAAGGTTCTCTGCAGGTGGCCATGCTCATGCAGCGCTAATAAAGGGGGGCTAAAAATTTATAAATAAATTATATAAATGCTTGCTACAGGTGCTTCAATCGCTGAGCCCCCCCAAAATAAATGAGGGCTAAAAAAGAAGTAAATCATATATATAACTGCTATAGGTGCTTCAGCCGCTTAGCCCTCAAATGAATAAGAGCATGGACAAGTGTGGCTGATTTGAGTATTTTAAATTTCATATATAACTGCTTGGGGTTTATTTAATATTTAATTATTTAGGATAACCCTACAGGAGAGTCTAGATTTTTTTTTTACGATGTAATATAATTTATTAATTATTAAGAGTTGTGAAAGTGTATGTTTGAGTTAGGATACACAAATTCAAAGGTTGGATTCCAAAGTGGAAAGAATACCCCTTAGGGGGATAGTCCTTTTCCATTTGGAGGTCTAAATTTAGATCATTTTACTACCCAAAGTGAAAAGAATAACCTCCCCTTCGGGGAAAGAGTTTTCTTTTCCATTTTGGGGTATCCAGCTATGACAGATCTAAGGAGTCTAAAGAAGAGAAGACCAGGGAGTTGAAGATAAAGAGTATCTCACTCAAAGTCATTTACATTAGTGCTAGGATTAGAATCCGGGTTATTGTTAGTGGTGCCTGGCCACTTTACTTTTTTGCAGACCCTGAGTTGTAATAAAAGGATAGTTGGCCTTTGGATATTTATTTGATTAATTTGATTATTTAATGTGTTTGATTTAAATTGATTGTGATTAGATTTTACCTGCTTTTCTTAATTTTTTGGCAATTACATGTCATTCTTTTTTATTTAGCCTGGATCTGATCGGAGGCTCGTGAGGGTACGCCCAAAATTTTTCTACTCAAACTTAATTAAAAATTTTTAAGATAACATAGAAACTCTAATATTCTTAAGAAGTAAGCCCGGGACCACCGGGAGTTTACATAGCATATTTTCTGCATTATTCTTTCCAGTTGTTAGGCACCTCCCCGCTTACGGGTTCTAGCATACCACCTGGCCTATGAGGGTGTTGATCTGTCAATGGGATTCTGTGCACTCTAGGATAAAATCTATTTCTAAGCCTGTTTAAAACTGCTTCATATACATTTCAAGCATTTAATCAAGTCGATCAGCATGTATTACATTAGAAATCAATTTAAAAGTGAGTCTAAAACTTTAATTATATTTGTCTTAGCATTTTTCACCCAACATAGGTCAAGGGACCATTTAGAAAAATTTCTAGATGTCAGTCCTAATTCTCAAAAATTTTAAATGTCCCTACCACTTTTTTCATAAAATGATTGGACTTATGGTTTTAAATCGATTAGGTGGTTAGCTGACTCTCCAATTCAGGCTATGGTAAGTCCAGGTTCTACACTGCATTAGCTAGGACACAGATGTTAGTATTATGTGTAGAATACTAAACCTACCTTAGATTTAGGGCTCAATGCCACTACTATCAATGTTCCATAGTATACCTCATTGGTGGGTAAATCCTCTATCCTTCAGAGGCTACAAATCCCATATATCTGTGTCACATGGATGATTCCACCTCTATCATTCTCTCCTTCTCTCTCGTATACTCTGAGTGCATAATTTTCTTTTTCTCCAGATTCTTTCATCATCTTAGTCCCTCTGGATGTTAGTGTAAGACGTATATATTAACTAAGACAAATTGAACATTTCTTTCCCTTTGAGTAGGAACTTCCTAGTCTCTTTCCTATGTGCCGATCCCATCTGAGAGAATAATATAGGATCCTTAATCGAGAGTCTTCTTAGGCCCCGACTTAAGATATAATTAACCACGAGGGCTTACGCCCGTGGAAAACTGAATTCCACATCAAATAAACCTCACTCGAGCTGATGTATTGAGTGGGAGAAATCCCGTGACTCTAATCAGGTCATGTATATTATTATCCATTAAGGTGCGTAGGTGAGAGCCACTATCCTCAATAGTTAATCATATGTATGATCTAATCTATCCTCTCATTAGCCGACTTGTAAAAAGCGCAAAGGTCTGCGATCATTTTATCTTATGGGATAGTGCAATCGTATCCTTTGCAGTCTGTCCCTGTACGTCAACATCCTTTCAGAGGTCCATAGGTAAATGAATACACTAAAGAATTCAACCGTTTGAGTGCTCATAACAACCTTCAAGAATCCAAGAATCAGCTTATTGCTCGATACATCGGTGGTTTGAAAAATCTAATGCAAGATAAACTCGAGCTTAATTATATTTGGACCCTATCCTAGGCTGTGAATTTTGCCCTAAAGGCTAAGACACAGTTGCTGCATCACTCTCATAGTCACCCCTCCTGTGGAAACTATTCTGATTCTTATGTTGATAACACCAAGGTCAATCAGCCTGCACCAAGACCTCCTTAGGTTTCCCGCACAGCCATAAGTAACCCTCCAATTCAGAATCCAGGCGTCACTGTGGAAACTAAAGGCCAACCCAAAGCACCTATCCTAGTGAAGGTGAACCCTTATAGTACGCCAAACACTCTCAAGTGCTTCAGGTGTTTCCAACCAGGACATAAGTCCATCGAGTGTTTGAATCGACAATGAATTCAATTACTAGAAGGGGAAACTCATATTGCTAAAGGTGATCCTGTCTCTGCTGAACTAGAGTCTGATGTAGGTGTTGAAGATGTACACGGTGATGATGGAGATCCCCTTAATTCTCTGTGTTCTGCAAAATTTATTATTGGTACCTTGAACCCCAACTATTTCACAGTGAAATGCACTATTTAGGACTCATTGCACCATCAAGGGAAAGGTCTGTGAGGTATTGATTGACCATGGATGCACTGAGAATGTCATTTCGCAATCAGTAGTTCAAACTTTGCAATTGAAGACCACAAGTAATCCACATCCTTACAAGGTCAGCTGGATTAAAAAAGGGTATGGAAGTAGTAGTGACTGATATGTGTCGTGTCACCTTTTCAATTGGTAATCATTACGTTTGTGAGATTCTTTGTGACGTAATCAATATGGACATCTACCACCTTATCTTGGGTTGAACATGGCAATATGAGATGGATGTAGTTTATAATTGTAGACAAATGTCTACACTTAAATTGGAAGGGGAAGAAGCTCAGGCTGCTTCAGCAGGTCTCTGTTTCAACCAATCTTGGTAAAAATCCAAATGCAACTTATGTCACTTCTGGAAAACTTCTCATGCAATCTCAGCAAGACATCAAATCTATGATAGCACTAGTGGTATCCGAAAACCAAAGGGAAGCAACAGCTACTTCTCACCACGCACAAGTTTAAGAGTTGTTAGACAAATTTGGGGATGTCCTACCACCTGATCTGCCCTTAATACTCCCGCACCTACGTGCCTTGCTGCATCAAATTGAGTTTATTCCTGGTGCCACACATCCCAATCTCCCATATTATCGTATGAGTCCCAAGGAGTATTCGATCTTACAAGGTATTATTGAAGAATTGCTCAACAAACAACTAATCTAGCATAGCTTAAGCCCTTGTGTCATGCCCGCATTCATAGTCCCAAAGAAGAATGGCCAATGGCGTATGTGCATTGACAGCATAGCCATCAATAAAATCACTGTGAAGTATAGATTCCATGTTCCCAATATTTCTGACTAGTTATATCGATTGACAGGAGCTGTCGTCTTCTCAAAATTGGATCTACGGAGCAGTTATCACTAGATCTGCATATGTCCTGGAGTGAATGGAAGACTACATTTAAGACTCGTGATGGCTTATACGAGTGAAAGGTAATAATGCCCTTTGGGATTTGCAATGCACCTTCTTCATTTATGCGGTTGATGCAATGACATCCTTATCTTTAGTGCTAATTTTTCAGATCACATTGCCCATCTTACCGAAATCTTGCAAACACTTCAGCAACATAAACTCTACCTAAATTTGTCTAAGTGTGAATTTACCCCATCTAATGTACACTTCTTAGATTATATCCTCTCTGTTAATGGTGTTGAAGTTGATCCTAGAAAGGTTAAAGCCATACAAGATTGGCCCACACCACAGTCCTTGTTCGACATAAGAAGTTTTCACGATTTGGTGAACTTCTACAAGTAATTCATTTGGTGTTTCAGTGTCTTAATGGCCACAATTATAGAGTGTTAGAAGGCCAGTAGCTTTAAGTGGACACCGACCCAACACAAAAGTTTTGACACCATCAAATCGGCATTGTGCTCAGCCCCTATTTTGGCATTATAAAATTTTGAGAAACCTTTTCATGTAGACACCGATGTTTCATCGGTTGGGATAGGCGCTGTTCTCTCGCAAGAATCCAAACTTGTTGAGCTTTTCAGTGAAAAATTGAGCCCGACATGATAGAAATGGTCTACCTATGAACAAGAGATGTATGCAGTCATTCGGGCCTTGAAACAGTGGGAGCATTACTTTCTTCATCATGATTTTATGTTATGTAGTGACAACCATGCTCTTCAGTACATCAACAGTTAAAAAATATAAGTCGTATGCATGCTCGTTGGATTATTTTTCTTTAAAATTTTACTTTTGTTTTGCAGCACAAGGCAGGAAAACTCAACAGGGTGGCTGATGATCTTAACCGACAAGCCACCTTGTTCGTTTGACTCCAAACAAAAATGACTAGTCTTCAGGAGATGAAGACCCTATATGCTGCTGATGCAGATTTTGCTAGTTATTGGGAGCACTGTATAGCCGGCAAACTTTGTAGTGACTACAACATCTGCCATGGCTTCTTATTTAAGTAGGGGTGTCAAAAATTGACACGACCCAAAAACCCGACTCGAACCCGATCGAAATTTTTTGGGTTAGGGTCAACCAGAATTCGAAACAGTTCGGGTCCTGATTTTTAACCAGTTTCAAATTCTGGGTTGGGTTTGGGTTGACTCGAAAACCCAAGAATGACCCAATTTTGACCCAGAATCATGTATTTCATGCTTATTTATGGAATTTGGCCGAACAAGCGCACAAAATGGAGAAAAATTCCTTCACAATGAGCAAACTCCTGTCGTTGCTTCCGATCAAAATGTTGTAACTTCCGATCCAATCGGAAGGGAATGTCGTCCAAGGAGCGAAGTTGAATAACAATGAAGGAGTCGGTGACTCCTGCAATCTCTACAGACTATAATAATGATGAAAAAGAGAAGATAACAAGTAAACCCTAAATGCCTTTAAGCGCACGAAATAGATAAAGTTACCTTCACAGCGAGTAAACTCCCATCATTGCTTCAGATCAAAATGTTGAAACTTCCGATCTGATCGAAAGGGAACGTCATCCAAGGAGTGAAGTCGAATAACAACGAAGGAGACGACGACTCACGAACCCGGTTGGCACTTTATGGGTTGGGTTTAGGTCAACCTGAACATGATGCGGGTTGAGTTCGGGTCCAAAAAATTATCCTGTTTTTAAAAATGGGTCAGGTTCGGGTTGGGTCGAATAGTGCCCGGTCAATTTCGAGTTAGACCCGAACCCGACCCGTGACCCAAATTTGACAGCCCTATATTTAAGGCAAGGAAAACTGTTTGTGCATCCCCAACTCTTCTTGGTGTCAGCATCTTATCAAAGAAGCTCATTATAGAGACTTAGCTGTTCACGTTGGACGCGACAAGACCCTTACTCAACTTCAAATGCGATTCTACTGGCCTTATTTGTCCCGAGATGTGTCTCGGTTCATCGAAAGGAGTTCGATATATCAAACTTATAAAGGTACTACACAAAACACAGGTTTGCATATGCCTCTTCCCATTCTTGACTCCATTTGGGAAGATCTCAACATTGATTTTGTTGTTGGCCTCCCACGAACTAAGAACGGAGTTGATTCTATCATGGTAGTTATGGATAGATTTTCCAAAATGGCCCACTTTATTCCATGTAAAAAGACTTTGAGGATGTTCATGTCGCCCAGCTTTTCTTCAAGGAGATTATTCGTTTACATGGGCTCCCATACAATATTACATATGACAGCGATGTTAAGTTCATCAGCCACTTTTGGAGGGAATTATGGAAGTGGCTTCACACCGAACTCAAACTTAGCTCCGCATATCACCCACAAACTGATGGCTAGACTGAAGTAGTTAATCGCACCCTGGACAATATGTTGAGTTGCTTAGTCTAAGACCATCCTAAGAAATGGGAAGAGATATTGAGCCAGGCTGAGTTTTCTTTCAACTTGATGCCAAATAGGTCTACGGGCCATTGCCCTTTCAACATAGTGTACACTAAGATGCTGAACCATTTAATCGACGTTGCCATCTTGCCCAAATGCCGCAGCATAGCAGCTGCACAAACAGCAAAACAAATCAAGAATATTGTTGAAGAAGTCCATAATAAGCTAAAGGAATCCAATTTAAAACTACAAACGATTGGTTGATGCCCATAGGCACCCCAAAAATTTCAACCCCAGTGATCTGGTGATGCTTCGTATGCGCTGAGAGTGTTTTCCTGCAGGCACCTATACCAAGCTTAGCCCCAGAAAAGTCGGACCCTTGCTTGTCTTGTAGAAAATAAATGACAATGCCTACGTCATAGATCTGCAGGTCAGTATTCAAACCTCTTCCACCTTCAACGTGTTCGACATCCACCGCTATCATCCACCAGATGATGCTGATACTATATTAACCTCGCCGGAAGCAAGCTCTTCTGAAGACGGGGAGACTTGATGAGGACTATCTTGTTCCGCATACCTAAGTCCTTAACCATTTCTTCCTATATTTGATGGTATTGTTGTTGTAGTAAAGCATCTCTGCACCTGCGTTGGCAGTTGAGTTGTACTAATTTTAAATTATTAGAAGTGGGAATAGAAAATAAAGGAAAATATATAAAGTCAACAAATAATCAAAAGCCATACTTCACATTATTTAGATATAAAGCACTTGGAGCCATGCTCCAACCAAACATATGTAGAGCCATAGAATTTGACTTATCTGATACATTTATATAAATAGGTCGGTCAGATTATGAAGTTATGGTCGGCCAACTATCAACCACCACTTAATTGGCAACCATGTTGCATCTCATGGCTTCCATTAATAATGCCTTTCATTTATTTGTTAGCAAGTATGAATAATGCATCACATCATTCCACATTCATGTCTTCACACTTCACTATTGTAGCCCCATTTTGTATTGACTTGGATCCATGACGTATTAAATTTCTTCATCTATTTGCATGCATGCATTCAAGTGTTGATATTTTGATCGGTTAATGAGAGATTACTACTAATGATGAAATTAAAATTTCAAGCGATTTTCAAAATTTAAGTAGTAAGAAATTTTTGAAATTTTTTATTCAATTTTTCAATCATAAAACTTCAGAACAAATAACAATATTAAAAGTTTTAACCATATATAAGTGCTAAATCATATTCCATGACTCACATTGGCATAATGATCAGGCTGGCCTAATTCACTATAACCAAACGATATGTTTCTTAATTTGAAATAAGATCAATATTTCATTTTTTCATGTGATCAAAACAGACAATCATAATAACAACATCAAGATGTTATCTCACTACATGGATCCTTTTTTCTTCATTGTGTCATATTAAGAAATTAAATTCTTATTTAAACCTAATAAAAAAATATCATTTCTAATCCTTTCTAATCAAGTTGGGTGATGAAGGTCAGAGGGACCTTAATTGGGTGGTAGAGGCCAAAGGGAACAGTGTCGGGCAACGAAGGTCGGAGGGACCATTATTGATGGGTGACGAAGGTCAGATGAACCGTAATCGGTGGGCGACGGAGGTTGGAAGGACCGTTTTTAAGCGACAGAGGTCAGAGGGACTATTATTGGTGGGCGACGGAGGTTAGACGAACCGTAGTCGGCAGGTGATGGAGGTCATATGAACTATAGTCAACAGACGATGGAGGTTCGAAGGATCATGGTCGGTGATGCGATGAATGTCCGACGTTGACGATTGGGCGAAGGTCTAACGACGATAGTTGGATGGAGGTCTAGCTGCAGCGGCCAGGTTGAGATCCGACGACGATGACTGGGTAGACATCCTGCAATGATTGGATAATGAAACTCCAGAGGCGGCGGCCGGGTGGCTAGAGTTCGTCGGTGGTGCTGCCTGTGTGGAGCTTCGAGATTCTTCAAGCCTTAGAGCTCTCTTGATATCTAGCCCAAGGTTCAAGCCTCCTCCTCTAAAGCCCTCTTAATGTAAAGAGTAAATGTCTATTTATAAATTTTGAGAGTCTGTAAATATAGAGAAGAACCTTGGCAAATTCAGAGTGCTCCATCGAACAACTCATATTGATCACATCGATTATGGAGCATTCATTATGCATTTAACTGTCTTAATGATGTAAGAATTAAGAAATCTTAGGCTTGTTGGATTAGTCTCATCAAGCCGCTTGATTCGAGTATAAGCATGTCATATTTGTGTATCATTTGGTCTCTCATTTAATATTCTGAAGCTTTCAATTATATATCAAGTCATAGATTTGGGCCCATTTGGGCTCGGATTTGCCCGATTTTGGTGTCGTTGAGTTCATCTCATCGATACGTTCAATTTGACTATAAGTTTGCTTAAATTAGAATTTGGATGATCCCAAATTTAATCTCGAAAGTTTCCCATTCAAATTTTTGATGACATATCAAGGTCTATCTTTATCTTTCTTAACATAAGTTAGAGCTAATACTCTACTCTCCTAATAAGCCATCATAAAGCTGACATTTTATGTGAATCAAAATAGAATTAAACCAAAAAAAAAGCTTTAAGAGTCATGTGAGGCAGTTGTGCTTTAATTTTACTGTATCCATCTTTGTAAATATGTTCATGGGCCACATTCATGCATGGAATGGAAGCATGCACTTCGGCATAATGTGGGGACACACAGTATTTAATGTAAATTGATTTGCGATGTTTTCTAATTACCATGCTGCCATCTCAAACCTAGTTTTTTTTTTCGGTGGAAAAAATTATCAAGATATATTTATCGAATTTATATCATAATTTAGGAACAAATATTGCCAAGACAAGGTAAACTCATTCAATGCTACAAGAGATTAAATTCTCTCAAGAAATTTTTTTTTTTTTTTTTTTGGATTCATGATATTAGCTTCTTTTGCTATTTAATTAAACTGCCTATAATTTGAATGAATCTTTTTTTTTTTTTTTTGTCTCTTATCCTTAGGATATGATGATAGGTCTCTTCTACCTTTTGGTTTTGCAGGCATACTTGCTTCACATATAATATTAATAAGTTTTTATTTAAACTGGTGAGCCATATAATAATCCAATATATAATTAAAGGAAAAACCATAAACCCTAACCAAAAAAATAATCCAATATACATGTGAAGATTATGGAATTTTGCTGTTCTCACTAATTGGAGAATATATGATTACCAAATATAAATTGTTGGCTCAACCTCCTATAAGTGTAGTGAAAAATATTGAAGAGATAATGAGTGATGATGGATGTTAGTGTTGGCTTACGATTGACAATAATGATTAGGTTGCGGTAGGTGACAGTTGACAATAGTGTTAGTTGGCACAAGATGATAATGTTTAGAAGCTGATGGTAGAGCCACGACAATCAAGCAATGGTAGTCCGATGATACTGGTCAAATGAGGGTTGTTGAGTGACGATGGTATAACAACATTCATTGTTGGTGATAATCTTTAGCATTGATCGTTTCAAGGAGGTCTATGATTCTTTAGATCTCTAAGCTCTTTCCAACTTTACGTTCCATTCATATGAATAATGTGGTTTCAATCTCTAAATTCTTGAATTGATATTTAGATTATTTTAGCCAAAATACTAAACCGAGGACCCATTTTGATCATAGGTTATTTCTTAGGTATTTAAGCATCTTATTGATATTACAATTTAATGATATTGAGCTCATTAGATTCCTCTCATCGAGAAGCTCATTCTATTGAAAGTATAAGAGATTTAGAAATTATTTGGTTCTTCAAACAATGTTATGAAGTTTTCAACTATATCTCAAATATTTTATTTAGGACTATTTGAGCTAGATCAAGACACTTTTTATGTTGCTGTTTTTCTCTTATCTAAATATTTTTTGCTATAAAATTGCTTAATATTTTTAAGACCAAGATCGGTCTTAAAAGTTTATGGATCAGTTACTTACATCAATATTTTCGCTTGATTGGATGGTTTTTTGGATGATGTATCACTAAACTACTACTCAGCATGAGTGAGCATGACGAGCAAAAGAGCTTGCATTGGAGAGTATTAGGGAATCACTGAAGCAACAACTTACTCTAAAACAATAATGATCAATTTTTGTACTAAGAAGGAGAAAAAAGAAGAACAATGCGTCGCTTAGTACATGACAACATTTATTATGGTTTAATAAATGATGCCTACATCTTCACTAACGAGAGAAAAAAATTTAGATAAAATGTCAAATCACAAAATAGAAATTATTCATTTATGCCAATAAAAAATAAGTTGAAACTTCAAACATAAAACTTAAAACAAAATAAAATTTATTTTGCATGCATTTCAAATAAACACACATATTATTATATATTGTGTTTCATATGTTCATCATATTTGTAATAATCCCGTTTTACCTTGTTTGCACCGAATCAAGTCTGTTCACCTTGATTTACTTCTTCCAACCCGGTTCAAGGCAGCAATTCATTGTGCAAGTGAGAAATCGAAGGCGTGGTGATCGTCGTCGGCCTCATTGGCCTCATATGGCGCATGATGTGCCAACAAGAGAAAGAAGTGGCTATGGTCAGCTACTTCAAGGTCCGGTGGTTTTGCTATCATGGCGTTAACAAAGTTGATGAAGAGGAAGTCGATAGAGGCAGAAAGTTAAGCAACCATTGACACTTTCTTCTCCTATTTTTATTTCTTGCACCGCCATGATATTCTTTCTTCTAATGTTAGAAACTTAAAAGAGGTTATTGTTTGATAGCTTGCAAGGAAGATGAAGAGTTAATTAATGGTTGAAGAGGAAACCACAAGGATCTTCCACAAAGTTGTTTTTCTTCTTCTTCTTCTTGTTCATTTAGATGAGGTAGAAATCCTAACCTTATTTTTTTCCCTCATTAATAATTAGTAATTCATATATTTTAATGGTGAATAGAATTGAGAAAACCTTTGTATAAATATTTTAATAACAAATTATAAGGATTTCATTTAAGGATTTGCATAAATGAGTTTAAGATTTGAATTCCCCTTTTTTACTTTAGAACAAGATAAATCTTATTTAGCATCTTATTAATTTTATATTTTAAAATTTTAATCATCTTGATCAACTCTAAGTATATTTCTCATAGGAGTTATTATTTGGTCTCCAATGATTATTTGAGATTATAAGAGATTATATGTGAATATTTTGGTATAAAATTTATATAGTTAAATCCATTTAAGCTAGGTGTTGGTGAGAATGAATCCTAAAAAGAGTATTAGGGATTTCACAAGGCCTTGATAAATGATATTTGATATAGAAGTTATTAAATAACTCATTGGCAATTGAAAGAGAGATTGTAGAATTATTCATTTCAAAAATACATTTTATTGATTGTTGTAATTATTTAATATTTTAACGTGCAATGCCTTAAATGTATGATTGATTTAAATTCATATGAATTAAGGTTTTATTTTGGATCACCACATGTTGGATTGAGAAGATTAGTACATGATCAAAAAGCTGGGCTCCTCATTCTACATGTGGCAGGAAACTCATTATTGATAAAGGGTTAAACTTACCCTTTCTTGTTAAGGTCCAATCCATTGCTACTTATTGTTTGTTAATAATATATGATAGAATGTGTCAATTCTTTCAAAATATTTCAAGTTATCATTTTGACATGATCTGATAGTAAGCATTGTCATGTTTATTATTCCTTAGTTTTCTAAATAATTCATGTTCTGTATTTTGATCACTGTGAATAGTAGTTGCCCTTACGAATCATGAATTAGGTAATATATATAATTGAGCTTACTTGTGTTATAACCTTTATCGTGTTTTATTACTGCAATACAATATGTATGTAAAACAAGTTTATGTGTTTGATGCTTGTAAATGTCAGTAATTGGATATTGGCAAGCCGGACCGACAAGTTCTTAGAGTGATGACTCCACAGGAAATCATTAAATTTTTTTGGGATTGATGTCTACTTTTCATGACAGGGTATTATAGTAAATTGACTATGAATATATGTATGTATTGATATAAAGAGAAAAACAATAAATGACTAATGAGTCATTGGTGGATGTATAAATATTAAATGCTTGTAAGTAAATGCGCCTACATGTGAATGTGATGATTATTAGTTGGCACAAATAATTCTTTGTGAGTTCTACTATGTAAGAAGCTTTAATTAATGAAGTATGTATATTCAAAATCTCCTATTTTTCATACATTATTTACATCTATTGTATGTCAGTGTTTATTTTTCACTTATGTTCATCTCCTTGCTCATATTTATGCCCCATTCCTTATTGTTTATATTTTACTTAGTGGGTGTTGACCTAGTTTTTACACCTGACCCCAGGTCTTGGGTCAATCCAGTTGACTAGGTCAACCTGTGTTGACCTAAAGGGACCCATTTAGCTTAGGTTAGCCCCAAATCAGATCTTGATCAAACCAAATTCATCCAAGGCTCAACCCCTCCCCTCTTTGACCTATTTGACTAGGTTGACCAAGTCAACCCTTGACTTGGTCAACCCAAGTCATTAATGGGTCAATATGACCCGTTAAGAGCCATTTAAAGCTCCAATCCTTTCCTAATCCATTCAAAGCTCTAAACCACGGCCCAAGGGGCTTAATAACCTCCTAATCATGCCCTAAATCGAATCCTAGCCGTACATCTTAGATGGAGGAGTATATATAGTGATCTAGGGCTTCTTTGGAAGGACTTTTTACCCTTGCTCTCTCCCAAGGCTCCTAGAACCCGAGGCTCTTGGTGTGAAAGCTCCCACGACCTTCCTCTACCTTTTCCCACCCAAGCCCGACGGTTAAGGCTCGCCGGCGGCGAGATCCCGGCGACCACGAGCTTTGGAACGTCCAAGCCTTTGATCCAACCAATCCAGAGCTCGTTTGATCAAGGTTTCAACAGGAGAAACGTACGAGGACAATCTACAAGTGCAACCGAGCCAAAATCCCCCTAATCCCACGGTGAAATTTCTTCAAAACCCTTAACCTAGGTCTAAACACTTAGAGTTAATTAACGTTTCGCACAGATCATTTTAAGCCAAGCCAGTTATTCCCCATGATTTCTGTACATGTCTAGATTCTAGGTTTAAAATTTTATTCGATTTCGTCTATCCGATCGAGAGAACGGACCGAAAAAGCGTATTAGGGTTCGGGTTCGCCGTCCCGTTCGCCTGAGTCGATCTCGACCGTTGATCTTGTGATTGACGGTCGAGATCTAACCGTTCCGCGGTCTGGAACGACCGTGGACCCTCCCCCGCTGTTCTGCCTGCGATCCGGCTCGATCTGAGCCGTTAATTCGAAATGGCGGACGATCCGACGGTCGGGAGACCGCGCTGACGCGGCAAGTGAAGCCGCGTTATCCGCGGTCTGATTGCCGCATGATTGCGGCAATCATTGCCGGCGGCGCAATGATTGCGCCGCCAGGCAATGATTGGCCCGCGGTTAGCGCGGCCAATCAAGGCCCGCCACGTGGCTGACCGCCGCCGCCGCCATTTTTTTTATTATTATTTTTTATTTTATTATTTTATTTATTTTAAAAATCCTTTTTTTATTTAAATTAAAAAAAAACATTTAAATAATAATAATAATATTATTATTATTTTTATTTTTTTACTATTATTATTTTATTATTATTATTATTATTATTATTTTATTATCATAATTTTATTATTACTATTATTATTATTATTATTATTTTAATTATTATTATTTTAATTATTGTTATTTTAATTATTATTATTATTATTATTATAATTATAATTATTATTAATTATTATTATTACTATTATTATTATTATTGTTATTATTATTATTTTAATTACTTTAATTATTTTAATTATTATTATTATTATTATTATTATTATATTATTATTATTATAATTATTATAATTATCTTAATTATTATTATTATTATTATTATTATATTATTATTATTTTAATTATTTTAATTATTATTATTATTATTATTATTATAATATTATTATTATTATTATTATTTTAATTAGTTTAATTATTTTAATTATTATTTTAATTATTATTATTATTATTATTACCTTAATTATTTTAATTATTTTAATTATTATTATTATTATTATTATTATTATTATTATTATTTAAAATTTATTAATAAAACGTATTAATATTATTATTATTACTATTATTATCATTATTAATATTATTATAATATTAATATTATAAATAATAATATTATTATTTTAATAATATTATTATTATAACTAATATTTTTATCATTATAATATTAATTATTATCATTATTAATATTATTATAATATTAATATTATAATTAATAATATTATTATTTTAATAATATTATTATTATGAATAATATTTTTATTATTATTATATTAATTATCATTATTAATGTTATTATAATATTAATATTATAATCAATAATATTATTATGAATAATATTTTTATTATTATTATATTAATTACTATCATTATTAGTACTATTATAATATTAATATTATAATTAATAATATTATAATTTTAATAATATTATTGTTATGATTATTATTATTATTATAATATTAATTATTATTATTATTAATATTATTATATTAATATTGTTAATTAATAATAATATTATTATTTTTAATAATAGTATTATTATGTTAATATTAATATCACTATAAATATTAATATTTATTATTTCATATTATCATAATATTTTAATTATTAATTATTTAAATTTATTTTAAAATTCAGATATTATTATATCTGATTTATTTTAAAATTATTAATTATTTTCAAATATTAACTATTTTAAATTATTTTAAAATTACCTTTAAACCTATTTAACTTCAAAAATTCATAACTTTGCCATTTTAAATCGGATTTTGACGCACAATACCTTAAACTTTTCAGAAAAATATGAATTTTAATTTAAAATTCTTTCCTGTATGTAATTTTGTCATTTCTGGATGTTTTCTGTATTCCTATGTTATTTAATTATTTAAATATTATTTAATTAATATAAATAATTATTTTAAAATAAAAATTATTTTAAAACCCCCTTGGTGGCTGGTAGACCTCCTATACTTATGAACTGAAGTATTTTTCAATTATCTTATTCTCAAATTTATATTATTTATAATATTTATCTATTTTAAAAAATGATTTTTAAAATTACGTATTATTTAAATCCTTTAATTTTGGGAGGTCCACCCCTTATGAAATTTTAAACCTAGGACCTATATGTGAACAGCATTCATGTGGGAGAAGGATTAGTGAATGATCGTGTCCCGATCATCCACTAATCACTTCATTAGGCTTCTTTACTTAATATTTTCGTAGTCCTTGCATGTGTAGGTTGCACAAGCACATAGCCTAGGCTCTCCTAGATCTAAGGACTTGATTGGTGTGTTTATATTTGCTGCATTTACCCTCTATATTGTGCCTAAGGGTTAGCTAACTCACTTTTATTCCTGCTCAGTGTAGTGACACACTAAGGACAATAATTAAGGACTGTCTAGCGAACTTAGAATATTTCTAGGAGCTAGGATAGATCCCGGATTGCTATAAAACTTTAAACACTAGTGCTTAGTGACATCTGGAACCCTCTAGAATTTTCTAGGAATTTTCTGGACTTTTTAAAACACTTAATTAGCAAACCCTAATTTACCCGTTAATTAAGCCTTAGAAACTTCAGAAAAATCTAATGAATCCATTTTAAATCAGAAAAATACCCATAATACCTTAAACTCTCCAGAATTCAGTCCCCAACCTTAGATAATTAGGGCCCCTTAATTGGACCTTAATCTGGACTTTAATTCAACCTTAATCAAAAATCACCTTTTTGCCTTAATTAAATCATTAAAAATTATTAAAAATCCCAAATTTTCCCCAAACACTTGGGAACACCTTCTTAGGTCATTTCTGACCTTTGGGGGTGATCCCAATCAGTTTGGAGCTGATTTGGGCCAAAACCCCCAAAGTACCCCTAATTAGGCAATTCCGATAATTCATTTAATTGCCCCAACTTCTAAAAATCATAACTAATTACAGAAAATTCCAAAATGGGAAAACTAAAAGGCATTCAGCTCTAATTAAATTCTAATATTTATTAAAAATACTAGGTGTCCATAAATTAGCTTAAACTGAAAAGTCAACTTTCCGGTCAACCGTAGCCTATAGTCTAGAGCCCAAACTTCTAAAATTCATAACTTTGCGTAGGAAACTCCAAATCCAGCAAACTCAAAGGCATTCAACTCACATTAGGGTCTAGTATTTATTAAAAATATTAAGATTTCATAAATCAACTAAAATCAAAAATTCAACAATCTTGTCAAACTTAGTTCAAAATAAGACCAAAACTTCAAAAATTCATAACTTTGGGTAGAAGAATCCAAATTGGGCATGCTAACTGTCTAACTGATCAGGTTAAAGCCTAGTATTTTATAAAAATATCAGCTGGTCATGAATACCCTTTAATCAAAAAGTTAATTTTGGACCCCCCTTTTGCTTAGTTTATTGGTGGACCCCGAACCCCCTAAAACTCACTAATGCAATTTAAACTTTAAATATTATTACCCTAAGCATTAAAACTGACCTACATATCAAATTAACTAAAATGGATCTTAATCCATTAATACTTGAACTTTAAATAAAGCCCCCTTTTCAGACTTACAATAAACCTGGACAGTAGGCAACTGTAACTAACTACCTAGCTTAGGATCTACCACAATCACACAGGCCTCTACACACACTGTAGAATTATTTGCTAGGGCACCACTTCTAGACTTAGGTTAGTCCAGTGTTTACTTTTCCGCCGCGTGCCGAGCTTTTTCAGATTTTATTGCATGTTGTGATTGAACTATTGGTGTGTTTGCTTACTTCTACTGCACTATGGGATTTGATGTGATTGCACGATAGACTACCCATAGGTTAGGATCGATGTTGATACTAATGATGTTTTCTGCAGGTGGCCATGCTCATGCAGTGCTAAATATAAGGGGGGCAATAATCATGATTTAAAAATTAATGCTATTTTATGCAGGTGCTTCAGAAATTGCTCAACCCCCCTAAATAAATTAGGGCTAAAATAATAAATCATTATAAATTGCTACAGGTACTCCAGAGCTCGCTTAGCCCTCAAAATAATTAAGAGCATGGCCAAGTGTGGCTGTGATGAGCACTTTTATTTTTATATAAATTGCTTGGGATGAAATATTAACTGCTTGGGATGATTTTCACTAGGATAACCTTGCAGGAGAGTCTAGATTTACTGTTTTCATTTAATGTAATTATTTGTAATCTGGTATAGAGTTGTGAAAGTTTATTTTGAGTGGGGGTACTAGGATCCAAAGGTTGGATTCCGAAGAGGAAAGGACACCCAGAATGAGGATGGTCCTTTTCTATTTGGAAATCCAAATTTGGATCGTTCTACTACCTGAAAAATCTAATGGAGCTGAGATCCAAGGAGTTTGAGAAAGAGAAGATCAAGAAGATGAAGGTCTACAGTATCCCGCTCAAAAATAACTTGCGTCAGTCTTAAGATTAGAAATCTGGGTTGTTGGTAGTGGTGCCCGGCCACTTTAATTTTCTGCAGACCCTGGGTTGTAATTAAGGGCAGTTGGCCTATGGACATTTATTAATTTGTTTGGATAATTTTGATGTATTTTATGATTGTGTGCCTCTAGGATTGTTTGCTTTTCATAGTTTATTGGCGATCTGCATGCCGCTTTTGCTTTAGCCTGGATTTCGTTAGGCTCTCTAAGGACTAAAACCTTTTCTACTCGTAACTAATATTTAAAATTTTAAGTTTTAAGCAATTTAGAAACTTAACGACCTAGGGAATTGCCGGAATCGTCCGGGGTCGCATGCATATCGTTGCATTTCTCTCTTTCCTTCTATAAGACACTTCCCCGCCTGCGGGTAGAGTCCGGATAATCCGACCTATGAGGATGAGGTGCCGGACCTGGGGAAGCCCAGTCTAATTCTAAAAATTATTTTATAAGCTTTTTTTTAAAGTTCTATGCATACCTGATTTGGATACTTTAACTAGCATGCATTGCATTAGAAACTAACTAAATCAAAATTTCAATTGCATTAGCTCTAGAAGCATCCACCCAACATCAGTCTGGGGCCAATTAGAAAATCCTCTAGATGTCGGCCCTACTTCCAAGAACCATAACCTACCTACCCATCTTTCATAAATGACTGGACAACATGGTTTTAAAGCGATTAGGTGGTTAGCTGGCTCCCCCTTCCAGGCCGGGGTAAGTCCAGGTTTTGCATTGCATTAGTTAGGACACGGGTGTTAGTGTTGCGTAGAACACTAAACCCATTAGATTCAGGATTCAAGGCTACTATTGTTTCGTAGTACGCCTCATCAGTAGGTAGGTCTTCTGTCTTCCAGAGACCCTAAACCCTACATATCCGCGTCATATGGATGACGCCACCTCCATCCTTCCCTCCTGCATGCTTCGAGTGCATGATTTATTTATTTTTCTCCAGTTTCTTCTCACTACCTTAGTCCCTCCGGATGCTGATGTGAGCCGTGCATGTTGACTAAGCTTAGTTGAACCTCTCTTTCCCTTCGAGTAGGATTCCCTAGTCTTATCCCCTTGTGCCAATCCCAATTTGGGAAGAATAATATAGAATCCTTAATTGAGAGTTTTCTCAGGCTCCGGCTTGAGATGTAATTAACCACGGGGGCTTGCGTCCGTGGGAAACCGCATCCCACTCTCAAATAAGCCCCACTCGAGCTAATGTATCAGGTGGGGGAAACCCGTTGTGATTAGATCGTACATATTGTTATCCATAGGGGTGTGCTGGTGAGAGCCACTATCCTCAATGGTTAATCGTATGCATGATCGAATCTGCCCTTCCATTGGCCAGATACTGTCTCCCCTAGCGGGGCGATGGTGTTTGTGTCCTTTCGGAGGTCCACAGGTTTCTGGCGATCACGGTGGGACAGGTTTCTCTGTCCATCTTTGAATTTTATATTATTCTTTCTTGTGTGTACTCCGGGATTGGTACTCCTTAGATTAGGTCCGTCCCACTTTTAGTTAGGGTCCTTCCTTAGTTAGGATCGTCCTTCTTTTTCTTAGTTAGGGTTCCCCCCCTAACTAGGTTTCTTTCTTTCCGTTCTTCTTAGTTAGGGTTTCCCCCTGGCTAAACTTCCCTCCTTCGGACCTTCTAGGTCATTCCGTCCCTTATCTATCATTCATCTTCTCGTTATTTCTTACTAATCATTTTAAATTTCTTTTCTTCTTCTTGGCAGACAGTGCCATGGCTTCCTTCGTGCCTTCCGTTACTTTCAGTTTTGGTTCTGACGCGCGGGTGATACTTCCTGAGTCCCTGTTAGCCAGTCCTCCCGCTGGAGGAATCACTTTTGATTCCTTTACTGACTCGGCCTTCGTCACTCTTGGCGGGCCGACCCCTGCTGAGGTGCTGCCTACTCTCCTCCCCAGAGGAGAGCTCGCGCAGCCATGCGACCTTTTGGACGTCCAGTTGCTCGGCGGACAACCCGGGCACCTGCTCGTCCTACCCCTGTTCGTGTATAGTCGGCACACCCTGTGGTTAGGAAGCCAGTGCCTAGACCACTTCCTGTTCAGCCCACTCGTCCAGCAGTTAGGCGACCAGTGCCTACTGCACCTGTTGTTCAGACTGCCCCGGCCCCTCAGCGACGGCAGGCAGTAGTTACCCCTGTTGTTACTCCGGCAGAGGCAGCTCGTGTTCGGGTCCCCCCTCCTTCTTCCTCCAGGAAGAGGGGTGCCCAGACCGAGGCTCCTTCGCCTTCCTCCCGTCGGGTTTCAGCTTTCGCTCGACTGTCTCACCTAGAGACCCTCGTGTAGACCCTGATACTTCCCGTACTTCCTGTTCCCCCTGCCACTCAGGTAGTGGGTTCAGATGTTGCTTCGTCTTCCGCCTCCGGCCTTGGGAGAAGGGCCCCGAGGAATAGAAACTGTAGACTTCGGTTGGCTGCATCCGAGGCAGATAGACAGCGGATGGCAGATTCGTTGGCTCACTAGGAGCCAGTTCAGAGGAGAGTGGTCCCTAGGCAGCGGGCACTACGAACCAGTTGCAGTTTCCCCTACCCCGGACGTTACAATTGCCCCTGAGATAGCAGCGGTTCAGGGAGGACGCTTCTCTCCACTGACACACAGTGGTGATGAGGAGGACGTTGCTCGCATTGCGGTGGCCCCTCCTGTCACAACTACTTTACCACGCGCTAGGGTCCCTAGGGATGATGCTGCTCGAACCCTCTTTCAGAGGATTTGGAGCATTATCCGCTTAGCGCGAGGTCGAGGCCCTGTCAGTCGGGAGAGGTTACTCCACCAGATTTCTCAGGCGTCCGTTCAGTTGCAGAGGCAGATTGCTAGGCAGAGGTACAGGTGGCAGAGAGGACAGCCACCCAGGCAGCCTGTTAGTTCAGTTCCGTTGGTGAGACCACAGACAGTTACTTCAGTTGTTGGACGACGCCCACGTCGTCATGGACAGAGGCAGTAGTTGGAGCCTCCGAGACCCCAGCTCCCTTCAGTTGTAGTAGCCCCGCAGCAGTCAGTTGCCCCTACTGGGTCCCGTCGCAGTAGGTGGGTGTGGAGACGACGACAGGCAGAGTCCCCTGTCGATGCAGTACAGCTAGTTCAGGCAGTTGAGCAGTTAGAGGCAGTTGTTCCTTCAGGATCAGAGGCAGTTCCGATGGTCTGTGATGCAGCGACGGACGATGATGTTGCAGTTTCTCCTAGTGGTTCACCGGTTCGGGCAGAGCCAGCCCTTAGCCCTTACGAGACTTCTTCCCCTTTGAGTCCGTATGCGGAGGACTTCCATCAGACCCTCTATGAGAATGATGCACTTGAGGATGATTTACTCGAGGAGGAGTCAGATGGAGATATACCGGTGCACAGAGTATGCGTGGTTACTAGACGTGGCCACTCAGACGAGCAGATAGAGGCGGATGATGATGATGAGTAGGGAGAAGCTGAGGTAGGAGGATCTCCCCGGTCAGTTGAGACAGATGCCACAGTGCTACAGTTACAAACTCAGATGGCAGAGATGGCCAGGGCCATGGCAGCGATGACAGCTCAGTTGACAGCTTTGGGGGCGATGCCCCAGATGACGGGCGTAAGCACTCCTGCTACGTCCAGGGACGAGCCAGCAGCACCACCTGTAGTAGCACCAGGTCCTGTGGGAGTAGACAGGGTCCAGAGAGCAGTTCCAGTGGCACCTACAGCAGTTGCTTTTACTACCCTAGTCCAGAGTCAGTCAGTTCAGTTGTCAGCCGGACAGATTCAGGATCTGATTGCCCAGAAGGTCGAGCAGGCCATTTCCTCCAGGAAGTCTGGAGAGGTAGTTAGCAGGGGGCATCCTTACCCAGTAGAGTACGAGCACGAGCCCTACCCCCCTAGTTTTGTCCCTCCTAGGTTCAGAGTCTTTGATGGGTTTGGGAACCCAAGGCAGCACGTGGCCCAGTACCGAGCCATCTGTTGCAACATAGGAGGGAACGATGCACTGATGTTGAGACTCTTTGTTAGCAGTTTAGTTGGGGTGGCCATTGCCTGGTATGCCGACCTCCCCAACGATTCAGTACGCACCTTTACAGAGTTGAAGCAGTTGTTTGTTCAGAGGTTTGTCAGTGCAGAGCACCGAGTTACAGTTGGAGAGCTAGTTGTGACTAGACAGCGGCCCCGAGAGCCTCTCCCAGATTATATAGTCAGATGGAGGAACCTCAGCCTACAGTGTGAGCCCCAGTTACAGGAGCAGCATGCAGTAGAAATTTTATTGAAGAACATAGATGGTCCGATAGCACCTTATCTGAAGGGCTTCAGCATCAGAACCTTTCAGAAGCTGTTGACAAAGGTGATCAGTTTGCAGGACAGCATACCCGACGCAGTCCCTCCTAAGGTTGAGAGTCAACCTTCACGTAGACCTCAGCAGCAGGAGTCTTCAGGGGCACCTCCACCTAGGAGAGGGGAGGTACACAGTACTTATGGACCATCAGATAAGGGCAAGAAGCCCTTAGTCAGTTCAGCAGCACCTCAGCAGTCTCACACACTGGGCCAGTCAGCAGTGCAGTCTAGACCCTCCCGTAGGACCCCAGAGAGTCAGCAGTACCTACGGGAGAAGCTTAGTAAGGAATATCCCTTTAAAAGAGAAAGTGTGATGAAGATCTTCAAGTTCCTTACTAAGAGAAACATCTTAACATTCCCGAACAACAATAGAGTGGAAGAGGAGGGGCAGACAGAACACCCACTCTATTATCCATTTCACAGACATATCGGGCATGTTATAGAAGACTGCTATGTGTTCAAGGACAGAGTTGAGAAGCTCATGGCTAGTGGGCAGATCCACCTACAGGACAGTGACCTGGTTCAGCCCAAGGGCAAGACACCTCAGACAGTCCAGATGATCTCGGGCTCCAGTAGTTGTAGTGACAGCCAGAGTGGCAGACGGAGCAGTCGTAGCAGATCACCCAGAGGTTCTGAGGGGGAGTGGCAGCTAGCACTCTCTCGGAAGACGAAACAGATGATCTGGCAGACAGTTCAGAGTTCAGAGGCAGTTGAGAGGAGGCCTACCCAGGCCAAGTCGACAGTTGCCAGCCCAGTTTCCTCGCCAGCACCTTTTTCTTCTTCTGTTTCTGTTGTAGTGCCTACTGAGCACATTTCTTTTCCTATTTTATGTAATAAAAAGATGTATGAAAAGGAAAAGTTTGTTGTAACTTCTGAGGGGAAGACGGGACGCCTTCCAGCACTTACGCTGAAGGATTTCGTTCTCCCTTCAACTGATGATGAAATAATAGAAGAAGGTGATTCTGGCTACTTCTGGTGTTCTGCTTCTACTTTTATTTCTTCTAGCACTCGCTCTTTCAATATTTTACATGTTTCTTATGATGATTCTATATGTGATGAAGAGTCTGAGTGTGATGAGGAACCGGTCTTTATGATTCCGGAGGGTGGCTGTTACATGGATTCAGAAGATGAATCCGAGAACCCACTCCAGTCACTTTCCTTGGAGCCAACACATGCCATCACCGCTGAACCAAGTGAATCTCCTGTCAAAGATGACACGATACAGGAAGTTCACTTGCGTTCAGGGAAGGTTCTTCCACCAAGGATGGCTAAGAATACAAAAGAAAAAGATAAGAACATTGTTACCCAGCAGGACGATCCTATCCCTTCCTCCCAAGAGCAGCCTAAGGAGAAAGGGAAAGGCCCTCAGCTGGAAGTCGATTACAATGTGCTGGCCCATCTAAGGAAAATTCCTGCCCTTCTCAGTGTCTATGACGCTTTGATGATGTCTTCTGACTTGAGAGAGACCCTGGTGAAAGCACTACTCGAACCAGAGTCCTATCAAGCCTTCTTCGCTTCTGAATCTGTTGGAGATGCATGCCTTTTGAGAGAGATGCCATGCATTACCTTTTCAGATCGCGATCTCCTCTTGGGTACCTCTGATCACAATCATCCTTTGTATGTCACCGCTGAAGTCAATGGTTATGAGTTGAACAGGGTCCTCATTGACCAAGGAGCTTCAGTAAACATCCTGAGTTATGAAACTTTGAAGAGCCTCTCCCTGGGTCATTTGAAGTTAACCTCCGATAAGATTATGTTGAAAGGCTTCAATGACCAAGGACAGCGTGCCCTAGGGTCTATCACCCTACCCCTGAAGTTTGGAAATTTCCTTACTGAGGCGAAGTTTCATGTGATCGAGGCCGATACTTCATACAGGGCTCTCTTAGGAAGGCCCTGGATTCATGAGTATGGAATGGTGCCCTCTACCCTGCACCAATGTATGAAGTATATGAGGAATGAAGTCGAGTACTCCATTCCCGGGGATACCCAACCCTTTTCCGTGCATGAGGTCTCTATTTACGATGATGCTGAGCATTACATACCTCGTAAGAAGAGTAAACCTCCTTCTGCCCAGTCACCAGTGACACCTGCCAGTACTGTACAGGGTCCTGTACAGCTACCTGCGCGAGGTCCGTCACAGGTTAGTATTGAGGCAGATACCTCCACTGCAGATCCTGTTAGATCTCCTTTCCAAGTTGCAGTTGGGCACGATGTTCCCCCTAGTAGAGGTAGGGGAGAGCGAGGTAGAGGTAGAGGTAGAGGATCGACTCGTCCGCCGCGAAACTACGACACTCAAATTCCTCCTCCCTCATATCTTTATGCTTCTCCTTTGACTGTCGAGTCCGACTCCTCTGACGATGAGGTGATTATTACTCCTCATCGCCCAGCTCACTCACCAGCCCCGGACTTCACTGATTATAGTTCACTACCTACCTTTTGTAGGTACCTGATACCCGAGGGTGGTTTAGTTATTGACAGTGGTTCAGACGAGGAAGTAGACCCCCGACGTCAGACCACTAGTCAACAATACCTTTCCCGTTAGATACGTGGAATAAGAGTTGAGGAGTCTCACCAAAGATCTTTGGTTACCCCCTCCACTAGTGATGGTGGTGCACTACAAGTTAGAGGTCACCCTCCGCCTCCTCTGTACGAAACCCTTGTGCCACCACGAGCTAGTGAGTGTGCCTCATTATCCTATAGTGTAGGTGCCCCACTGGGCCCTGAGATTCAGGGTTCAGCGGAGACCGCTATGGATAACAGGGTCACAACTGCCCCTCGTTATTTTTCCCCTTTCGTGGAAGACTGTGTAAAGCGGGGTGTAGCTATCTCGACTTGGTCAGATGAACAAGCT
This sequence comes from Dendrobium chrysotoxum, assembly GCA_019925795.1. Classification (NCBI taxonomy): domain Eukaryota; kingdom Viridiplantae; phylum Streptophyta; class Magnoliopsida; order Asparagales; family Orchidaceae; genus Dendrobium; species Dendrobium chrysotoxum. The sequence goes on from CM034301.1 coordinate 51,710,747, forward strand.
CTACGACAGGCTCGTGTTTGGCGGACTGATATGCCTCAAACTAAGCAAGGTTTAGGTTATGTCGAGCAGAGCTCACCTAACCATGCTAACATCCGAGTGGTTTCCCACTCATACCCGGTTGTTTCTCTTACCGATAAAGAAGACCCGGGTGATGATGAGGATAGAGTACTCGATGCTCCTCAAGAGTTTGAAGATGACATCACTTCTGCCATGGATGAATTGTGTGAGATAAACTTAGGCACTGAATCAGATTCTAGACCTATTTTTCATAGTGTCTTGTTATCTGACTCAGAGGCTCAAGAATACATCGAGCTACTCTCAGAGTTTAAAGATTGCTTTGCCTGGAACTACACCGAGATGCTTGGTCTAAATCCAGATGTAGCAGTCCATAAACTAGCCATTAAGTCTGATGCAGTCGCTGTTAAACAAGCACCTCGTAGGATGAGGTTAGAAATAGAACAACAGGTGATCGCTGAAACTAAGAAGCTTATAGAGGCCGATTTCATCCGTGAAGAGAAGTACCCTACTTGGCTTGCCAACATTGTTCCAGTCCGGAAGAAGAACGGGCAGATTCGTATCTGTATCGACTTCCGTGATTTAAACAAGGCGTGTCCTAAGGACGATTTTCCTCTTCCTATCCCTGAGCTTATGGTGGATATAGCATCATCCCATAGCATTTTCTCCTTCATGGATGGTTCATCTGGTTACAATCAGATAAAGATGGACCCCGAGGAGGAGAAGTTTACGGCATTTCGCACACCTATAGGTGTGTTCTGCTACAAGGTGATGCCCTTTGGTCTCAAGAATGCCGGGGCCACCTATCAACGTGCTATGACTGTTATCTTCGACGAGATGATACACGAGCAAGTTGAATGCTATGTGGATGATCTGGTAGTCAAAAGCAAGGTCCGTGAATATCACCTTCGAGATCTACGAATCATTTTTGAACGCCTACGCAAATATGATTTGAAAATGAATCCTCTAAAATGCGCATTTGGAGTTAGTGCAGGAAAGTTTCTAGGGTTTATAGTTCGCTACCGTGGCATTGAGATTGATCCGTCCATGATTAAAGCCATAGTAGATCTAAAACCCCCTAAAAGTCTTACCCAGCTAAGGTCTTTTTAAGGAAAGCTAGTCTTCCTGCGGAGATTTATCTCCAATTTGTCTGGTAGGTGCCACCCCTTTGCTGCCCTAGCAAAGAAAGACGCCCGCTTTCACTGGGATGAGCGTTGTCAGGAGGCCTTTGAGAGTATAAAGCGCTACCTGATAAACCCCCCTGTTTTGGCTGCACCCATCCCAGGGAGGCCGTTAATTCTCTATACTACGGCCCTGGATGAATCCTTGGGTGTATTATTGGCTCAGGAGAATGAGGAAGGCAAGGAGAATGCCTTGTACTACCTCAGTAGACGGTTGATACCCGCAGAGCTGAAGTACCCCGCGATGGAAAAGTAATGTCTAGCTTTGATCTTTGCGGTACAGAAGCTCAGGCATTATATGCTTTCACACAAGGTCAACCTAATCTCTCGAGTCAACCCCTTGCAGTATCTGATGACCCGTCCGACCCTCTCAGGTCGTCTGGCACGATGGTCTATGATCCTACTGCAGTTTGACATCACTTTCGTCCCGCAGCGGGCCGTCAAAGGACAGGCTCTAGCTGATTTTTTTGCTGCTCACCCGATCCCTACAGACTCCCCACTCAATGATGAGCTGCCTGACGAGCTAATCATGAGTGTGGAGGAGCAGGAGTCCCCTACTTGGGAGTTTTACTTTGACGGTGCGTCGTCTGTTAGAGCCTTGAGCCCGAATGAAACTCCTATAGTTAGGGTAGGTCTGGGCCTCATTTTCGTATCCCCTGAAGGTCACACTCTGAGATATTCCTACAGTCTTTCAGAACCTCATACTAATAATGAGGCTGAGTACGAAGCTCTGATTTTAGGACTAGAGTTGGCCATTCAGATGAATGTCATGCGGGTGAAAATCTTTGGAGACTCACAACTGATTATAATTCGAGTAGCGGGAGTCTACAAAGTGCTTAAACCTGAGCTCTTGCCCTATCACAATAAAGCAATGGAGCTCTTGTGTTTGATTCCTGAAGTGACCTTAGCTAAAATCCCTAGATCTGCCAATGGCAAGGCAGATGCATTAGCTAAGTTAGCAAAGGAACTGGCTGACCCAACTGGCAACCCACTGTCTATCGTTGTCCAGTGCCGTCAAGCCCTATGCCCCGCAGACCTGTCTTCTCCCGATCAGACCCTCACAATGTTCTCAGTTGAGGAAGAATCAGACTGGAGAGTACCTTTTATAGAGTATTTGAAGCATGGCAGGCTTCCAGATGATAGATCTCTTGCTGCCCAGATCAGAAAAAGAGCCCTATCATTCACTTATGTGAACGACACCTTGTATCGATGCTCTTTCGACCAAATGTGATTGCGTTGCCTCAACAATGAAGAGGCTCGCAAGGTCATGGGCGAGATACATGAAGGTCTTTGCGGTGCCCATCAGTCCGGACCAAAAATGAAAGGCAGAATTAAACGCCTCGGTTACTATTGGCCGACTATGATCCGTGATTGTATGGAGCACGCTAGAAAGTGCCATCAGTGCCAAATTCATGGCACGGTGATTCACCAACCCCCTAATCCGCTGCACCCTACCGTATCATCTTGGCCATTTGAGGGCTAGGGCACGTATGTAGTGGGTCCTATCGACCCTCCTTCCTCTAAGGGTCATAGGTTCATTTTAGCTGCCACCGATTACTTCTCTAAGTGGGCAGAGGCTGTGCCACTTAAGGAAGTCAAATCAGAAGATGTGATGCGTTTCTTTCGTGATCATATTGTCTACCATTTTGGTGTCCCGCGCCGTATCATTTCAGATAACGGCCCGTCGTTTAGAAGCACCAAAATTGCCAGATTTGCCCATCGCCATAACATCAATTGGCGATACTCTTCAATTTACTATCCCAAGGCCAATGGCCTGGCGGAGGCATTCAATAAAACTCTCGTGCAATTAGTAAGAAAGATCTTGGTTGCAAACAAACGAGAGTGGCACGATAGACTTCCCGAAGCACTATGGGCCTATAGGACTACATACCGTACTCCTACTCAGTCTACCCCATATGCTTTGGCTTTCGGGGTCGAGGCCGTCCTCCCACTTGAGGTCGAGCTCCCCTTGTTGCGTGTGGCAGTCAGCCACAATCTTTCCCACGAAGATAACGCCCGACTACGGATGGAAGAGCTTGATGGTTTAGAAGAGCTTCGCCTACAAGCTTATCAGAACCTCAAACTGTACCAGGCACGTATGGCTCGATCACATGATCGCCTTGTCCGACCCCGTGCTTTCCAGGTTGGCGAGTTGGTCCTTGTTTTACGCAGACTTATCATTTCGCGCCGTCGCCGAAGTGGTAAGTTCGAGCCTGTCTGGGAAGGCCCCTTTGCTGTAGAGCAAGTCTATGAAGGTGGTGCCTACCTACTCGTTGATGCCAATGGTGTTCACCCTATGCCTGTCATCAACGGGCAGTACTTGAAAAAGTACTATGCCTGAGTTCGCTCTTCAAAAAGGAGGGGGTCTCCCTACCGCCTGTAAATACTCCTCTGTATATGTACCCCCTTTGGAGGGGCTTCTTCACTTTTCGACAGTTTGTGTGGCCACGACGATTTGTCCTCTACCACACGATGTTTGTTACGAGAAGTATAAGGCTATCCTTAGGGGTGATGAGGTGAGATGATATGATTCATACACTGACATAAACTCTAGTCTATATCATCTCCCTTGGCTGAACTCTTCTAGGCCAGTTCTTGACCCATATCAGTCCAAATACATATCCAAGTTCTATTTTCAATGGTGGGATCTTTAAATTCAATGTGTAAAATTTCTAAAAGAAAGACTAATCTGAGAAAAGTCTGAGAGCTTGAAACACGAAGTAAGTTTTTGAGGAAATTTTTCCTTAGAAAGTACATGACTTATTTTTCCTAATGAAAGATTTACCCCTGTCTTCTTTAGAAAATTATGTAATCGGTGGTTGACTCCTCTAACGCTTGAAGGACGATTATAATGATTCAAAAAAAAAGGTATGCCTTCTCTCTTATCCCTTGCTTGGGATGATTTTCTATTTTGAATAAAAATCTATATCAAATTGAAATTAGATTTAGAGACGCATATTTTCCCAATCATCTTGCAGTTTTCTATCTCATAGGCGTCTTTCGCATGCTGATGAATCTACCTCATAATTTTCTTATTCAAGTCGTTCATTCTTATCATAAGATTGGATTTGCTTTGTGGATTCTTCTTCCTTGCACGAGAGAGTGAGTTTTTCTTCTCTTATGTTTGGAATATAATCTTACAACTGAGAAAGTTTTCCTTTAGGGATTTAGAAAGGGAGCTAGTTACAAAATGAAAGATACACAAAGTATATCAAACAATGAAAAGATGCGCAGTGCGTCAAAAATCAAAGATACACAAAGTGTATCAAAAGTGGAAAGTTGCGCAAAATACGCCACAAAGTCAAGGATACACAAAGTGTATCAAGTAATTAAAAGATGCGCAGTGCGCCAAACCAAGTTGAGGGGCTCAAAATGAGCCCAAAATGGATAAGTAAATGGCTTCCCTTTCTTGTAAATCTCTAAGTCTCACAAAATCCATACCCCTTGATATTCGTGATACTTGAGTTTGAAAATCATGATTTTGGATTCATCATCGTGCAAGGATGTTCTATTAGATATAAAATATTTCCATGCAAGAAGATTGAGAAGATCCAGTTTCTCTCTCTAATTTACACCCTTTTGAATTAGATATTTATTCAGAATATATAAGGGAGAAAGCCCAGCTTAGCTTGTAGGGAGCTTAAGCTGGGTTAGCAAAATTTAAATCCCTAACCTTCTCGGGTCTAAATGGAGTCAACCCATATTGCTGAACTTTCTGAACTTTTTCTAAGGTTCAAGATGATTCAAAGGTTAATTTTTTATTTCTAAAAATAATCCTTTCACTCTCTGATGAAATTTTCACTCTTTAGGAAATGTATGAATCAGACTTATCTCAGATTAATTGGTGAGTGCTTAAACATCTCTTAGTGGTCACACTATTGAGTTTGTTTAAATGCTTGCCATATTCTTTTAAAAATCCGTGCACAAAAATATTTTGACCCCACCATCTGATTATAGATCATTCTTAAGGACTGATAAGAGTCTCGCATTTATTGTATCTTCCTCTTCTGAGTTCTGGTAATTTGGGAGTTTCCCCCCTCTCTGTTCCTCCAGTTTCACTTGGTGCTCCCAAGTGTGGTCTAGAATATCAAAACTAATTCAGACTTCCTTTGTACTGGGTCCATACCAACCTATGCTAGCTAGGGAGGGTAATGTTGATCCACTATCCTAATCTAAATTTCATTCACATATAAATCGTGTTCTGATTGTGCCCCCAGTTTTATCCATGTGGCGAATGTGGCCTGGGTTATCAAAGCCAATCCTATCTCCCTCTTCGAGTTCCAATCATTAGAGGATGTCGCATACTAGGAGTAACACACGGATATGGTAAACGTTCCCTCTGTCGCGTGTTGTCTTCGACAGTACGAGATATACTTAGTCTATGATCGAGAATATATAAAAGAATGCATCTATAAAATAAAAGAGGGAAGCTCTCAGTAGAGCAAAATCGGTTGCCCTTGTCACAGGTGGAACCCGGTAATACTCTCTAAGAGCTCAAATTCCCCAAAGTCTTTCTTTTCTTCTCCTACGAAGCGTCTGAGTGATCGCTTCAAGGATGAGTTTGCACTTGTGATTATTATGATCTTTTACAATCATGATAGTCCTTGTTAGTGGTGTGATACATCTTGCTCAAGATGTTAACATCCCACCTTCGCGAGCTCTGATTTCCTAGCAGGGAATCAACTCTCTAGTTTCTTTTAGTGACCTACTTTTTCACCCTTGCCCTGCTCCCAGCTACTAGAGCAGTCCTATGGGTCTGGTAGTGTTGCTCTTGCCTCTCACAGGGTCCCACCAGTCAGGGTGAGTGTTACCGCTGTGATGTTTGATGTTTATTGATTTTACTCATACATCATTTCCCTCAATGGCGAGTGTGTCTCCTCATTATCTTGAGTTGTTTCCCCAGTAGTGTTACAGTACGCCTGGTTACCGGCGTTAGCATCACTGACTTGAGAGCTCTGATTTTCTAGCAGAAAATCAACTCATTTTCCTCTTTACTCTCTCTCTCATTCGTACTCTACTCTCAGCTGCTAGGGTAGCTCTATGGATGCACTGATATTATTCCACTTCCCACAGGGTCCCACTAGTTTGTGTGGGTGCCACCACTGTGAGCCTTTCATAAATATCATTCCCATGCAATGTTACTTCCCTTAGTGGCGAGTGTGTCCCCTCGCTACTCTTGTGTGCTTTCCTAGTTGTGATGCAGTACATCAAGTCTCAGATGTTAGCGTCGCTTCTTAGTGAACTTTGATTTTCTAGCAGAAAATCATTTCACTTGTCTTAGAGTGACATACTTTCCCACCGTGACCCGACTCTTGGCTGTGGAGCGGTCCCTTGGATGTGTTTATGTTGCTTTCCACCCCTACAGGGTTCCACTAGCTTATGTGGATGTACCACTGTAGTCTTCTATGATTATTTCTCCATGATATAGTCCTTTCCCTGTAGTAAGTGTGTCCTCCATGCTACTTTAGCTACTTAGTGGGAATGAGATTACCCCTCTCACACTTTGTTGAGGGCGTACCTTTCCCCATGGTCTCTCGAGGCATCATTCTGGTGCTTCCAAGTTTGTATGATCTTGGTTTCACCTAGGCAGTTTCACTGGTATTTGGATACTCGTGGCCACGACGACTTGTCCTCTACCACGTGGTACCCAAAACACTAGTTTGAAACTCCTTAGACGACCATTCTCTCTTTGAAATTTTCCATTTTCTACTCCTCTTCCCATCCCTACACATATGCGTGTTGGGGTATGGTTGAGATGACTTTCCCCTGATCGCTCTACTGCAGGCATATGCGCCGGGTAGGCATCAGACTTTACCTGGTTGAGAGTGCCCCACAGAGCCCCTGGGAGGCATATCTCACCACCTCTTTTCCTCGATTGCTCTGCTGCAAGCATATGCGCCGAGTAGACATCAGGCTTTACTTGGTTGGGAGCACCCCGCAGAGCCCCTGTGAGGCATAGCTCACCACACCTTTACCCTGACTGTCCTGCTGCTCTGGTAGACATCAGACCTTTACCCTGATCGTCTTGCTCTGATCAAGCAGACATCAGACTTTACCCGGTTGAGTGGGAGCCCGACAGAGTCCCTGGGAGGCATTCCCCACCATCACTTTTACTCCAGATGTTCTGTAAAAGACTACGCAGACTCCAATTTCGTGGCTTATTTACTTTTGTTGAGGTCAGACAGAAGTATTGAGTCACCCCTATCCGCTGTTCCGAAAGGAGCAGGAGGAGATGGGATCCTTTCACCTTCTATTCTGCTGTTTGAAATGAACAGTCAGGTAGTTGGTTTTACTTACCGGTTGAGAGAGCCTGATAGAGTCCCTGGGAGGCATTCCTCACCACCCCTTTACTCTGGATGTTCTGTAAAAGACTACGCAGACTCCAATTTCGTGGCTTATTTACTTTTGTTGAGGTCAGACAGAAGTATTGAGTCACCCCTATCCGCTGTTCCGAAAGGAGCAGGAGGAGACGGGATCCTTTCACCTTCTATTCTGCTGTTTGAAATGAACAGTCAGGTAGTTGGTTTTACTTACCGGTTGAGAGAGCCCGACAGAGTCCCTGGGAGGCATTCCTCACCACCCCTTTACTCTGGATGTTCTGTAAAAGACTACGCAGACTCCAATTTCGTGGCTTATTTACTTTTGTTGAGGTCAGACAGAAGTATTGAGTCACCCTTATCCGCTGTTCCGAAAGGAGCAGGAGGAGACGGGATCCTTTCACCTTCTATTCTGCTGTTTGAAATGAACAGTCAGGTAGTTGGTTTTACTTACCTGGTTGAGCGAGCCCGACAGTGTCCCTGGGAGGCATTCCTCACCACTACTTCTCCCCTGATTATTTTGCCCTGATCAAGTAGACATCAGACTTTACCTGGTCGAGTGAGTCTGACAGTGTTCCTGGAAGGCATACCTCACCACTCTCTCACCTTCTATCCTGTTGTTTCGATACGGCCAGATGGATAGTTGGTTTGTTTTACAACCTTACTTTTTTGGGTTTTCTCTCCTCAGTTCTGCCCTCACTATAGGGTAAGGCAAAGAGAAGATCTCTCCCACTTTGTTACCTTTTGGTGGCATGTTACTACTTCGCTCTTTGTTCTATCCTTGGCTCTGCCCTCGCTATAGGGCAAGGTCAGGAGAAAATTCCCCTTTGCTCTCTCTCACCTCTTTTGATGCTCTTTTCTCTGATTTTTACTCTACTTCTTCTGTCACATTCGGTCAACGCCAACACGAGCGGTTCACTAGTTTGTTCGCCACTCCTGTTGGGGGTCAGTTTGTTGACCTAGTTTTTACACCTGACCCCAGGTCTTGGGTCAATCCAGTTGACTAGGTCAACCTGGGTTGACCTAAAGGGACCCATTTAGCTTAGGTTAGCCCCAAATCAGATCTTGATCAAACCAAATTCATCCAAGGCTCAACCCCTCCCCTCTTTGACCTATTTGACTAGGTTGACCAAGTCAACCCTTGACTTGGTCAACCCAAGTCATTAATGGGTCAATATGACCCATTAAGAGCAATTTAAAGCTCCAATCCTTTCCTAATCCATTCAAAGCTCTAAACCACGGCCCAAGGGGCTTAATAACCTCCTAATCATGCCCTAAATCGAATCCTAGCCGTACATCTTAGATGGAGGAGTATATATAGTGATCTAGGGCTTCTTTGGAAGGACTTTTTACCCTTGCTCTCTCCCAAGGCTCCTAGAACCCGAGGCTCTTGGTGTGAAAGCTCCCACGACCTTCCTCTACCTTTTCCCACCCAAGCCCGACGGTTAAGGCTCGCCGGCGGCGAGATCCCGGCGACCACGAGCTTTGGAACGTCCAAGCCTTTGATCCAACCAATCCAGAGCTCGTTTGATCAAGGTTTCAACAGGAGAAACGTACGAGGACAATCTACAAGTGCAACCGAGCCAAAATCCCCCTAACCGTTCCGCGGTCTGGAACGACCGTGGACCCTCCCCCGCTGTTCTGCCTGCGATCCGGCTCGATCTGAGCCGTTAATTCGAAATGGCGGACGATCCGACGGTCAGGAGACCGCGCTGACGCGGCAAGTGAAGCCGCGTTATCCGCGGTATGATTGCCGCATGATTGCGGCAATCATTGCCGGCGGTGCAATGATTGCGCCGCCAGGCAATGATTGGCCCGCGGTTAGTGTGGCCAATCAAGGCCCGCCACGGGGCTGACCGCCGCCGCCGTCATTTTTTTATTATTTTATTATTTTATTTATTTTAAAAATCCTTTTTTTATTTAAATTTAAAAAAAACATTTAAATAATAATAATATTATTATTATTATTTTTATTATTTTACTATTATTATTTTATTATTATTATTATTATTATTATTATTTTATTATCATTATTTTATTATTACTATTATTATTATTATTATTATTATTTTAATTATTGTTATTTTAATTATTATTATTATTATTATTATTTTAATTATTATTATTATTATTATTATTAATTATTATTATTACTATTATTATTATTATTGTTATTATTATTATTTTAATTACTTTAATTATTTTAATTATTATTATTATTATTATTATTATTATTATTATTATTATATTATTATTATTATTATTATTTTAATTATTTTAATTATCTTAATTATTATTATTATTATTATTATTATTATTATTATATTATTATTATTATTATTATTTTAATTATTTTAATTATTATTATTATTATTATTATATTATTATTATTATTATTATTATTTTAATTATTATTATTATTATTATTATTATTATTATTATTATTACCTTAATTATTTTAATTATTTATATATTATTATTATTATTATTATTATTATTATTATTATTATTATTATTTAAAATTTATTTCTAAATCATATTAATATTATTATTATTATTACTATTATTATCATTATTAATATTATTATAATATTAATATTATAATTAATAATATTATTATTTTAATAATATTATTATTATTTTAATAATAAAATTATTATAACTAATATTTTTATCATTATAATATTAATTATTATCTTTATTAATATTATTATAATATTAATATTATAATTAATAATATTATTATTTTAATAATAATATTATTATGAATAATATTTTTATTATTATTATATTAATTATCATTATTAATGTTATTATAATATTAATATTATAATCAATAATATTATTATTTTAATGATATTATTATTATGAATAATATTTTTATTATTATTATATTAATTACTATCATTATTAGTACTATTATAATATTAATATTATAATTAATAATATTATAATTTTAATAATATTATTGTTATGATTATTATTATTATTATAATATTAATTATTATTATTACTAATATTATTATATTAATATTGTTAATTAATAATAATATTATTATTTTTAATAATAGTATTATTATGTTAATATTAATATCACTATAAATATTAATATTTATTATTTCATATTATCATAATATTTTAATTATTAATTATTTAAATTTATTTTAAAATTCATATATTATTATATCTGATTTATTTTAAAATTATTAATTATTTTCAAATATTAACTATTTTAAATTATTTTAAAATTACCTTTAAACCTATTTAACTTCAAAAATTCATAACTTTGCCATTTTAAATCGGATTTTGACGCACAATACCTTAAAATTTTCAGAAAAATATGAATTTTAATTTAAAATTATTTCCTGTATGTGATTCTATCATTTCTGGATGTTTTCTGTATTCCTATGTTATTTAATTATTTAAATATTATTTAATTAATATAAGTAATTATTTTAAAATAAAAATTATTTTAAAACCCCCTTGGTGGCTGGTAGACCTCCTATACTTATGAACTGAAGTATTTTTCAATTATCTTATTCTCAAATTTATATTATTTATAATATTTATCTATTTTAAAAAATGATTTTTAAAATTACGTATTATTTAAATCCTTTAATTTTGGGAGGTCCACCCCTTATGAAATTTTAAACCTAGGACCTATATGTGAACAGCATTCATGTGGGAGAAGGATTAGTGAATGATCGTATCCCGATCATCCACTAATCACTTCATTAGGCTTCTTTACTTAATATTTTCGTAGTCCTTGCATGTGTAGGTTGCATAAGCACATAGCCTAGGCTCTCCTAGTTCTAAGGACTTGATTGGTGTGTTTATATTTGCTGCATTTACCCTCTATATTGCCTAAGGGTTAGCTAACTCACTTTTATTCCTGCTCAGTGTAGTGACACACTAAGGACAATAATTAAGGACTGTCTAGCGAACTTAGAATATTTCTAGGAGCTAGGATAGATCCCGGATTGCTATAAAACTTTAAACACTAGTGCTTAGTGACATCTGGAATCCTCTAGAATTTTCTAGGAATTTTCTGGACTTTTTAAAACACTTAATTAGCAAACCCTAATTTACCCGTTAATTAAGCCTTTGAAACTTCAGAAAAATCTAATGAATCCATTTTAAATCAGAAAAATACCCATAATACCTCAAACTCTCCAGAATTCAGTCCCCAACCTTAGATAATTAGGGCCCCTTAATTGGACCTTAATCTGGACTTTAATTCAACCTTAATCAAAAATCACCTTTTTGCCTTAATTAAATCATTAAAAATTATTAAAAATCCCAAAATTTCCCCAAATACTTGGGAACACCTTCTTAGGTCATTTCTGACCTTTGGGGGTGATCCCAATCAGTTTGGAGCTGATTTGGGCCAAAACCCCCAAAGTACCCCTAATTAGGCAATTCCGATAATTCATTTAATTGCCCCAACTTCTAAAAATCATAACTAATTACAAAAAATTCCAAAATAGGAAAACTAAAAGGCATTCACCTCTAATTAAATTCTAATATTTATTAAAAATACTAGGTGTCCAGAAATTAGCTTAAACTGAAAAGTCAACTTTCCGGTCAACCGTAGCCTATAGTCTAGAGCCCGAAACTTCTAAAATTCATAACTTTGCGTAGGAAACTCCAAATCCAGCAAACTCAAAGGCATTCAACTCACATTAGGGTCTAGTATTTATCAAAAATATTAAGATTTCATAAATCAACTAAAATCAAAAATTCAACAATCCGGTCAAACTTAGTTCAAAATAAGACCAAAACTTCAGAAATTCATAACTTTGGGTAGAAGAATCCAAATTGGGCATGCTAACTGTCTAACTGATCAAGTTGAAGCCTAGTATTTTATAAAAATATCAGCTGGTCATGAATACTCTTTAATCAAAAAGTTAATTTTGGACCCCCCTTTTGCTTAGTGTATAGGTGGACCCCGAACCCCCTAAAACTCACTAATGCAATTTAAACTTTAAATATTATTACCCTAAGCATTAAAAATGACCTACATATCAAATTAACTAAAATGGATCTTACTCCATTTATACTTGAACTTTAAATAAAGCTCCCTTTTCAGACTAACAACAAACATGGACAGTAGGCAACTGTAACTAACTACCTAGCTTAGGATCTACCACAGCCACACAGGCCTCTACACACACTGTAGAATTGTTTGCTAGGGCACCACTTCTAGACTTAGGTTAGGCCGGTGTTTACTTTTCTGCCGCGTGCCGAGCTTTTTCGGATTTCATTGCATGTTGTGATTGAACTATTGGTGTGTTTGCTTACTTCTACTGCACCCTGGGATTTGATGTGATTGCACGATATACTACCCATAGGTTAGGATCGATGTTGATACTAATGATGTTTTCTGCAGGTGGCCATGCTCATGCAGTGCTAAATATAAGGGGGGCAATAATCATGATTTAAAAATTAATACTGTTTTACGCAGGTGCTTCAGAAATTGCTCAGCCCCCCTAAATAAATGAGGGCTAAAATAATAAATCATTATAAATTGCTACAGGTACTCCAGAGCTCGCTTAGTCCTCAAAATAATTAAGAGCATGGCCAAGTGTGGCTGTGATGAGCACTTTTATTTTTATATAAATTGCTTGGGATGAAATATTAACTGCTTGGGATGATTTTCACTAGGATAACCTTGTAGGAGAGTCTAGATTTACTGTTTTCATTTAATGTAATTATTTGTAATCTGGTATAGAGTTGTGAAAGTTTATTTTGAGTGGGGGTACTAGGATCCAAAGGTTGGATTCCGAAGAGGAAAGGACACCCAGAATGAGGATGGTCCTTTTCTATTTAGAAATCCAAATTTGGATCGTTCTACTACCTGAAAAATCCAATGGAGCTGAGATCCAAGGAGTCTGAGAAAGAGAAGATCAAGAAGATGAAGGTCTACAGTATCCCACTCAAAAATAACTTGCGTCAGTCTTAGGATTAGAAATTCGGGTTGTTGGCAGTGGTGCCCGGCCACTTTAATTTTCTGCAGACCCTGGGTTGTAATTAAGGGCAGTTGGCCTATGGACATTTATTAATTTGTTTGGATAATTTTGATGTGTTTTATGATTGTGTGCCTCTAGGATTGTTTGCTTTTCATAGTTTATTGGCGATCTGCATGCCGCTTTTGTTTTAGCCTGGATTTCGTTAGGCTCTCTAAGGACTAAAACCTTTTCTACTCGCAACTAATATTTAAAATTTTAAGTTTTAAGTAATTTAGAAACTTAACGACCTAGGGAATTGTTGGAATCGTCCGGGGTCGCATGCATATCGTTGCATTTCTCTCTTTCCTTCTATAAGACACTTCCCCGCCTGCGGGTAGAGTCCGAATAATCCGACCTATGAGGATGAGGTGCCGGACCTGGGGAAGCCCAGTCTAATTCTAAAAATTATTTTATAAGCCTTTTTTTAAAGTTCTATGCATACCTGATTTGGATACTTTAACTAGCATGCATTGCATTAGAAACTAACTAAATCATAATTTCAATTGCATTAGCTCTAGAAGCATCCACCCAACATCAGTCTGGGGCCAATTAGGAAATCCTCTAGATGTCGGCCCTACTTCCAAGAACCATAACATACCTACCCATCTTTCATAAATGACTGGACAACATGGTTTTAAAGCGATTAGGTGGTTAGCTGGCTCCCCCTTCCAGGCCGGGGTAAGTCCAGGTTTTGCATTGCATTAGTTAGGACACGGGTGTTAGTGTTACATAGAACACTAAACCCATTAGATTCAGGATTCAAGGCTACTATTGTTTCATAGTACGCCTCATCAGTAGGTAGGTCTTCTGTCTTCCAGAGACCCTAAACCCTACATATCCGCGTCACATGGATGGCAGATTCGTTGGCTCACCAGGAGCCAGTTCAGAGGAGAGTGGTCCCTAGGCAGCGGGCACCACGACCAGTTGCAATTTCCCCTACCCCGGACGTTACAGTTGCCATTATTGGAGTCTTATATTTCCATTGATTTGAACTTATTTTATAAATTTTGTTCATCTCGCACCCTACCATTAGGTTCTTGTGATTTTCTTCCAGGCCCGGTGGAGGGATGTGACAGTATCTATTTGTTCCATGATCATAAGCTATTTATCATTATATATTCTTAGGGGTGTCAATATTGGACACGACCCGAAAACCTGACTCAAAAATTTTGGGTTCGGGTCGATCCGGTTAGCTAATGAGTTGGGTTAGGGTTTGAATATTTGACCTATTTTGAGTTTTGGGTCGTGTTCAGGTCAACCTGATAACCCAATTTTGACCCGTTTTTAACCTGATTTATACATTAAGAATAAATATTACAGAGGCAGGCTGCACGTTTCGTTATGCGGCTTTCGAGTTTAGCCTTTCCTCTTCTTTGTTTTGCACTTTCGCTCGGTGCCCTTGCCTAGGGTTTCATCTGCGTTCTTCCATTCTTCGTGAATGAGTGTTGGTTTTAGACTAGGTTTCTTCTATCGCATTTGAAGAATTCAAGTCTCCTTCTCTCCACTCTTAGTTAGGTATTTCACAGCAAGCTTCCGGCATATATCGAGACCCGATAACCCTTTTGTTGCTTTGCATTTGGAGATAGTGTGATGATAGGATATTAGGATTATTGCTTTGCAAGATTAGTAGTCTTTAACTCTTTATTATGAGTTTCCAAAAAATTTATTCATATTTGAGCTTCTCAAATGGAAGCCCTAGATGTTGTGTGCAGTGTGCGTGATTAACAAACCCTAGAGATGATTTATCACTATTTATCCTTTATTCTTTACTGATTTATATTCATATATGATTACATGATTTACATCTGATCTGAAGGCAAAATATCTTTGCTTGACCTTCGTTGCTCTTCGTCCCTCATTATGTTAGTTTGATCAGCTTATTGGAGCCGTTGTGCGCCATATGTTATGGAAATGTTTTCTTCTATTTTTTGGGGTTAGTAGTGCTTATCCATTTATTCTGCTTGTTGGAACCATTGTGTGCTTTTGTGTTCCTCTGTTCAGTCTATTGCATTAATTAGGGTGCATTTGTGGGAGTTATTGTGATATTATCTAATGTCTATTTCTATTTTCTATCTAATTGACTAATTCATCTATTAGATGAATTTACATTAACTTCAATAAATGTTGAACTCATCCTTCTCTATTGTAGCTTCATATTTATATCAACTTTAATAAATGTTTTCATATGGGCCTTATTAGATGGAGGCACTGCAGGAAAATAGCCCATTACCGTCGGAATTTTTGGCCGATAATATATGCCGGAAACGGCGTCGACCGTACCGGCGGATATTCCGACGGTACGTATGCGGCAAAATTTCTGGTGGATGTACCGGCGCTAAATTACTAAAGCACATTACGCCGGAATTACATCGAAAATGTTTTATTTTCTGACGCATCTCCCGCTGGAAATGACGGACGGAATTACCGATGGAATTTACGCCAGCTTACTTAAAGTCGTCGAAATATTACCGGCTCAATATCCGTCGGTACTATTACCGACAGAGTACCCGCCGGAAAATCTACCGGTTAAGGCCCTATTTCGTGCCCTCCGTGCCTGGTTGCTCATTTCGTTCGACTTCTTCTCTCTGTATTAATGTGTTTTGGACATGATTTATAATATACTCTTGTGGACATCTGCATAAGTTGAGGAGGATGTTGTTTTGGACATATTTTATAATATACTCTTATGAATTCTTTTCTACTTTTATTGTTTATGTTTATTGTGTGCATGTTTATTTATTTGTTACTTGCATATATTTTATAATATAATTGAGGATGTTATTGATCAGAAGTGGCACATATTTTTGCATCTTCTGTTTGCAGGTGTGGAAATCTGATTTTAAAGGTAAGTAGTTTTTTTTTTTATTTATGCTACAGGTTTCCAGTGGATTTATCATCGGAAACTGTGTCGGTAATATGATATATCATATGTTTCGGCGGATTATCCATCGGGCATGTTCGTTGGCTTCTCCGTCAGACATGTCCGGCGGCTTCTCCGCCAGAAATGTCCGGCGGCTAGTCCACCGGTAATATTCGACGGTAAGTGGGGCGTCATTTTTCTTGCGGCGTATTATCCGTCAGTATTTGCCAGCGGAGAATCCCCCAAAAAATACCAGCGGCTAATACACCGAAATTCATGAACAGAGTGGACATCGTTTTCCATAAAAATTTTGCCGGAAGTATGCCAGAAAGTCTGCCGGAAATATTACCGGGGGAATTAATCCGCCGGTAATGTATTTCTGATGCGTGAATTACCGTCGGAGGGATTTGCGTCGGAACTCCATCAGAAATCTGTAATTTTCGGCAGATTTTTATTGTTACCAATGGATTCTGTCCGCCGGTAACAATAAATTTTTCTGTAGTGAGGATTCTAACACAGTTGTTGAAAGTACTCCTTTCGATGAGAATGTGCAAGCAGGCAATACTCCTAGATCAGTTGACATAGAAAATGATGATGATGATTTGTGTAATATTGAAGGAAAAGATTTAGATGGCCCCTCTACCCTCAAGAAAAGAAGAAAAATGAGTTCAACAGTTTGGGATTATTATAAGATGTTACCCCTTCCTAGTGATGGCAAGCAGAGATTTAAATATAGGAAATGTGGGGCAATATATTAGTGTGACAGCCAGTATGACATTGGCAATTTAGGGCGCCATTTTGCAAAATTGTAAAAAAAAAAAGATACTCGTGACATTGGGCAGCTTATTCTACAGTCAAATGCCAACTCATCCATCTCCATATTTGTATTTAGGTTTGACATACATGTGTTTTGTTAGTTATTCATGCTAGCTAATTATGCATGATCTTTCTTTTCAGTGTGTTGAATGGGTTGGTCAACGTGCATTATTGCATTATCTCTGTCATGATCTGCAAATAGTTTCTAGAAATACTGCCAGAAGTGATTGCAAAAAGTTTTTTACTAAAGAGAAAGGCCTTACTCAAAAGGAGATTTTAAAATGTACCAGTAGAGTTTTGTTGACTTCTGACTTATGGACATCAATTAATACTGATGGGTTCATTTGCTTGACGACCCATTTCATTGATAACAACTAGTCGTTGCAAAAAAGATTAATAATTTTGATTTCATGTCACCACCACATGATGGTATTGCTTTGTGTGAGAAACTTCATTCTTTTTTAACTGAATGGAAAATTCAGAATAAACTTTTTAGTATTACTCTAGATAATACTTCAGCTAATAATGTTTCTGTTGAATTTTTAAGAAACCAATTAAATTTGTGTGGTGGACTATTGTGTAAGGGTGATTTTTTTCATATAAGATATTGTGCTCATGTTGTGAATCTTATCGTAATACATATTTTCGTTATAGTTGTGAATGATTCAGAACTTGAGAGTGTAACTGAGGACATCATGAACTTAAATATTTTAGAAATTGGCAGCAAAGACAGCAACGGTTCAGCTAACAAAATAGCGTAGATGGTTTTGAGGAGGAAGTTTTAAGAGCTATCAATTATTTGTTTCTTAATTATGTTGAATTAGTAGAGATTTTATATGCTCTTGTAGTCCTGTTGTGGTGTTTAGTATATTTTTGTGATGAATTTACATGTTAATTGGATTTTTGCTGGCTTGTTGTTCTATTCTGGCTTATTGTTGGCAAGTTGTTGCAGTGTTGCTAAATTATTCTGGTTGCTGAAAACCTAGTTCCTGAATTTGCAGAAGTTTTGAAACTTGAAATGCTTTTATGCTGTTGTTCAACACATGCTTTAATGCTTATATGTTTTATGCTGCTATTTAAATGCGGGTTGAGTTCTCTGTAGCCTGTTTTGGTGCTGACGTGAAGTTGTGAATGGTTAAATTTTTGCCTGTTCTTGTTGAGTGCTACTATTTTCTTTGCCCGAATCCTGTTATGGGCTTTATCCTTATGGTTGCTGTAAATCTATTGGAGTCTTACCTATTGCTCATTTGTTGTTGGCAATGGCCTTGTGGGTTGTTGGCTTGTTGTTGAATTTGAACTTCTAATGCTTAATCAATTCATCCATTTGATGAATTAAGGTAAAGGGTTTAGCAATGAAAGCTCAAGCGATGATGAAAAATCTTCTAAACTGAAAGTGAGAGCCGTCGGGCATTAGGGGTAAATACTATTGCAACCAGGTGGCATTTGAGTTAGCTTAGATCAAGAGCATATACTTTCTTATTTCACATATACTACATTAAGCTTAATGGCTAATGCAAACTTCCACCTTGGATGGTAATAGAGAATTAGAAAAAATCAAATATACAATATTTACTCACTTCTCAATAGTTGCTAAATGTGTTGGAGGGTTTACCTAAGCTATTTGATAAAGCTTTCTAATTATATTATCTCATTATTTAGAATTTTATGATTTTTATTTGCTTATTACTTTTAAGTTATAAGTGTTTAACCATCTTTCTTTTGCAGTTAATTCAAGTTGAAGTGTAGGAGGTTTAATGGTGTCTTCAAGTTGAAGTGCAGGAGGTGTAATTTGACTATTTGAGTTTATTTGTAAATTGCAAATTTCCAATCATGTAAATGTAATGTATTAAACATTTAAAACATTAATTATTATGTATTTTATTTTTGTAATAAATGTAACATTGTAATTTGTAAACAATTTATATAATAGTTACAAGTTTTTTTCATTTTTGTATACATAATTTGCAAAATATCATGTATTAACTGTAAATTAATTTTCCAAAAATCAAGTCGCCTTCATGTATCTAATAGATTATGGGTCGGGTAGTGTTGACCCGAACTCAAATCGGGTTGGGTTCAGGTTAGAAAAAAATGACCCAAAACATGAATCGGGTCGGGTCAAAGTCAGGTTTTACCCAAATATGATCTGTTAACATGAATTGACACCCCTATATATTCTATATTATCTAAACATAACATTATCTCACTCCCTTTTGGCCAATCTGGTCTCCTTTTTTGTCCTCAGTAGAGAGTTTAATATGATAGTTGAGATTATTATACGGATTACTATGCACAAAAGATAGAAGTTCATTGATGATTCCCTATTCATCTTATGTGATCATAATGATGAAATTTTTTATCATAAAATTTTATAATTATTGCGTCCTGGAATATTCACGACGGTAGAGAAGTATAAAGTTTAACATCTTAGTGTTGTACAAAGATCCAACATACAAACAGATGAAAGAGATGGTGTAGTATTCATAAGAGTCACCAAGATTGTTACATGAAAAACCTTGAAAAGAGGAAAAAAGATTGGGCCTGGCCTAGTTTGAATGAATCCACTATTATTTGTAGTTGATTACAAATGAGGCCCTTCATTGGGGGAAGGCCTTGGCTTGATGTAATAAATATACATAATATAAAGTATATTACATGAAGGGACTTCAAAGAATCACTATTGATATATTTGTTTGGTCGATAAAACCATAGTCGGCAGGCGACGAAGGTCAGAAAGACCGTAGTTTGGTGATGGTGGTCAGAGGGACCGTAGTTATGAAACCCTTTAAATTTTTAAGATTTTTTTGGTTGACTTAGAGAAGTCTAAATCATAAATCGTCTTCGCCAGAACATTTGTAATATAGTGTTTTAGCTTCCCTAATTTTTTTATAATTTTTGGGCACTGTTAAAATGTCTTAAGAAATTGATACATATCGATACAAATGAGAGTTTTGGGACCGTCAGGCGTTTGTTTTGAAAATTAATTTCACCAAAATTTTCTAAATAAAATAAGTTAATTTATGAATATTTTTTTGTAATTTTTGAAATTCTTAAAATAATTTTTATGAATTTCCTACTAAAAATTAATTATTATATATTATTTAATAATAAAAAATAGAAAATATCTTAGAGCATTACAAGATTTTATAAATTCCCTAAGCATCCCACGGCTAACAGAAAACATTTTAGGAAGTAAGAGAGGAAAAGAGAAGTGAGAGAATAAGAAAATCGGGTTTTAGGCGACTTCGGGCCATTTTCGTCCATCGACACAGTTGGAAAAGTTGTTCGTCTCGCGGTAAGATACATAATGCTTATCTCAATTTTAAAAAATGTGTAAGTTTTAGCAAATATTTTAATTAAAATTTTATATCCGTTAGCAAAAAATTGGGATAATTTTGCACCAGTAAAACTTTCACCGCGTAACTTTTTGTATGTTGTAGAGATTATGATTATGCATATTTTAAATATTTTCTAGAAATTTTTTTAGCGGGGGTTTTGAAACTTACAGGGTTTTATTGAATAGAAAATTATTGGAATGTTGAAAAATTATGATGTAGTAAAATAAAAGTCTTAAAATATTATTTTACATAATCTCTGGTAATTTGGTAATTTTCTGAAAATGTGCATTTTAACCTAGTTAAATTTTCTGTTGTCTACCATTATACAACACTATAAAATTTTGATACATGCTCAATTACTCTTTAATTATTATAATGTGATTATATATGTGCACATGTGAGTAAATGATATCTACTGGGAGCTATAAGGGGCCAGAATCCCTTGAGATTTCGTTTGTGTCAGGGAATTATTGGGAGTTATAAGGGGCTAGAATCCTTTAAGATTCTGTCTGAGATAGAGATATCTGATATATTCTGGTGTTATAAGCATAAATAAAAAGGGAGTCATAAGGGGCCAGAATCTCTTGAGATTCTATTTGAGTCCGAGAAATGTGATATAAACTACTCTATGATATGAATTTCAATTTATTCATTTGTTCTGTACTGTTATTTAAATCATAAAATAACTGCTATGCATTTATTACATTTTCTAGTTCTGTGATTCTCAATTCAGTGATTTATTTAACTTGTATTTATTTGCTTTTAGATATTTGATTAAATATTTTAAATAAAAAAATATTTGAAAATTTAGATTAGTTTTTGGGGCTTGTTGAGCTGTTGTAGCTCACTGTGTTTTTACTTCTAGTTTTCAGGATCTGGGAAGGGAAAAGAGGTTGTGGACTAGCAGCTCAAAATTAGATCTGAGGTCATATGTATTTTGCACTTTTGATTTTTGTACAGTTATGACTAGTTAAATTTTTAGTTATGTAGCACTTGCTTATAGCCATATAATGTAGTGTAGATATTTATTTTGGTGAATGAAAGAAACTTTATGGATGAGTTTTTCAGTATTAGGATATTTTAATAGCTCTGTAGTAAGTCATTTATTTTAATGAATATTGACAGAAAATCTAAAATAATTCTAAAACTAGATCTTGGGGTTTGTCTGTTACAGCTCAACACGATAGAACCTATCCTGGTCGGGTTGGGTTGTGATAGTAGTGGGCGAGGGATAGTCGTTAGAAAAGATCATTTTCTGACGACGGAGGTCAGAAGGATTGCAATCTGGCTATGGAGGTCAGAAGGACCATAGTCGACGAGCAACAGTGGTCAGAAAGATCGTTATATGGCAACACATATCGGAAGGACAATAGTTGGCGAGTGATGATGGCCAAAAGACCGTTATCTAGTGAAGGAGATTGGAAGGACCGTAGTCAGTTGGTAATGGTGGTTGGAAGTCCGGCGATGGGCGGAAGTCTAGCATCCGGTAGAAATTCAGCGACGAGCGAAAGTTCGACATCAAGTAGAAGTCTGACGAAAGTCCAGTGATGGGCAGAAGTCTGGCGACTGGTGGAAGTTCAACATCGGGTAGAAATCTGATGACAAGCGAAAGTTTGGCACCAGGTAGAAGTTCGATGAGAGTCTGGCGATGGATAGAAGTCCTGGGATGGGTGGAAGTCCAGTATCAGGTAGAAATCCGGCGACGAGCGAAAGTCCAACGTTGGGTAGAAGTTTGACAAAAGTCCAGCGACTGGCAGAAGTCCGTCGACAGGCAAAAATCCGACGTCAAGTAGAAATCTGACGACCGGCAGAAATTCGACGTTGGGTAGAAGTCTGAAGAAAGTCCAACGACGGGCAAAAGTCCGGCGACGAGCGGAAGTCTGGCATTGGTCGGTGGCCGAGAGGTAGTTGAGGAAGAACTTAGTGGAAAGATAAATCTCTATGATTTCTCTTTCTCTCATATCTTCTTTCCCTCCTTACTTGTAGCCCCCCTCAATAAAGAATGATGGGTCTATTTATAATTTTCTGAGAGTGGCATGGCTAGTAAATAAGAGGAAGATCAAGGGTACTTTGAGAGTGGTTTGAATGGACGGCCGATATTAATCCCCTTGATCATGGACCATTCACTAGACATTTGAATGTCTTAATGATATCATAATTTGGTGATATTGGGCTCGTTGGATTCTTCTCGTCGAGCCGCTCGATTCAACTATAAGCATGTCACGTTTGGAAACCGTTTGTTCATCTAAATTATGGTTTGAACCTTCCAAATATGCTTCGGGTCTTTGATTTGGACTCATTTTGGCTCAGATTAAGTCGAATTTGGTGTTGTTGGGTTCGTATTTTGGAGACGTTCAGTTCAACTATAAGTTTGCTGAAATCGGAGTTCATATGATTCTGAATTTAATTTTAGAAGATTCCAACTTGATTTTGCCTCGAGATTCATGCCCGATCAAAATAATTTTTTGAAGATATATCAGTTGCTCCCTATTTTCTAACGTCGAAGCTCTAGAAGTCTGAAAATACATGTCATAATAATTAAAATATCATATATTTACATATCTCTATTTATTTTTATTTAAAATAAATATATATTAATAAGAGATATATGTATATTAATAAATATCAATATCTATATATTAGTTAATATAAAGTTAATTGTATCCATATATAGAATTGAAAAATCTATGACAATGATATATGAATTAAAACGTATACTAATCATGCTCCAATGGAAAGACGTGCCCTTTGAGCATGATTCTGGGATTATTTTTTTATGGGCCCCGCCACCTTTTTTCTTAAGAGATTTTTTTCATTCATTTTTTCATTTTTTTTGGCCCCGCACTTTTTTTCTCATTCTTTTTTTTTAGAGAGAAATATTTTATTTCTCTTCTTTTAAAGAATATTTTTTAATATTCTCAGAATATTCTTATTCTTGGAATATTCTTAGAATCTTTTAGAAATATTTCTATTCCTACAAAATATTCCTCCCTAATTTTCATCCTATAAATACCCCCCTAGGGTAATGAAAAATTTACTCCTTCCTCTCTTCCCTTTCTCCCTCTAACTTTCTTATAATTGAGGCATTCCATTATTTTTGATAGGTGGCATCCCATACTCAAATTCAATGCTCATCTCTTGTGTAGAAGTTATAATTTTTTAGCCTTATTTTTTCTCTCTCATATTTTTCTTCTTACTACAGAGGCTTTTCATTATTTTTGATAGGTGATATCCTCTACTCAAATTCAGTGCCCCTCTTTAGTGAAAAAGAAACTTTCTCCTCCTTTCAATCTTTTTTACTCTGGCTTTTTTCTTACTTTAGAGGCATTCTATTATCTGAGATAGGAGGCATCCCTTATCAAGCTTCAGTGCCCCTTTTTGTGTAGAAGAAGTCATAATGGAAGTTTATTCTCTCAATAGAATCCCCTTAATAGATGAAGATCAACTACCTCTTGAATGCAAGGTGATTTGAGAAGATCTGGAGATAATAGTACCCAGGAGAAGAACCAGTGATCATTAATAGACGAATTGAATTTTGGTGATGTTCTAGCAAAAATCTGGCGACGATTGGCAATCAGGCAGAAGTCTGCTAGAGATCGACAATCGGGCGAAAGTGTGGTAGCAATCGACTTTTAGGTGGAACTCCAACATCAGTCGATGGCCAGGTGGTGAATTAAAGGAGACAAAATATGGGGTGTGTTGCTAATAGCAGCAGAGCGAGAGGTTGATGATGGTTTATATGAGGGGAAGGATCGACAACGGACATTAGGAGAAAGGCTGATGATGACAGGTGTCAATTTACATTCTACTAAAGATAATATACACCTATACTAATGTGTACGGATATCAGACATCTCTGACATAAGGGAAAAGCAGTGTGCCTTATTAGTAGTCCATCAACATATTGATAGTGTCAATTGAATGGAGGCTTGATGATAATCAGGTTATAACCTTTCTTTGAAGAAGAAGTTATAGAAAATGTATCAATACACAATAAAGAAGAGGTCAATTAAATCCACCAAGGATATTTGATCGTTTTGAAGTTTTTTATTGCTTGATGACATTAACTTGTATGGATAATGTCAATATACTTTTAATTTCAGCTTCTTGTAAAAAATAAATGTATACTTGAACCTAATGTAGAATCTATATAACTCCAATAATATTGTATATGAATTTAAGATTATTGAATAAGCCCAATACTTATTTCTCACTTGCTTATCTTCCAAAGTAAATTTGTCTTATGCCTTTTGAGGCTTTTTAGCCTGCTAAGGTCTTTGTATAACTGTATATTTTGAGGTTTTTTAGTCTTATAAAGTTTTTAAATAAGTGATGACCCTATCAATCACTTGCTATCATGGAATCTTTCTAGTGAGGACCTTGTCCACTACTAGCTTTTCTTTAAGGCTA
Organism: Dendrobium chrysotoxum; assembly: GCA_019925795.1. NCBI lineage: Eukaryota > Viridiplantae > Streptophyta > Magnoliopsida > Asparagales > Orchidaceae > Dendrobium > Dendrobium chrysotoxum. The sequence continues at coordinate 51,735,692 of CM034301.1, forward strand.
CTTTATGAGTATACCTTTTTAGGTTTATTTCAGAGCATTACTTGATAACATTAAGAGAAATTCGTAAGGGATATTTGACCTATCTAAGATTATTTATCAGATTATTGCTCGATGATGTTAACCTAAATAAAAGAGATCAAGAGAATCCACCAAGGATATAGACCTATCTAAGGTTGTATGTTAGAGTACTGCTTAATAACATTAACTTATATGAAAGAGGTCGAGAGAAATCCACCAAGGATGTATGACCTATCCAAGATTATATGTCAGAATACTGATTGATGACATTAACCTATATGAAAGAGGTCGAGAGAATCCACCAAGGATGTATTTCATATCCGAGGTTATTTGTCATAGCATTGTTCGATGATGTTAACCTATTTAGGAGGTTGAGATAATTTACTAAGGATGTATGACATATCTGAGGTTGTATGTCAGAGCATTATTTGATGATGTTAACCTGTATGAAAAAGGTCTAGAGAATCCACAAAGGATGTATGGCACATCCGAGGTTATATGTTAGAGCATTGCTTGATGATGTTAACCTATATGGAAGAGGTCGGGTCAAATCCCCCTAGGATCGATCATCTAGTGATTGAGACACAATAAAGATTGCATATTTTTTGAATCATGGATTTTAAAATTTGATTGACATCCTCCTTGGATGTTTGACCTATATGAGGTTGTATGTCAGAGCGTTACTTGATGAAGTTAACCTGTATGGAAGAGGTCGAATCGAATCCTCCTGTGATCAATTGTGCCTTGATTGAGAGAGGGTGAACGTCGCATGTATCCCAAATCAAAGGTGAAGAATGAACTATCTTTAGACCGTTACTACCTTTTTTAGGTCGAGATTAAGACCTTGTTTGAGGAGTAGAAGTCCAATTATAGACTGTATAAAGCTTGAAATTTATTGAAAGCACCGTTGCATTTACTAGAAGCTTTATGATCTCAAGATATCATCTTGATATTGGAAGAGTCAGAGGAATCTTCTTAACCACGACTATAGTCAAGGTTGCCTCCAAGTTCATATTTAATTCCCATAAAATTGATGCAGCAATAGTTGACGCCAGGATGTTAACATGAATGATATTTTAAGTTTGGAGCAAAAATTATCCCTTAGTCGGGAATCACGTTTCCCACAGACGGTGTCAAACTGCTGCATCCTAGAATATTCACGGTGGTAGAGAAGTATAAAGTTTAACATCTTAGCATTGTACGAAGATCCAACATACAAACAGATGAAAGAGATGGTGTAGTATTCGTAAGAGACACATTAGATTTTTACATGAAAATTTCTGAAAAGAGAAAAAAATCATGGGGCTTGACCCAATTTGAATGAATCCACTAGTATTTGTATTCAATGAAAAATGAGGCCCTTCATTGAGGGAAGGCCTTGGCTTGATGTAATAAATATACATTATATAAGTACTACATAATGGGATTTCAAAGAATCACTATCGATATGTTTGTTTGGTCGGTAGAAATCATAGTTGGCTGGTGACATAGGTCAGAAAGACCGTAGTATGGTGACGGTGGGCAATAGTGGTCAGAAAATACCATTATCTAGCGATAGAGGTTGGAAGGACCGCAATCTGGCTATGGAGGTCAGAAGGACCTAGTCGGCAGGCGATAGTGGTCTAAAAGATCATTGTCTGACGACAAATGTCGGAAGGACAGTAATTGGTGAGTGATAGTGGCCAAAAAGATCGTTATCTGGCGATAGAGGTTGGAAGGACCGTAGTCGGCGGGTGACAATAATCAGAAAAACTATTGTTTGGTGAAGGAGGTCGGAAGTACAACGATAGGCAGAAGTCTGGCATTGGGTAGAAATTCAACGATGAGCGGAAGTTCGTCGTTAGGTAGAAGTCCGACGAAAGTCTGGCAACGGGTAGAAGTCTGGCGACTGGTGGAAATCCGGCGTCGGATAGAAGTCCGACGAAAGTCTGGTGACGGGTAGAAGTCTAATGAAAGTCTGGCGTGGGGTAGAAATTCGGCGCCGGGTAGAAGTCCGACGAAAGTCCGGTGATGGGCAGAAGTCCAACGACTAGCGAAAGTCATGCGTCAAATAGAAATATGACGATGGGCAGAGGTCCGACATCGGGCGGTGGCTGGGAGGTCGTTGAGGAGGAACTTGGTGGCAAGAGAAATCTCTGATTTCTTTTCCTCTCCTCTCTTCTTTCTCTCCTGGCTTGCGGTTCCCCTCAATGAAGAATGAGGGGTCTATTTATAGTTTTCTGAGAGTGGCATGGCCAGTAAATAAGAGGAAGATTAATGGTACTTTGGAGTTGTTTGAATGGACGGCCGATATTAATCCCCTTGATCATGGACCGTTCGCTGGATATTTGAATGTCTTAATGATATCATAATTTGGTGATCTTGGGCTCACTGGATTCATCTCGTTGAGCCGCTTGATGCGACTATAAGCATGTCACATTTGGAAACCATTTGTTTATCCAAATTATGGTTTGAACCTTCCAACGTATGCTTCGGGTCTTTGATTTGGACTCATTTGGGCTCAGATTAAGTCGAATTTGGTGTCGTTGGGTTCGTATTTTCGGGACGTTCAATTCGACTGTAAGTTTGCTGAAATCAGAGTTCATATGATTTTGAATTAATTTCACAAGATTCCAACTTAATTTTGCCTTGAGATCCGTGCCCGATCAAAATAATTTTTTGATGATATATCAACAATTATTTGCAAATACTTTTTTATTTATTTGCAAATACTTATATACATAAAGATATGCACCTAAAATCTTTATACTAAATAAAAAATAATGCTAGAAATACTCTAATATTATACCTTTGCTAAATTATTGTAAATATTTTTCAATAAATAACTATAAGCATTAATTTGATACTTGTATATTTAAAATAGTTATATAGTACTTTTTTTGGAAAATGAAGGGTGTTTGAACTGTTAACCAATGAATCGAGTCTCAGCAGCCTAATTAGAATACCGTTTCCACTCATCATTAATACACTTGATGGGGGGTTGTTGGGCACTTTGCCCTCTCCCTTCATAAATTTTTTGGCAAATATTCAAACCGGCCTCCAACTCCCTAGCATTTATATTTACTTCCCCTTGCCTTCTTTTAACATTTTCATGTTCTCTTCTCTTGAGCCTATTAGAGGAGCTTTCTTTATATATTTTTTGCATACTGGATTTATATATTTAATTTGCATGTATATTCTAAAAAGTAGATATATCTAATTTTATTGTGCCATTAATTCTTATTAAATCTGCTTGTTTTCTTATAAATAATAATAATAATCATCATATGCAATAAAATAATATGCATGTTTTCATATAATAATCATATTAAGAGAAGAATTAATGGGGATGGAGGGCTTGATTGAAAATATAACTATTTAAAAAATTTATGTAATAATATTTAAATTTTAAAAATATAAAAACTAATTAATAGAGAACACTTACTTGGCCATAAATAAAATTCAAATAAAAATGTGATTGAAATTATAACTATTTTTAATCATAAAATAAAATTTAATTAATTTTTATTACGTAAAATCTTTTTAACCATGAATTTATAATGCGAGGGAAAACTCTCAACCATTACATTAGACCGTTTGGCTAAACTTATCAATTTGGTGTATTTTTTAGACCGACTTTTGACCACCAACACTATAAATAGGTTTCCTCCCCTACTTCACAAGTCCTCATTCCATCTCCCTTCTTGCTTAGCCCCTTCCTCTCTTCTCTCCCCTTCACGTCTTAACAAACAATATAAATTTCATTCCAACAATGCAGCAAGCCATAACATCCAACGTCACCACTGTTCTGATCTCCCACCATCCCAACTCTCTCCAGTTAATTTTCACGGCCATCCTCTACCACCATTACCCCATCCCCTCCCTCTTCCTCCTCCCCGTCCTCCTCCTCTTCATTTTCAGCCTCCTCGCCCTCGCCATCTCCCGCCGCCCCCGCCCCATCTACCTCATCAACTTCTCCTGCTTCAAACCTGAAAATCAGTACAAAGTTACCAGAGAAACTTTTATGAAACAATTCAAAAGCAAGGGAACGTTCACCGATGAGAGCGTGGGGTTCCAACGCCGGATGCTGGAGCGTTCTGGCATCGGGCAGGAAACTTACCTGCCCGAATCTCTCCTCGGGACGCCGATCAATATGTGCACTGCAGCGGCGAGGAAGGAGGCGGCGATGGTGGTGTTTGGAGCGGTGGATGAGCTTATGGCGGTGACCGGAGTGAAGGCCAAAGATATTGCTGTGGTGGTCGTGAATTGTTCTATTTACAATCCTACGCCAACCATGGCGTCGATGGTTGTTAATAGGTATAAGCTAAGGGGGAATGTGAGGAGCTATAATCTTGCTGGAATGGGATGCAGTGCTGGAGTTATAGCGCTTGATTTGGCCAAGCGGCTGCTGCAGGTTGGTTTCTAATTGAAAAAAAAAAAAAAGATTTCCTCAAGTAATTTGCATCAGTTTGGACTTTAGATTTGCATAGAAATTTATAAATAATTTTATTTTTTTCTTTTAAAATTTCTTTTATAAATAAAAGTATGTCTATTATTATTTTTGCAGTATATGTCTTCTTATTTTTTACATGCAAGTTAGAATAAGGCTTTTTGGGATGGCTTTTTTAGTAATTTTTGAAGCAGCTTTTTAATACAAAAATTTTTATTTCAAAAATATTTTAAATCAAAATTAATATCAAAATATTTTAATAAATTTTATTTCAAAAATATTTTAATACCAACTTTTTTATTGCTCTTAAAGCAGTTTTTTTAATACAAAATTAAAATTATTGTACCAAAAAATTACTTTAAGAAGCAACAGTAAAAAAACCGTCCCAAATAAAATCTAAGTTTCATTTGATAAACCCTTCACTTCATGTGATAAATATTAAGTTGTGATGCAGTCCTACTAATACATCTTATATTGAACATTTTTCTTTTTTGAATTGCTTGTCATATAAACTAATATGGTGATAGTGTGCTGATTTTATGCGTATAATAATTAAAATTTATATAACTTATTAGATAATTATTCTAAAGTATTAGAAAATATAACTAATTTATCAGATATATTGGGATGCTGTCCTACTAATACGTACTTCTTATATTGGATAAGGACAATTTTTGTTATTAGATTATTTTTTCTAAAAAGCTATATTGGAAAGGCAAGGAAAACTAAGCTCATCTAGTCTGTTGGTTTAGAGCTTTGAATGTCAATCAAGAGGTCTTCGGGGTTCTAGTATTGCATATGTGATGTGTATATGAATTTGCCTTAATTGATCTAAATGTCCCAAAATAAAGAAAGGCAAGGAAAATACACTTTAAAGACTTTTAACACATGGGCGTAGCTAAGAATTTAAATAATTTGTAATCATGTCTAAGAAAAATCAGAAAGTTCAGCCAAAATACGTAACTTGAAACAAATTCATGTCCATGGTTTTTTATTTTGTTTTGGAACATTTGAGTCGTTAAGTCAAACTCATACACATATCACATACATAAGATTCGAATCCAAAATCTCTTATATCAACAGACCAATGTGAGCTGCGTATGCCCATGAAATATGAATGGTCAAAAGTTATTAGTTACATCTACTAATTAACATATTATAACATTAATTAATGATTATATACTTATTAAAAAGGTGATTTAGCCCATCATTGTCTTACATAACTTTTTTACATATATAACACATCATATGCAAAATTTTAAGAAAATATAATTTAATGAATATTAAAAATATTTCTAATAATTTATATCCTCAATTTCCAGTATAAAAATTAATCTAAGATATCCTCAGAGTTTTTGTATCTAAATGATTCTACTTTCATACTAAGTGTTCTTAATTTTGTTCATTATATATTATCCCTCATCACAATTAAATTATTAGAAAATTAATAAAATTATTAGACATTCACAATTATTTTTATTTAATAATATAATTATACTGACAAATAATACATAAGGAGCGAATTTAAAATATATATTGCCAAAATAATATTTATCTATTCAAATATATCGAATATATCAGAACTATCATAATATAATTTGTTTTTCTTAAAATCTCGGACCCATAACAGTAATTAATTTGATTAGTTAAGAAAAGGTTTTCAACCTCAATGTGTTGATAGTTTATATATATATAATTTATTTATTTGTTTGTTTTTATCATAATATCAAGAAACCCGTGGGAACGGCGTATTTAACATCTCGGCACGTGTTAGAGCCGACGTCCTTCATTAGTGGACGGAAAAGCCAGCCAACTTGCAAGATCCACAGAAAATCCAGCTATTTTTTATCAAATATTTCGTAAAAATGATAAAAATTGTCTTCATTATTGTTTAATATTCTGTAAAAAAATTAGATAATTACATCATAATTACTATTTTAAATCCTTTATAAAATTTATTAATTGAACATCTTTTAACTCAACTAATTTTAACTTGAAGCGATTGTTTCACGCGCAGGTGCATAGCGACAGCTACGCCCTGGTAATAAGCACAGAGAACATGACACTCAACGCTTACTTCGGCAACGACCGCTCCATGCTCGTCACCAACAGCCTCTTCCGCATGGGCGCCTCCGCCGTCCTACTCTCCAACCGCCGCTCCGATCGCCACCGCTCAAAATACCAACTCCTCCACTCCATCCGCACCCACACTGGCTCCTCCGCTCGCTCCTACTCCTGCATCTCCCAACAAGAAGACTCTTCCGACCACCTCGGAGTCTCCCTCTCCAAAGACCTCATGTCCGTCGCCGCCACCGCACTCCGCACCAACATCTCCTCCCTCGGCCCCCTCATCCTCCCCTTCTCCGAACAGCTTCGCTTTCTCCTCGCCTTCCTATCCTTCCGCGTCCTGCTTCAAAACAAGAAACAGACCTACGTTCCAAACTTTCGAAAAGCAGTCAAACATTTCTGTATCCACGCCGGTGGCAAAGCGGTGCTGGACCAGCTGGAGAAGAGCATGGGGTTGAGTGAGTGGCATATGGAGCCGTCGAGGATGACGCTTTATAGGTTCGGGAATACTTCGAGTAGTTCTTTGTGGTATGAACTGGCGTATTGTGAGGCCAAGGGGAGGATAAAGAAGGGGGATAAGGTGTGGCAGATTGCTTTCGGATCGGGATTCAAGTGTAATAGCGCGGTTTGGAAGGCGATGAGGACGGTGGAGGGATGTGGGGAGGTTGGGAGGAAGGGAAATCCGTGGGTGGGGGAGATTGACCAGTTTCCGGTGGTGGTGCCTAAGGAAGTAGCGGTGGTTGAATGATGATCAGTTAACTAAAGAGAATATATATATATTTGGATCAGCCAATTTCAAGATGGACTAATGAAAGTTACAGCAAGAAAAAAAGTATGAGATTATTCAAATAGTGATCAGGAGGATGAACTTGATGAGATTAGTGTAATATTAATTAGATGTGTCTTATAATTACGTTGAAATATATCAAAAGACTTCGAGATTGATTCTGATGAAATTGTCTCAATGCGGTAATTTTTATTCTGTCTTCTACTTTTTTACAAAGAGCAGTTTTTATCTTTATTTTTGTTTTCCGCAACAAGCGTGTTTCTCATCTGTATATTTGGTTAGTTAATCTCTTGTAATCAATTTCATTCAGCATGATATCATTAGCTAAGTAAATGGTATGGAATGGACTTTGTAAGCCTTCGTTTGGAGCAACTTTTTTAAAGCTTTTTTAAGCAATTTTTTCAGTAAAAAATTTCTTATATATATAACATAAATATTTAATGTAAGCAATTGACTTGTGTCCAAAATTGTTAGTACTTACTGTTAAAAGGGAACATGCGATCATCATAAATGAGGAAATTATGTAATCAATATATAACAATCAAAGGACATATGTGATGCTATTTCGACAGACATTGAAAGATCAATGGCAAATTCAGACATTCGCAACATGCATGTGATGTTATATTCAGCGCAAAGTTTGCTTTTTAAATCAAATCCTTCATTCAGCATTGGTTCTCATCAATTAAAGCTTGGGGCTCCTTAAAAAGTTTTTTTACGGCTTTTATAACAGTGATTTTAACCATTGCTAATAGTAGCGATTTAAATCGCCACTAGTTTAAGAATGTTGAAAAAATTATTTTTAGCAGCAGTTTTAAAGCCGCTGCTACTAAGTGTTGTGAAAATAGCAGATTTTTTATAGTGATTCTACCCGTCACATTCTAATATTTGTCCTTATAATGATTCTATTTAAACATCATCTAAAATACATAATGAGTTTTTAGCATGAATTTTTTATAAGCTTTATTCAATTTCATTACTTTAACAATAGCTTTCAAAATCTATAATAACTAAAATAATTAACATTCACACTTACATTATAATTACAAACAATTTATTAGAGCCTAACCTCCCATGTTAGAATGAGAAGGTTTTTTAGAGCTAGAGAATGCTAAAAAGAAAAGAGAATATGGAAGAGCCAAATAAGATTAAGAAAAAGATGAGAGAGGCTACAAATTTTATTTCTAACTTTTGCTTGATATATATTCAAATGCATCACCATTATTTATATTAGTAGTATCATATTAGAGTGTGACGATACATTTCAATCCAATGATTACAAATGGATCTCCAAAAAGCTCATTTATTTTATATCATAAAGGACATTAAATGTTATTTTGGACTTTTCTAAGAATTACTCTATAATAGATTTCTAACATGTTCTATAAAAGATTATTCTAGAATATGAGCTTCATTTTGACAAATAAAAGCCCAAATAACAATAGGTTAAAATTAAGTTTAATTTCCGACACCGCAAGCCAAAAAATATAGCCTAGCTCTTCTCATTTGATTCCAACATCATTGAGACTTTTGTCTCGAAAACAAGAACCTAATCTAAGCATTCAAAATTTTCACCAGTGCTCTACTTTAATCTCAATCAAATTGAGTTTGACCAGCATCTTCTAGTGACGATGACAAAATCTTGCTTCCACTTGTTCACAGCCTAGGGATTTGTCATCATCTTAATCAAGCGAATGCAAAATCTGATGGATAATTTCATTAAGAGGTAGTGATAAAGAACCCACAATATAGAGCTTCGGAAAATAATGATGGTCTACTCATCACTTGACCTGTTGCCAATATGCAAGAGGAAGGATTGAGCCTGACTTTTGGTACAGAAACTAAACAACTCTGAAACTCTTTAACCACCAACAACTGCAGAGAAGGAAGCAAACCTGAAAAGCTTGTTAATGACCATCTTAAAGGGTTCTCTCTCTCTCTCTCTCTCTCTCTTATGATGAGTACCTAAGATGCTTTATTAGGCTTCAGCTTTCTTTATCTATTGCTAGTTTTAGGTGTCTCTCTCTACTTAATGATCCCTGAATGAAAAATTTTTAAATTTAGGTTTCTTTTGAAACGGCTTTCCTTGTTGTTTTTTAAAATAATTTTTTATATAAAAATTAAAAAAATTATACTAAAAAACTGCTTTAAGAAACAAAAATAAAGCCGTCTCATAGAAAACCGTAAGAGTTATTTGGCCGGTATACACTACAGTACTACCAGCTTCCTTATCCAATAAATGATCTTTTATGAGATATTATTTTTAACGATATTAATGCATATCCCCTCTTTGGCACTCTGTCGTTATCATATGTAGTGTTCCTGTTTTTTTGGGCAGGATTTTTTTTCTTAGATAAGTCTAAACTACAGTCAATGATATTAATGGTTTTTTAAGCAACCATCTCTTAGATTTTCGATGGTCCAAGTGGCTTTGGTATAAAAATTATGCTTCTAGCTTCTTTATTCTTAGCTATTTAACTTTAAATGGGGGATTAAAACCATGAATGCCTTCATTTAAAAAAACTATGGTTAATCACCATTAAATTACTCTATGTTTCATTCTAAGCATAAAAGTGTTGGGGGAGAAATAATTACAGATTTATCTTCTCTCTTGCTCTCGCATTGCTTCTCTTCTCACATGCACATTTTCTATGTCTAACTAATACAAAAATGCAAGAGAAAGTCAAGTAAATAACTCTAAGGGACGCAACCTTTCTGAAAAATGAGAAAGAAAACTATTCAGTCCGTCTCACAGCATTGTGACGCTCAAACTTACAGCGCTGTTGCACCGAATTCAGAGCGTTGTGACACTCTGCTCTTTGTCGATCAATGTTAGGGCGCTCAGGAATACAACGCTAAGACACTCGGATATACAATACTGAGACATTGTATGAAAACATATATATATATATAAATCACAACATATTCCAGGACCTAAAATGAGCTAAAATATTAAGAACTCAAATACATAGAAACAACACCACAACATTCTATATAAAAAGCACTCGCATGTTGACTCTTTCGGCTAAATCAATAATCGTTATATATATCAATCGTAAAATAGTACTCTAAAGCTTATCGTACATAATAAAATAATTGCATGTACTAAACTACAATATCAATGAAAGAGAATTTGAAATCTAACTTAATGTTGTTGAAAATATCCTGTCTAAGATTTAGTTTGACAACTTTTGGCCATTATTTATTAATTGTCCAAAATAAAATTTAAGTGAGTGTAAATAATATTATTTTTGAAAAGACCACTATCTTTCTATGTTAAGAAAAACATTTTTTTAATAATTTCTTTTGACATATTGTAAAGTCAAGCAACATTACATTAAAAAATCAAAATACTCATCTTAATCAAAACCTTGAAATTTAATGCGATGCTAGTTTTGATGAAATTTTAAGGTGCTTTGACCTATGCTTCAAGCATATAAAATATAGCATCTTGAATTATTTATTAATTTTAGGATGCAAGAATAATTAAATAAAGGAATTTTTTGATTAACATAATATGACATTCAGAACAGTTATAATAAAGGTGATTTAAAAGAAACTATATCAAAGTAGTATTTTAGTGAAAATCATGAGTCACATATTTTAATTAAATTTGATTAAAATTTAATTATTATAAAAAATATAGCAAGTAGATCATTAAATTATATTTAAATTGTATATTTGTTGCATTCTATAATATTTGCGGCGATAGAGAAATATAAAGTTTAATGCCTTAGCTTTGTATGGAGATCCAGTACACAATTAGATAAAAAAGGAGGTGTAGTATTTATAAGAGACACCAAGATCTTTACGTGGAAAACCCTGAAAAGGGAAAAAAATCACGGGGCCTAGCCCAGTTTGAATGAATCCACTAGTATTTGTAGTTGATTACAAATGAGGCCCTCATTGGAGGGAAGGCCTTGGCTTGAAGTAATAAATATACATTATACATAATGTATTACATGGTGGAAATTAGAAGAATCAATATTGATATGTTCATTTGATCGGTAGGACCATAGTCAGCGGAGTCAGCGGGCGACGGAGGTCAAAAAGATCGTATTTGGGTGACAGTGGTCGAAAGGACTGTAGTTGACAGGCGACGGAGGTCAGAAGGATCATTATCTTGCGACAAAGGTTAGTAGGATAGTATTCGACGAGCGACGGAGGTCAAAAAGATCATAATCTAGCGATATAGGTCGGAATGACCGTTGTCTGACGGTGGAGGTTGGAAGGACCATATTCTGATGACAAAGGTCGGAAGGACCGTAGTTAGCAAGCAATTGTGGCCAGAAAGGCCGTTATCTGGTGATGGAGGTCGGAAGGACCGTAGTCTAGCAATGGAGGTTGGAAGGACCGTAGTCGGTGGGTGATAGTGGTCAGAAAAATCGTTGTTTGATAATGAAAGTCGGAATGACCATAGTCGGCAGGTGACGGTGGTCAGTGTTGCGACTCGGGCTCACGAGTTTTTATTTTGATGATAACAAATATTATGGCTCACATCTCCTAGTATTTTTAATGCATATTTGTTTGTGTGTATACTAATATTTCAGAAATAGCTGCACCATCCAACAAAGATTCAAGGCTCAAGAATGGGTAGAATAGGTTATGATGTGATGATATTTATAATATTCATTGATGTACTTTTTAATTTCTTGAGTCAAGTCCTATAAGAGTGTATGCTTGCTTGTGATCATGCACACACACACAGGAGGAGTGAGATCTAGTCAAAACCAGAAGTTCAACTTTTGAACAAATCATACTGGATGATTTAAATCATCTAGGGCGATCTATTCATTAAACTAATCGTCCTACATGATATTTATATCATCCTGAATAATCCATTATGATCTAAAAATCCTAGCCGCTAATATCATTTAGGCAAATTTAAATTCTGGATTTTATTCTAATCGTCCTACATGATCCACATCGTCCTAGACGATTAATTTCAATCATGCCTAAATTGATCAGGTGATTAAAAAAAATAATTAAGGTTAGTTTGTTCAATCATATTGGTCGGGACGATCATAGGATCATCCTGGACGAACTATGAGAAAAATCATAATTTTCCTCTGAGTCTCCTGAACATCCCCAACTATCTATTGGACAATATGTCTGAATTTGAACTAATCATCCCGGACGATCAAATGATCATACTGGACGATACATACAAATTATTGTAATAAACGTCCAGGACGATGCTGATCGTACTGGTTAAAGTGGCTATTTTATACTAATCGTACATGATGATCCAAGGATCGTCCTGAACGATCTTCGCCGCCATAACAGATTTGGAAGGATTTTCAAAGCCCTATATTTAAGGGTTGTCAAAGACTTTGAAGGTGTCTTTGGCAGCCATTAAGGCTTCATTTCTTTTAGAGAAAACTTGAAGAGAGAGCTTGAAAGGGAGAGAGAAAAGGGTGGAGTTTGAGAGGGAGAAGAGCCTTGGAAGGGGGATTTTCGAGAGAGTGTGAGGGGGTTCACACGATTGCTCCGGCAAGCTTGCACCTAAGTACCATCATATTCAAGGGTTGTCTCGAGGGAAGTTTTGGGAAGAAGAAGATCTCTTTGGTGTCAAAGGACCTGGCTACTCCGCCGCACTGGGAGAGGTGGAAGTGATTTGTAAGGGCTTCTTCGCCTAGCTGTGGGGGCTAAAGGAGAGTCACTAAAGGTTTAGTGCAATACTCAAAAGTGCCTCCGAGGAGTGGACTTAGGTTAGGTTGGACCGAACCACTATAAATATGATTTGTTCTTTCTGATTATTTTTCACATTTTATTTTACTGCGATTAACTATTTGGGTGAAATCTGTGATTGATATTTTTATTATTGATTTAATTCGTTTTCGCTGTAAGATATAAAAAGATTTTTCTTTTTTTTAAAGAAATTTTTAAATATCCAATTCACTCCTCCTCTTAGTTAGCCTTGAGACTAGTTCATAAGGATTTAACATCTCTCACAAACTTTCAAGTGGTATTAGAGCATGATTCATAAAATCAAGTTTTTGAAAACTTTTGAATTTTGATCAATGGCTAATTTTTGCAATCGTAATATTACGGAAGGATATTCAATCACCCGACCACCATTATTTGAAAATATTACTTTTAATTTTTGAAAAATTCGCATGTCTATATTCTTGCAATTAATTGATTATCGAATCTGGCATATGATTCAAACTGACTATTCTGTACCGTCACGTGTTATAGATGAAATTATAATTGATATTTCTTTTTTTGAATGGAGTATAATAGAATAAATTAATACTCAATTGAATGCTAAATATTTAAATTATTTTTTCTATGCTTTGAATTTTGATGATTATATGTTAGTATCCGCATGCACTACTAGCAAAGAAATTTGAGATAAATTATGCACTACGTATAAAGGTACTTATGAAATCAAGCAATCTAGGTTAAATATTTTAATGCATGATTATAAACTTTTTAACATAAACCTTATGAGATGATCTTGGACATGTATACTAGGTTTACTTAAATTATGACACCATTACATGCATTAGAAAAAGAACTTTCAAACTTTAAAAAAGTCAATAAAATCCTACGTTCTCGACTTGATAAATTTGATACCAAAGTCATTACAATTTCTGAATCTAAAAATTTAAATGAATATTCTATTGATAATCTGATCGGCTCACTTATTGTCTATGAGCAAAATTTGGGTCAACGACTTTTGGATGCAGGTGAAACTATAGTGCTGAAAACTAAAGACATTGAAAAAAGTAACTCAGAAGATGATGAAAGTAAGGTGTTAGTATTAATAACAAATAAATTAAAAAAATTACTAAAGCACAAGCATCAACATCAAAAGTAGAATAAAGATAAAAATGGCAAGAATGTTAAGTTCTCTTCTGACATTGTTTGCTTCGGATGTAGGAAACTTGGACATATGAAAAATTAGTGCTCGAACTTAAAAACCCTTCCTGAAAAGGAAAAGGGTAAAGCTAAGCAAATTATAATAAGGGTGAATAATGCAAAACAAAAATCTCCTGGGTAGACCTAGCTTCTGAATCATCAGATTAGGAGCAAGATAATGTGAATTAATGTTTTGTTTGTGTGTTTATATTTATATTTTTTATTCATTATGTTTTTGTTTATTTTAGGTTTTATTTTTATGTTTTAATTTTCTTATTATTTTTTATTTTTCTTTTAAAAATTTTAAATTAGTTTCTCTGTTGTTTGTGTAGTTTCTCTTATCAGCATACACATTTCATCTTTTATTTAATTTACACTTTAAAAAATTAAATTATTTTTTCACAAATTATGTTTTCTAAAAATAGAAAATTTACTTTCTATTTTTTAAAAAAATTCTCTATAAGTTGTGATTGATTTCTCTAAAATCAGGCAAAGAAAGAAAACTCATGATTTTATCTCTCCACCTCATTTCTTTATATAAGGCTATTTCACTTTTGATTCAAAATCTGTTTCAAATTATAAATTAGTTTTGAAATTGAACCTTTTTCATCTCTCTATATTTTGTATATCTCATAGGAATCTTTTACAAGTTAATGAACCACTTCAAAGATTATCTTAATCAGGTTGTTCATCTTTATCATAAGAATAGGATTTGGTGATTTTAAAGATTAAAAAAAAGATAAATTAAAAAAAATCAAAAGAAGCATAAAATGAACCCAAAGCTAAAAAGATGTGCAATGTCGCCAAATTAAAAAATATATAAAGTGTATCAAAAATTAAAAGATGCGCAAAGAGCACCAAAATGAGAAGAGGCACAAAATGAGCCCACAAAAAAATTAGCTTTCCGTCTTGTAAATCTCTAAAGTTTAGAAATCCCATATGTCTTTTTGATAAATTTGTTACTTGAGCTTGAAAATTATGATTTATGATTCATTACTTTGCATTAATCTTCTATTAGATATGTTTCATGAAAGAAGTTTTGAAAAGATTTTTGTTTCCTTATCTAATTTATTTCTTAATTTAGATATTGGCTTAAAAAATTTTTTAGCCTTTTTAAAACCTGAGCTTGGATTAATAATTTTTGAATCTCTAACCTTTCTGGGTTATAAGTGGTCAATACATGCCTTAAGAGGTATCTTTCTCATTACAAGAAAATTTTTGATATTTCAAAATAATTTTTAAAATTTTTTTTCACCAGATCAAAGACCATTTTTGATCTTTTAGTCTATTTTTTCTGTGTTATTTTTTGTTGCTCCTCTTCTTTTTGATAATATCAAAGGGGGAGAATGTATTGTTATATTTGTGAAGTTTATTTTATTTGTATTGTATTTATGTAGTTTATATTTTTTAAATAATAAAAAAATTATGTTTCTCTTTATTTTTAAAAGTCTTTTCTTAGTGAGGGGGAAATTAAGAGAAAATATTTTTTATTTGCAAATTTAACTAGTAATATTTGCCATCATAAAAAATGGGGAGATTATTGCCACTCGGGCTCACGAGCTTTTATTTTGATGATAATAAATATTATGGCTCACATCTCCTAGTATTTTTAATGCATATTTATTTGTTTGTATACTAACATTTCAGAAACAGATGCACCATCGAACAAAGATTCAAGGGTCAAGAATGGGTAGAATAGGTTGTGATGTGATGATATTTATAATATTCATTGATATACTTTTTAATTTCTTGAGTCAAGTCCTGTAAGAGTATATGCTTGCTTGTGACCATATACACATACACTCAGGGGGAGTGAGATCTAGTCAAAATTAGAAGTTCAACTTTTGAAAAAATCATACTGGATGATTTAGATCGTCTAGGATGATCTATTCATTGAACTAATCATTCTGGATGATCTATTACGATCTCAAAACCCTAGTCGCCAATATTATTTAGGCAAGATTTAAATTTTGGATTTTGTTCTAATCGTCCTGGACGATCAATCCTAATCATGCCTAAATTGATTAGGTGATTAAGGAAAGTAAATAAGGTTAGTTTGCTCAATCATATCAGCCGGGACGATCACAGGATCGTCTTAGATGATTTGTGAGAAAAACCTTAATTTTCCTCTGAGTCACCTGGATGTCCTGAACTATTTACTGGACGATATGTCTGAATTTGAACTAATCATCCCGGATGATCAAATGATCATCCTAGATGATACGTACGAATTATTGTAATAAACGTCTAGGATGATGCTACTCGTACTCGTTAAAGTGGCTATTTTATACTAATTATACATGACGATCCAAGGATCGTCCTGGATGATCTTCGCAGCTAGAATAGATTTGGAAGGGTTTTCAAAGCCCTCTATTTAAGGGTTGTCAAAGACTTTGAAGGTGTCTTTGGCAGCTATTGAGGCTTCGTTTCTTCTAGAGAAAGCTTAAAGAGAGAGCTTGAAAGGGAGAGAGGAAAGGGTGAAGTTTGAGAGGAAGAAGAGCCTTGGAAGGGGGATTTTTGAGGGAGTGTGAGGGGGTTCACACGGTTGCTCCGGCAAGCTTGCACCTAAGTACCATCGAATTCAAGGGTCATATCGAGGAAATTTTGGGAAGAAGAAGATCTCTTTGGTGTCAAAGGACCCGGCTACTCCGCTGCACCGGGAAAGGTGGAAGTGATTTTGTAAGGGCTTCTCCGCCTAGCTGTGGGGGATAAAGGAGAGTCACTAAAGGTTTAGTGCAATACTCGGAGGGTTCCTCTGGGGAGTGGATGTAGGTCAGGTTGGATCGAACCACTATAAATCTGGTGTGTTCTTTTTGATTATTTTTTGCATTTTATTTTACTGTGATTAACTAGTTGGGTGAAATCTGTGATTAATATTTTTATTATTGATTTAATTCATTTTTGCTACAAGATATACATTTTTTTTTGTTTAAAAAAGTTTTTAAATATATAATTCACTCCTCCTCTTGGTTAGTCTTGGGACTAGTTCATAAGGTTTTAACACTCCTCATAAACTTTCAGTCAGAAAGACCGTTGTCTGGTGATAGAAGTTGGAAGGATAGTAGTATGGTGATGGAGGTCGGAATAACCGTTATCTAGTAATGGGAGTCAAAAGGACTGTTGTTTAGTGATAGAGGTAAAAAAAGACTGTAGTCGGCAAGCAACAATGGTAAAAAAGATTATAACAGGTAATGAAGGTCAGAATAATCATAATTGGTGGACAACAAAGGTCAAAAAGATGATTATCGAGTGGAAATCCAACAAGAATTGGAAGCTGAGTGAAAGTCTGGTGTTAGTTGGTGGCCAGGTAGAAGTGCGGCGAAAGTTCGATGATGGTTGGTGGTCGGGAGGTGGTCAAGGAGGAGCTTGGTGGCAAGAGAAATCTCTGATTTCTCTTCATCTCTTCTTTTCCTCTTTGCTTGGCCCCCTTTCTATAAGGGATGAGGGGTCTATTTATAATTTTTTGAGAGTGACATGGCTAGTAAATAGGAGGGAGATTAAGGGCAATTTGGGAGTGGTTTGAATGGACGTCCGATGTTGATTCTCTTGATCATGAATTATTTACTAGGCATTTGAATATCTTAATGATATCAAAATTTGAAGATCTTGGGCTCGTTAGATTTGTCTCGTCTAGCAGCTCGATTCGACTATAAGCATGTCACATTTGGAAACTGTTTGGTCATCCAATTTATAGTTTGAACCTTCCAAATGAGCTTCGGGTCTTCGATTTGGTCCCATTTGGGCTCATAATGAGTCAAATTTGGTGTCGCTGGGTTCATCTTTTTGAGACAATCAGTTTGACTATAAGTTTGCTAAAATTGGAGTTCATATAATCCTGAATTTAATTTTGAAAGTTTCCAACTTGATTTTGCCTCGAGATTCGGGCCCGATCAAGATAATTTTTTGATGATATATCAGTTACCCCCTTATTTTTGAACGTCGAAGCTTGAGAAGTTCAAAAATATATTTCATAGTATTTCAATTTGTTTAAATCGTAAAATTATAATTTTTATGAGATTATGAGGCACGACTGCTCTCTAGACATCAACGTGGATCTCCCCTTAGAGACGTGAACCAAGTAAAATACTCTTAATTATAAATTGAGCATTTTCTGAAGTTGGCTCATTGATTGGAGTAAAAATTATCAAGAAATTGGGCTCCAAAATATTTAAAATAGCTCAAAATTGACTATAGAACATCTGTTGAGCTATGAGGTGCCAAAATTTGATCTGAACCTTCAAAAAACGGTTCTGAGGATCCTAAAAATGTCCAATTCAGACTATCCGGGCTGAAAATCAAGCCCAGACGAGTATGGGCTGCCGAATCAGTCGGCCACCGCCTCTGAGCCGGTTGTGCGAGTACAATGCCCCTTTATTTACTTATTATTATTTTTTAGATTCGCTCTTTTGCTTCTTCTTTTTTTAAGAGCCGCCTAGGCAGCTCTAAAGGGGTGATTAAAGTAACCGCCCTGCCCCCCACCCCCTCCCCCACCTTTTATTTTTTTAATATTTTTTTATGCGGGAGTTATTCTTCTCTTTTTTGTTGAGAGCGGCCTTTTTTTTTTAATTTCGAAAGTATCAGAAGTGGGTCCCAAAATTTTTGAAAAATTTTTAAAAAATTTTTAAATAAAATTGGAGGTACATTTTCCCCTTTTTTGAATATTTCTCCCCCTTTTTGTCCTATAAGTCCACCCTAGGGGCAGAGGAAAAATTGCACTTTCTCCTATTCACCTTTCTCCCTCTAACTTTCTTACAGTTGAGGCTTTCCATTATTTTTGATAGGTGACATACCCTATTCAAATTCAGTGTTCCTCTCTTGTATAGAAGTTAGAATTCTTCCTCTCCTTTTTGTCCCCACTTTCCTTCTTACTTCAGAGACTTTTCATTATTTTTAGTAGGTGGCATCCCCTACCCAAATTCAGTACCCCTCTTTAGTGTAGAAGAAAGTTTCTCCTCCTTTCACTCTCTTTCCTCTAGCTTTCTTCTTACATTATAGTCATTTTATTGTCTAAGATAGGCGGCATCCCCTATCAAGCTTTAGTGCCCATGTATGTGTAGAAGAAGTCATGATGAGAGTTTACTTTCTCAATAGATTGCCCTTGACAGATGAAGTTTAACTACCTCCTGCATGCAAGGGTGATTTGAGAAAATCTGGTGGTAATAATACCAGGGAGGAGAATTAGTGATTATTAGTAGACGAGAAGGATTTTGATGATGTTTGAGCAAACATTGCATGATGATTGACGATCAAGTGGAAGTCTGATGGCGATCAATGGTCAGGTGGAGAGCTGAAGGAGATAGTTGGAGGATATGCTACTAATAACAGTCTAGCAAGAAGCCGATGATGGTTGATATGAAGTGAAGGACCGATGTCTGACATCAGGCAAAGAGTCGATGATGGCCGTGTTCAAGTTGTGTTTTACTAAAGGCAATATGCATCCATACTAGCATTTGCGGACATCAAACATCCCTGATGGAAGAGGTCGAAGTAGTATGCCCTATCAGTAGTCTGACAATACACTAACAGTGTCAATTAAGTGGAGGCCTGATGATGATCATGTTATAACATTTCTTTGAAGAAGAAGTTGTAGGAGATGCTTCAATATACAGTAGAGAAGAGGTCAATAGAATTCGTCAGGGATATTTGACCTTTTGAAGTTGTTTGTTGCTTAATGGCATTAACTTGTACGGATAATTTCGATGTAATTTTAATTTCAACTTCTTATGAAAATAAATGTAAACTTGAACCTGCTATAGAATCCATGTAACTCCAAAGATATTATATATAAAGTTGAGATTATTGTATGAGCTCGATACATATTTTTTATTTGAAATAAACTTGTTCCCTAGAAAAAATCTTTCATGTGCCTTTTGAGGCTTTTTAGTCAGCTAAGGTATTTATATAAGTGATGACCTTGTCAATCACTTGCTCTTATGGAGTCTTTCTAGTAATGACCTTGTCCACTACTAGCTTTCCTTTGAGGCTACCTCATAGGTGAGCCTTTTTTTAGGGGGGGTTATTTGTTTGATGATATTGAGAGAAATTCATAAAGAATGTTCAACCTATTCAAGGCTGTTTGTCAGAGCAGTGCTCAATTAACCTGTATAAAAGAGGTCAGAGAATTCACTAAGGATATATGACCTATCCAAGATTATTTGTCAGAGCGTTGCTCGATGATGTTAACTTATTTGTAAGAGATTGAAAGAATCCATCAAGGATGTATGACCTATCCGAGGTTATATGTCAGAGTGTTACTCGATTAATCAGTATAAAAGAGGTTGAGAGAATCCACTAAGGATGTATAACCTATCCGAGGTTATTTGTCAGAGCATTACTCGATGACGTTAACCTATTTGGAAGAGGTTTAAAGAATCCACCAATAATGTATGACCTATTCAAGATTGTATGTCAGAGTATTGCTCAATAACATTAACATGTTTAAAAGAGGTTAAAAGAATCTACGAAGGATGTATAACCGATCCGAGATTGTATGTCAGAGCATTGCTCGATAACATTAACCTATATGAAAGAGGTCAGATTGAATCCCTTTAGAATTGATTATCCAATGATTGAGATGCAATAAATATTATATATTTCTCAAATCAAAGATTTTAAGATTTGATTGACATCCTCCTAGGATGTTTGACCTATCCGAGATTGTTTGTTAGAGTGTTGCTTGATGACATTAACCTGTATAAAAGAGATCGAATCGAATCCCCCATGGGATTGATTATGCCTTGATTGAGAGGAGGTGACTGTCGTGTGTATCCTGAATCAAAAGTAAAAAATGATCTATCTTTAAACTGCTATTGCCTTTTTTAGGTTGAGATTAAGACCTTGCCCATAGAGTAGAAGTCCAGTGAGGGATTGTATAAAGCTTGGAATATATTGGAAGCATCCTTGTATTTGTTAGAAGCTTTATAAAAAATAGTTTTCAAAGATATCATCTTGGATGTTGAATGTGTTGGAGGAATCTTCTGACCATGGCTGAGGTCAAGGTTGTCCCCCCCCCCCAATTCACATCAGATTCCCATAAATTATTATAGCAATAGCTGATGTTAGGAAATTGACATGAGTAATCTTTTGAGATTGGAGCAATATCTCCCCACCAGTTAGGAACGACGTTCCCATAGATGGCGCCAAACTATTATATCCTAGAATATTCACGGTGGTAGAGAAATATAAAGTTTAACGTCTTAGCTTTGTATGAAGATCCATCACACAATCAAATACACCGAGAGGGTGCATTATTTATAAGAGATACCAAAATTTTTACATGAAAAACACTAAAAAGGGAAAAATCACGGGCCTAGCTCAATTTGAATGAATCCACTATATTTGCAGTTGATTACAAATGAGGTCCTTCATTTGAGGGAAGGCCTTGGCTTGATGTAATAAATATGCATCATATAGAATGTATTTTTTTTGAAATTAGAAGAATTAGTATTGATATGTTCATTTGGTCGGTAAGACCATAGTCAGCGGGCGACGAAGGCCAAAAAGACTATTCAGGTGATGGTGGTCAGAAGGACTGTAGTCGATGGGTGACGGAGGTCGGAAGGACCGTTATCTGGCGATGAAGGTCGGTAGGACAGTAGTTGATGGGCGACGGAGGTCGAAAAGATCGTAGTATGACGACAGAGGTCATAAGGACCGTTGTCTAGCGATGGAGGTCGGAAGGACATATTTTGATGATGAAGGTCGGAAGGACCGTAGTCGACAGGCAACAGTGGCTAGAAAGACTATTGTCTGGCGATGGAGGTCAGAAGAATCATAGTCAAGCGACGAAGGTTGGAGGGACTGTAGTCGGCAAGTGAAAGTGGTCAGAAAGACCGTTGTCTAGTGACTGAAGTCGGAAGAACCATAATCAACAAGCGATGGTGGTCAGAAATAACGTTGTCTGATGACGAAAGTTGACAATAGTCTGTCGAAGGAGGTCATAAGGACAGTAGCCTGAGGTCGGAAGGACAGTTGCCTGAGGTCAGAAGGACCATTGTCTAGAGACGGAGGTCAGAAATATTGTTGTTTGGCGATGGAGGTCAAAAAAGATCGTAGTCGACAAACGATAATGGTCAAAAAGACTGTAGTCAAGCGACGAAGGTTGAAAGGCCGTAGTTGGTGGATGATGGAGGTCAAAAAGACCATTGTCGGGTGGAAATCCAATAAGAATTGGAAGCTGGGTGGAGGTTCGACGTTAGCTGGTGGCCGGGCAGAAGTTCGGCGAAAGTACGACAACGCTCGGTGGCTAGGAGGTGTTCGAGGAGGAGCTTGGTGGGAAGAGAAATCGGATTTCTCTTCCTCTCCTCTCTTCTTTTCCTATTTGCTTGGCCCCCCTTCCCATGAGAGATTTATTTATAGTTTTCTGAGAGTGGTATGACCAATAAATAGGAGGGAGATCAAGGGTAATGTGAGAGTGGTTTAAATGGACAACCAATGTTGATTCCATTGATCGTGAACTGTTTATTGGGCATTTGAATGTCTTAATGATATAAGAATTTGACGATCTTGGGCTCGTTGGATTCATCTCGTTGAGCTGCTCGATTCGACTTTAAGCATATCACGTTTGGAAACCATTTGGTCATCCAATTTATACTTTGAACCTTTCAAATGCGCTTCGGGTCTTTGATTTGGTCCCATTTGGGCTCAGATTGAGTAGAATTTGGTGTCGTTGGGTTCATCTTTTTAAGACGTTCAATTTGACTATAAGTTTGCTGAAATTGGAGTTCATATGATCCTGAATTTAATTTCGGAAGTTTCCAACTTGATTTTGCCTCGAGATTTGTGCCCAACCAAGATAATTTTTTGATGATTTATCAATATTAATATCAATAGTTTTGATCTTATATTTATAATTAATGATCTTTTAAATGAAGGTTTAAATTTTAACTTAAAAAAAGCTCGAATAAGTAAAACAATGATTGAAAAAAAAAATAAAAAAATCTAAAGAGCAACATTTGAGAACTCACTTTTCCCATATTTTATATTAAAGAAGTTATAACATTAAAAAAGCAATTGTGTAAAGATCTAAACTTTGCAAATGAAAAAAAATATAATTTTTAATCTTTTTATACTCCAACTTGAGGTAAATTTTTTAGATTTTAAGTAAAATCAATTACAAATTATGAGTATATTTTTTTTTATAAAATTTTTGAGCTAATTAATACAAATTCACCTAATTTTAAATCCTAAATCTCTTAATTAATTGATAGTAAAAAATTTCGATCAACATATTAAGATGAACTTATTTAACCAATAAAAAACAGTATAATTATATGTGTATATAAATATATTAAATGCAATTGTGTGAAGTGTTAACGCTATTTCTTGATGTTTTTTTTCCAGCAAGTTATCCTTTTTAAGGGATCTATCAACCATCTCTGCTCACTGTGAAATCTCTCGGATCCCCCCTGTTTTTTTGCCAGTTTCGTGGCTCTGTCGATTCGTCCCTTTCTCATTCCAACTCCCTGGTTTGGGAGTTCTTTGTCGAGTTATGGATTGATAAGTCGATATTTTGAATGCATAATGAGGTACCTATACTGATCTACGTCTTATTCTGGCTCGCTCCGCACGTCTTCAATGTGATTTTTTTTTGCCAGAAAGTTTTTTTCTCCCGCAATAGCCTGAGATTTTAGAGTGATAGAGAATTTTTTGTTAAGTTTTTGAACAAGTGGTTTTTGATTTGGGATTCCGTTTGTTATTTCTGGTGTTTTTCGGTTTTTGGTATAAGGAACATTACTGGTATCATTCCTAATTCGTATTCTTTAAGTTTTTCTCGTATCTAATTGCTTTTTAGTTGAAGTTGGCCATTTCCAATTATCTTTTTTTAAAAATGTTGGTGATTAAATATAGATAGTTTCTTAGAAAATTTAGTTATGAAACTCAATCGCTTGGGTTGGTTCTGAGTGTTTTCATTGATTTTGTTTGCCAGTGTTACGATAATATGAAAAATGGCAGTTTTCTTTTTCGGACCTATTTTAGGGTTATTTTATTCGAAGCTTGACAATTGGAGTGTCATTTTGAAGAGTTGTTGCACCCAACAACTCGAGTTCGAAGGTTGGCAAATTATAGGATTCGAACACAAGGTTGATGTTGATGGTGTTGCATATAGGGTTATGTAGCTTGCCACAGTATGTCAGTATATCGGGTATCTTGCCTCTAGAGACGGAATTTCTATCCATGCTGTTGACTTGGAGGGACTTGTTTTCTCAGTGAAGTCTTCAAGTTGAATTCCCAGATTTAGAATTAGATTTGAGGAACTCACCAATGGTTCTTGTCAGTAATTTGAAACTTGTCTGATGTTCTTTTGACTAATAGTCGATTATACGTCAAACTCATCAACTACCCAACTAGATACCTCAAGTTCAACCCATACATTCTCTATGTAAGTGTACTATATAGCCCATTTTATAATAGTGGCTGTGATCGTCGTGTATAAATAAGGGGTCACTGGTCGATTGCTAGTACAAGGAAAATCATATATGGAAGACATTAAAAATCTCAAGAGAAAATCACATGAAATGCATTAGAATTCTCAATGAATTCTCTCTTCGAATTATTTCGTTATAACTCGGTTAAACTTGACCTTTGCTTAAAGGGGTTTGTCTATGTTCATTGTAAACCAATTCTTTTAGATATTCATAGAGTCCTAGCCTCTCTCTCTATCTCCCCTTTTCGCTCTTTGTGGTTGATTTATTTCTCTAGTAAAATCTTAGTATTTAGTTCTAGCAAGAGATAAAAATAATAGTCAAAGTAGAAAATTATAAGGCAAGGAAGATGGGAAATGTATAAAGAGAAATGGGAGAGTGGAAAGTTGGAGTTTAGTCTCTTAATTCATACTAAAATAATCCCTAGTGCAAAATATCACTCTCTTTATAGACTTGTTACTCAAATGCTTACCTAAAGTATGTCAACATTAGAAAGGAAGGAAATAATGCCCATATCACATATAAAAAAAAAGAAGTGTAAAACATGTTTAAAATTGAGGACCCTTATTTTATGCTAATATTGCAACAATTGTATTTGTCCTATATCTCATGTCACAACACGGACTGAAGGTTCAAATTAATGAGGCGGGAATAGATAGTCGAGTGGATATTTTAAAATATTCACTAACATTAATAATTAACAAACTACTTCCAACATGTTAAGAGAGCCACTATAACTCCAAAATTCATTTTAAGAAAAAAAATATAACTATTTCAAATAAATACCTCTCTCTTGTAGTGTCACATATACGAGATACTTTTTTTGTCTTCCACTTATTCTATTTCAGAAGATTTTACTTATATATTTTTATTGAATAATGAGAGTGGGTTATAAGACAACTCATTGAAGTCTTGCATTAAAACATGAAATAAAATAGCATCATTTAATAGTAAAGATATCATCATAAATGGCCTTGAATCATAATATTATGAATGATTAATACTCATGTCATGTCTTGTCCTTTTTCATAAATAATATGATTGTTACAAGAGCCACCATCTATATAGTACCAATTAAGATGCTTCTTGTTTTACTTTTTTCCCAAAATCATTTCTAATTTATGCATGTGGGTATATTGCATTCCTAGTTAATATCATAAGGGGGTGAGTTCTATCAGTCCAATATGTTCATGCAAGCATTTCTATCTGAGACATTTCTTTTATAATCTCCATATCATTCCATATCTTTTATAATAACTTTGAATGACATGTAATAAATAAATAAATAATTACTCATAGAAAATATCATTCATTTTAATATGATCAATATTTTTCATTACAGAATTAAATCAAAATTGAGCTTGTAGTATCAGTTGAATTAATGAATATCAATAAAAATAGATGCATTTGATTTGGAAGAAACAATATCATTACTATAAATAAGAAATATGAGCACTCACCTTAGTTCTAGAAGATCTGATTTTCAACTCCCACCTTTAGTCCTTTATCTATATTTGTTATTTTGACATCTATAATAATATTAGATATTTATATTAGTTAATTTTATATAATATATCTTATTAATTAATCTTAATTATCCTTTAATTATTATTTTATGTATATAATCCTAATTAATGTTTATGAATAATTAGCATATCCTTTTAATCAGCTTATTATATGTACATAACTTTGATAATATTAATAATAAATTAAATTATTTCTTATAAATCTATTTCATTACTTTACATAATAATAATACTTTAATTAACTAATTTTCTAATTGATATATCATCAAAAAATTTTCTTGATCGAGCACGAATCTCAAGGCAAATTCTCATTGAAAACTTCAAAAAATAAATTTGGGACCATCCGAACTTCAATTTTAGCAAACTTATAATTAAACTGAACGGCTCGAAGAGATGAACCCAACGACACAAAATTCGATCCAATCCAAGTACAAATGGGACCTGATACGTCATCAAAAAATTATCTTGATCGGGCACGAATCTTGAGGCAAAATCAAGTTGGAAACTTCCGAAATTAAAATTGGGATCATCCAAACTCCGATTTCAGTGAACTTACAGTCAAACTGAACGTCTCGGAACTACGAACCCAACAACACCAAGTTCGACCCAATCCGAGCCCAAATGGGTCCAAATCAAGGGTCTGAAGCACTATTGGAAGGTTCAAACCATAATTTGGATTACCAAACGATCTCCAAATGTGACATGCTTATATTCGAATCGAGCGTCTCTACGAGACGAATCCAACGAGCCCAAGATCGCCAAATTCCGACATCATTAAGACCTTCAAATGTCCAGCGAACGATCTATGATCAAAGGATTCAAGATCGGCCGTCCATTCAAACCACTCCCTAACTACCCCTGATCCTTCACCTATTTACAGGCCATGCCACTCACAAAAATCTATAAATAGAGCCCCCTCTCCTCTTGAAAAAGACACCTGATTCTAAGGAGAAGAAGAGAGAACTCTTGCTTCCTTGCTCCTCCTCGACCACCGCCGGACCACCGCCTTGACGCCGTTGCTCCGCCGGACCACCACCTGAGGCCCTGCACTTCGCCGAACCACCACCTGAGGCCCTGCTCTTCGCCGGACCACCACCTGAGGCCCTGCTTTTCGCCGGACCACCACCTGAGGCCCTGCACTTCGTCGGACCACCACCTGAGGCCCTGCTCTTCGCCGGACCACCACCTGAGGCCCTGCTCTTCGCCGGACCACCACCTGAGGCCCTGCTCTTCGCCGGACCACCACCTGAGGCCCTGCACTTCGCCGGACCACCACCTGAGGCCCTGCTCTTCGTCGGACCACCACTTGAGGCCCTGCTCTTCGCCGGACCACCACCTGAGGCCCTGCTCTTCGCCGGACCACCACCTGAGGCCCTGCTCTTCGCCGAACCATCACCTAAGGCCCTGCTTTTCGCCGGACCACCACCTGAGGCCCTGCTCTTCGCCGGACCACCACCTGACGCCCTGCACTTCGCCGGAACACCACCTAAGGCCCTGCTCTTCGCCGGACCACCACCCGAGGCCCTGCACTTCGCCGGACCACCACCTGAGGCTCTGCACTTCGCCGGACGACTGCCTTGACGCTGGAATTCCGCCGGACCACTATTTACCGTCCTCAACTCTGCCCAACAACTACCTAAGGACCAAAGCTCTGCCAGACCGCCAGACGACCCCGAAGTTCTGCGAGAGCTACATAAGGCCCTTACAAGCCTCTAACTTTCACCCTAAGGGTGATATTTGTAATCTGATCGCCCTTAAAGGCGAGCCAGTCCACTGTAATCTGCTCAAGCTCTAGTGGAATCATTTCAACTGGGCCAGGCCCCGTGGTTTTTCCCCTTTTCAGGGTTTTCCACATAAAAATCTTGTGTTCTCTGTGTGCGAGCTGGATATTCGTGCAACGCTAAGACCTAGAATTCATACTCTACCGCCGCGTATATTCTAGCCCGCAACAGTTTGGTGCTGTCTGTGGGAAAGCCAGTCCCACTATCCTGAAGCACCACTGCAATGGCCAACAGGCGCAGTAATCGCATCATGGGAGCCTCTCGCTCCAATTCACACCAATCTCGGAATCAGTCCCTGAATCAGGGACGCCAGGCGTCCGCCTCTTTTCAGCCCGGTGGCCGAAACCCTGCCGGAGAAGGAACTTCAGGACCATCCATGGAAGATCGCATTCAAAGGATGGAGGATTCCCAAAAGGAGATCCTTCAACTTCTACGAGAGACCCGAACACCTACACTAGCACCTCCTGATGAGATTCTACTCCCTTGAGATCCGCCAAGAGTCGAAGATGTTCCAGCAGACCACCTTCATGTCGAGTTTCCTCTCCCTCCACCAAGGAGACGTCCCCCAACACGTCAAGATGACGAACTTGCTGACACCACCAGCTCTACCCATCCTTCGCACGCAGATCAGCAACACCGTATTCCTAAAGATGCTCCCGAAGGCCTAGCCCGGCCCCATATTGCTGAACTCCCTCGAAACGCCCTAAGGCATGAATTGCGAAGGCTGGTCCGAGAAGAATTCCCTGGGGGAGGTGTGAGGCAACCACCTCGCCCATGGGATTTTCAGGAGTCATCACCTCTGACTGAGGCCATTCTTCAGCATCCTATCCCAGCAGGATTCAAGCTACCCAGCATCAATTCCTATGACGGGACATCTGACCCGTACGAGCATATCGATCACTACAGAACTATAATGCACATCTAGCGAGCTTCAGATGCGCTCCTCTGCCAAGTCTTTCCTGCCACTCTTAAAGGGCAGGTCCGAACATGGTTTTATTCGCTCCCTGCCAGATCTATTCCCATGTTTGTTAAATTGGCCAAAGTGTTCGTCGAACAATTTGTCGCCAATCGAAGGATGGTTAAAGACTCCTCCCATCTCTCTGGAATCTGACAGAATGAAAATGAGTCCCTCAAGGAGTACTTCCAGAAGATTTCTACTGAAGCTCGACAGATTCCTGGAGTAGATCCTGAGTTACTCAGAGGAGTCTTTCTTGGAGGACTCCGCCCAGGCCCTTTTTACTCAGCCCTTATACGGGATACGGTCCCTTCATATGCTGACCTAATCCATCGTGTAGAGGCACAAATATCTGCCGATGAGGCCATCAATGCCCACAGGAAGCAGTTCGAGCAAACAACTGGGAAACGAAAAAGCACACCTGGGATAGAAAATCCTTCCTCCCATCGAAAGAAGAACGCTAGTTTGCCCCCTCGACCCTCACAGCCACGGCGAGAATTTTGCCCAGAAAAGGAGTATTCACCACTCAACGCGTCCCGGGCCAATGTGCTAATGGCCATCCAAAATCAGAAAAGCGTTAAGTGGCCTCAACCTTTAAAACCCAATGTCGGGAATCAGGAACAATATTGCCACTTCCACCGCAGTCGTGGGCATACTACCGAAGCCTGCAGACATCGCAAAGAAGAGATCGAAAGACTGATCCAGCAGGGGTATCTCCGACAATTTGTCAAGAATCCAACAACCCGGGAGGATGGTGTCCAAGCTGGGGGGCAGATTCAATAACAAAAACAACCATCAAACAATCGTCAGATGGTGGGCGAAATTGAAACCATTGCTGGGGGACCTTCAATGCCAAGTCAAGTACTGATCGCCGTCACCAAAGAGCCTACACCAAAGAAGTCCCGTGCCGACCATTCTATTGCCTTCAATGATTCAGACCTGGAAGGGGTGAAGACCCCTCATCAAGACCCACTCGTAATAAGTGCAGGAATCGGTGATCCATGCTATAAGGTCAAGAGAATCTTGGTAGACAACGGGAGCTCTGTAGATGTATTATTCTACTCCACTTTTCTTAGCTTGGGTCTTACAAGAGAAAAACTCCAGCCTGCCGCAGGACCGTTATACGGATTTGATAATCGGCCCGTACGAGTAGAAGGCACGATCAGCCTTCCCGTCATACTAGGAGAGTTCCCCCGACAAGCCACACACTCTATCCAATTTATTGTCGTGAAGTCGGAATCAGCATACAATGCTATCTTTGGAAGGCCCTTACAATCTATCTTCGGGGTTGTTGCCTTAATCCCACACCTAAAGTTGAAATTTCTCACCCCAGCAGGAATTGGTATAGTGCAAGGAGATCAGCAAGAAGCACAATCCTGTTATCTTCGACAAGCTCAACCGCGCCCATCAATTACCTTGAGCATCGAGGACTTTGATTTACGAAATGAAGACGTTCCTCAAAAGGCTTCCCCCGTCGAGGACCTTGCCCATATCTCCCTGTCCGATGAACATCCTTCAAGAACGGTACAGATCGGGTCATTACTCTTAGAAGAAGAAAAGACGAAGTACGTAGAATTTCTACGAAAAAATCAGGATGTCTTCGCTTGGACTCTAACGGATATGCCAGGAATCAGCCCCGAGGTAATCACCCACTCTCTCAGAATAAACCCAACCTGCAAGCCAGTAATCCAGAAGAAACGGAATTTCACACCAGAGCGCCAGCAAGCAATTGAAAAGGAGATTGACAAACTCCTAAAAGCTGAATTCATACGGGAAGTACACTATCCCACCTGGCTGGCAAATGTAGTCATGGTCAAAAAGACCAGTGGAGCTTGGAGGATGTGCGTAGACTATACAGACCTCAATAGAGCCTGTCCGAAAGACAGCTTTCCTCTCCCTCGCATCGATCAACTAGTCGATGCCACATCTGGGCACCAAATGCTGAGCTTCATGGATGCCTACTCAGGCTACAACCAAATAAGGATGAATCCCGCAGACGAGGAGGCGACAGCTTTTCAAACAGACAGAGGACTATACTGCTACCAGGTTATGCCCTTCGGACTAAAAACGCAGGAGCCACATATCAGCGTCTCATGAATAAGGTATTTAAAGACCTTATTGGGCATACTATGGAGGTATACGTGGATGACATGCTGGTCAAAAGTCTTGAAAAATCACAGCATATCTCGGATTTAGAACAGTGCTTCTGTCTTCTGCGATCCTATAACATATGCCTCAACCCCTCTAAATGCGTGTTCGGAGTTGCCTCAGGAAAATTCTTGGGGTTCATGGTCACCCACCGGGGAATTGAAGCCAATCCTGAGAAGATCCAGGCTCTAAGGGATACGGTACCTCCAAGGAACATCAAAGAAGTCCAGAGACTAAACGGAAGGATCGCGGCACTCTCTCGTTTCTTAGCTCGCTCCGGGGATAAATATCTGACCTTTTTTAAGATCCTCCGAGGGGCCCGTAACTCAGGATTTCAATGGACTGATGAATGTCAAGAGGCATTTGAGCAGCTTCGAACCTATCTTGCTTCACCTCCACTACTCTCAAAGCCAATTCCAGGGGAAAAATTATTTTTGTACTTGGCTGTTTCCGCCCAGGCAATCAGTTCAGTCCTAGTCCGAGAAGAGAATACTACTCAGCGTCCCGTATACTATGTCAGCAAGATCCTATCTGAAACAGAAGAACGCTATCCCATAGCCGATAAAACAGCGCTGGCCTTAGTTTACTCGGCTAGGAAGCTACGCCCCTACTTCGAGGCTCACACAATTGGAGTCTACACAAATCTGCCGCTAAAAAATGTACTGCAAAAGCCCGAAGCCTCTGGCAGGCTCATCAAGTGGTCTATAGAACTGGGAGAGTTTGACATTCATTACCTGCCTAGACTGGATATCAAGTCCCAGGCACTTGCAGATTTCGTGGTTGAATGCACTATCTCAGTATCTGACAAGTCACTAAGCACTTCTCCTTCTCTCCTGTGCTGGACGATGTATGTTGATGGAGCATCCGGAAGTTCAGGTGCTGGAGCAGGGATCTTGTTGATATCTCCACAACAAGTTCCTCTTGAATACGGGCTCCGACTCAAGTTCCCTGCAACAAACAACGCATCAGAATATGAGGCTCTTATTGCTGGATTATGCCTGGCAATTGACTGTGAAGTTCAAAACCTGGTGATCTACACTGATTCACAACTAGTTGCTTCACAGGTGGAGGGGGAGTTTGAAATCCACAACCCCCAGTTGACACTTTATTGTAACATGGTAAATCTGCTCCTAGCTCGTATAAGCGAACATCAAGTTATACATATTCTTCGAGAACAAAATACGCGAGCAGACGCCCTCTCCAAACTAGCTACGACTACAACCGGTGACACATACAAAAGAAGGTATATCGAGGAGATATATTTTCCAAGTATTCCAGGCCCGTGGATAATACAGTCAATTGAATTAGGAGAGATATCCTGGATCAGCCCTCTCCTATCTTTCTTACAAGAAGGTGTTCTTCCAGAAGACCCAATAGCAGCAGTACGACTTCGGAGGCAGGCATCCAACTTTACTGTTGTAAATGGAGAGTTATACAAACGGGCTTTCACAGGGCCCTACCTCAAGTGCCTCCCTCCTTCAGAAGCTAACTATGCGCTCCGAGAAGTACATTCAGGCATCTGTGGAGAACATTTGGGCAGAAGGGCACTCGCCCATAAGATAATGAGATAAGGTTTCTACTGGCCCACGGTGAAACAAGATGCACTAGAGTTCGTACGAAAGTGCAATAATTGTCAATTGCATGCCAACCTTACCCATCTACCTGCTATAGAAATCTCAACACTACAGAGTCCCTGGCCTTTTGCTCAGTGGGGGATCGATATTATGGGGCCCTTCCCCATAGCCAATGGACAACGAAAATTTATTATACTAGCTGTGGATTATTTCACCAAGTGGGTAGAGGCCGAGCCTCTGGCAAAAATCACAGAAGAAAATGCCAAGCAGTTCTTATGGAAGAACATAATATACCGTTTCGGCATTCCCGCTAAGGTGATCATAGATAACGGAACACGGTTCACGGGAAAGGTCTTTACCATATTTTGTAAAGATCTTCACATTCAGCTAGTACACACGGCTGTGGCCCATCCCCAGACCAATGGACAGACCACTAACCGGACGATTCTGAAAGGATTGAAGACACGCTTGGAGAAGGCTGGGGGGCAATGGGCTGATGAACTCCCAAATGTCCTCTGGGCCTATCGTACCACGGCACGAACCCCAACAGGAGAAACCCCATACAATCTCTGCTTTGACATTGAAGCCGTCATTCCAGTCGACATTGGAGTTCCAAGTCATAGAGTCCAAACTTTTGACTTCAACAACAACGAAGAAAGGCTCAGATGCAATCTAGACCTCCTCCCAGAAATAAGAGACGAAGCGGCACTCAAGACCGCTGCATATCACCAGAGGATTGCCCGTCACTATAACCGAAGGATGAAACCACGCCGTATAGCGACAGGGGATCTGGTTCTGCGCAGCATCGAGGCGGCAGGAAAAGGCCCTCAGCGCAACAAACTCTCCCCCCTCTGGGAGGGTCCGTACTTGGTGGCAGCCGTAGTGAAGCCCAGAACTTTCAAACTAAAAGATGCTGAAGGAAAGATGCTTCCTCGGACCTGGAATGTGGATAACCTTCGCAAATACTATCAGTAGAAGATAAAAGTATTTTTATTTTCAAGTGTTGTATGTGTTAAGTATCGTTTACCTCCTATATTGACAGTAACATTTGTAGCTCCTATCCCTGAATTGTATCAGGGAAGTATGGTGTTGTTAAGTGCAGTAAAGTTCTGTTCCCTTGTTCAGTTACATTATTGCCTCCTTCAATTAGGACTGTAATCTCACGCACACTGTGAGCCTTAATCTTGAAATCCTAGATGCGAGTAATACGTAACCTGATTGCAACTTAATCCAGGATGATCAGTCCCAGGGGGATTTGATCAGACCTCTTCCACACAGGATAAGAAGCATAACCAAATGCTTCAATTCACAACCTCGGATAGGTCAAAACATCCTAAGTGGATGCCAATTAGTTATAATATCCTTGGTTCGAGGTACGCACACTCTTCGTTATACCTCAATCACTGGATGATCGGTCCCAGGGGGATCCAGCTGACCTCTTCCACATAGGTTAAAAAGCATTATGCAATGCTATAATTAACAACCTCGGAAAGGTCAAAAGTCCTTCACTTGAAACTTGAACTCCTTAAAAAGAGAAGCTTGAATCTCAGTCGCTCGAGAGTTGGTCCTAAGTCGGTACAACCTGACCTCTTTCGCATAGATTGAACGACATTAATCAATAATCTCAGACGATTCTAGTACCTTAAAAGAAAGAAGGAGCGTAAAGGTCATTCAGGCTAAATCATTGAAGGCAACACATAATTCACTACTAAATAAGTAATCCACTACTGAATCATAAACGACGACATATATGAGCACAAACATCCAACATAAACTAAAGCGCTAAGAAAGATCAGATAAGTACAACTAGTAAAGACACTACTCAATGTCTACCACCTCATCATCAGCCTCGAGGGCAAAGGCCTTCTGCAGCTCGCTCTCTATCTCGTCGCCATTAGAACCCGGAGGAAAATCATCTGAAGCCTAGCTAGGTGTCAGCCCCTCAACCTCCACTCCGGTCTTTCGCTGCATCAAGCGGACTCCCTTCAAGAAGCCCCGGATGAACCCATCATCAAGGCACTGCTGCTCTAAAGCCTTCACTTCTACCTCATAAATGTGGTCGCGAGCCTCCTGAACATAGTCCTGGATGATAATCTTGAAAGCTATGGACTTCTTGAAATCATCAATGACCCTTGCAGACTCAAAACTCGTCAGAGCAGCTTTTTTCTCAGCAATAAGAGTCTGGGACCTCTTGTTCTCAGCCTCGAGCACCGCAACTTTCTCTCCAGAAGCCCTCTGATCCTCACGAAGCTGGGTGATCGTCGCCTGAGCCCTCTCAAGATCGACCTGAAGATGATCTATCTGCTAGTTCTGGAGGGATACGGATTGTACTATATTTGCTAGCTCGGTCCTACACCCGCACAGCTCCTCCTCCAGCACCTTGGCCTCTCTAGTCTTCTGGTCGTACTTCCACTTGAATTCTCCCTGAAGATACTTGATCTTCACAAATTCAGCATTCCATTCATTCAGGGCTCCCATTAGCTCAGCCTCGAGCTCTGTACGTCGTGACAACTGAAATAAGAGCGAAGAGGTGAATCGGAAGCCATTCCAGAATAAAAAGAAAAAGAAACACTAAAAAAAAAAGAATTCCATACCAGGTCATCAGCTTTGCGACGTCCGACACATTGATGGTTCAAGACATCCCCAGGAACACAAATCTTGACAGGGGAAGAAACAGGTGCAACCTTGCCTGTGTTCGCCGCAACCCCCTCCAACTTCTTCTTCTTCAGCAAAACCTGGGGATCTTCACCTCCCACCTGTCGCTTAGAGGCAGCCTTCGGAACTAGGACATGTGGCTTAGGAACCTTGGAAGTCGGCTTTAACATCCGAGCATCCGACCTCCCGGAATGAAAGGACAGGCCAACCTTGAACAGAAACTCTTCTTCTATATACTTATTTAAATAACGAACCTCATATAGAAGATGCTCGACATCAGGGACCTTCAGAAGCCTCATTATGTCCTCCTCTCCGACGTGCAAAGGAGCTGGCAAGTCCCTCATCTTCCCCCACTTCTCAAGTAGGCCCCAGTCATTCCTCACAAAAAAGTAGGAACTGGACCAGTTCTTCGTAGGGTCCCGGGTGCGCATGTCTAACCATTTGCATCTAAAAGTCACACGCCCCTGCATGTCGCTGGTAAGCCGTCCCATCCACGAAAGGTGCTCAGGTGTCAGCACAGCCCCCCGGTCTCTGAAAAGGGCAATCAGTCCTACTGTCACCGACATGGCTCTATAAGAAAACTGCGACAAGCACACTCCGCATCTCCTCAAAATCTCGACCAGCTCAGCGGAAGGTGGAAAGCGCAGTCCTGCTCGCAGACTGGTCTCACTGACAGTAAGATACCTGGGAGGAGGAAGACTGGCCCGATCAGACCTCTTCGGAACTGTCGTCACCACATCATTAGGAATGTGAAAATTCTTATGGAGAAGCATCAGAAGATCGCCTATAATAGTGGACGTAACATCATCCACCTTCGCTCCTTTAGTGGACCTCCGCTCTCCGTCAGGCAACGCGGCAGACTTTCTCCCGACCGCGGGATCACTCGAGGGAAGGGGGTCGCCCGACATGACCTCTATATAGGGAGGGGCCCTGCTGTAGGATAAGGGATGCCACCTATCCGAAGGTAGGGGAAGACCTCCCGTATAGCAAGAGGGCAGACAGGCAGAAGGGTAGAGGGGAAGGAGTCTCCTTCTCGCAGCAAGGGGCCCTAGGCCTGGACGAGGGATGCCACCCGTTCAGGGCCAGGGGAAGGCCTTACGTGAAAGAAAAGAGAGGGGAAGGGGGGAAGGGTACAAGGGTTAAGGGCCTAAGGGGGGTATTTATAGGTGGGGAGGGGGGGGAGTTAAGGGAGTTAGGGGAGTTAGGGGAGTTAGGGGAGTTAAGGGAGTTAGGGAGGTTAGGGAAGTTAGGAGAGTTAAAAAAAAAACAAAAAAAAAAAGAAAGAGAAAGTGCTGTTAAAAAAAAAAAAAGTGGAGGGTGTTGTTTAAAAAATTTTTTTTTTTCTTGACCGGTCAACTGGTCAACAGTTGACCGGTCAACCGGCTAACCGCCGGTCAACCTGGCGGACCGGGCAACTGCCAGGTCAACCTGCGGGCCGCAGCGCGGGCCGGGCGCAACCCTTGGCGGGCCAGCGGGCCGCAGCGCGGGCCCAGGCAGGCCAGCGGGCCGGGCGCAGCCCCAGGCGGGCCACAGCGCGGGCCCAGGCAAAACAACCCATGCCTTCCATGGGATTTGAACCCAGGACCTTAGGCATGGGACCAAAAAAATTAACCACTCTTCCACATGGGAAGAGTTGTTATAAATGCCTCTTTTTTATTTAAATTATAACATTTCAGCTAATAGATGCAACATTAGCTACAATCATGATCACGTTAGCTCCACCTTAACACAATGACAACCAAGATCTTATGTGTTATGACCACGTCGGCGCCACATCAGCCACGATCAACTGCCACGTCAGTGCCACGTCATCATGCCCAATTTCAGGCCCAAAAAGGTCAAATCGGACGTTTTTGGGGTCCCCGGAACCATTTATTGACGTTCCGGACTCAATTTTGGCTTTTTAGAGACATTTGGGACTTCTACAAGCAAGTTTGGTTTTTTGAAAATATCAAATTGCACGAAGAAATTCCCCAAAAACTGTGACGCATATTTTCGGACTTCTGGAACTTTAACGTCCGAAAATAGGGGGGCAACTGATACGTCATCAAAAAATTATCTTGATCGGGCACGAATCTTGAGGTAAAATCAAGTTGGAAACTTCCGAAATTAAAATTGGGATCATCCAAACTCCGATTTCAGTGAACTTACAATCAAACTGAACGCCTCGGAACTACGAACCCAACAACACCAAGTTCGACCCAATCCGAGCCCAAATGGGTCCAAATCAAGGGTCTGAAGCACTATTGGAAGGTTTAAACCATAATTTGGATTACCAAACGATCTTCAAATATGACATGATTATATTCGAATCGAGCGTCTCGACGAGACGAATCCAACGAGCCCAAGATCGCCAAATTCCGACATCATTAAGACCTTCAAATGTCCAGCGAATGATCTATGATCAAAGGATTCAAGATCGGCCGTCCATTCAAACCACTCCCTAACTGCCCCTGATCTTTCACCTATTTACGGGCCATGCCACTCACGAA
The DNA here is from genome assembly GCA_019925795.1 of Dendrobium chrysotoxum. NCBI lineage: Eukaryota > Viridiplantae > Streptophyta > Magnoliopsida > Asparagales > Orchidaceae > Dendrobium > Dendrobium chrysotoxum. Next base: position 51,773,415 of record CM034301.1, read on the forward strand.
AATCTATAAATAGAGCCCCCTCTCCTCTTAAAAAAGACACCTGATCCTAAGGAGAAGAAGAGAGAACTCTTGCTTCCTTGCTCCTCCCCACCACCGCCGGACCACCGCCTTGACGCCTTTGCTCCGCCGGACCACCACCTGAGGCCCTTCACTTCGCCGGACCACCACCTGAGGCCCTGCTCTTCGCCGGACCACCACCTGAGGCCCTGCACTTCGCCGGACCACCACTTGAGGCCCTGCACTTCGCGCGGACCACCACCTGAGGCCCTGCTCTTCGCCGGACCACCACCTGAGGCCCTGCTCATCGCCGGACCACCACCTGAGGCCCTGCTCTTCGCCGGACCACCACCTGAGGCCCTGCTCTTCGCCGGACCACCACCTGAGGCCCTGCTCTTCGCCGGACCACCACCCGACGCCCTGCACTTGGCCGGAACACCACCTAAGGCCCTGCTCTTCGCCGGACCACCACCCGAGGCCCTGCACTTCGCCGGACCATCACCTAAGGCCCTGATCTTCGCCGGACCACCACCTGAGGCTCTGCACTTCGCCGGACCACTGCCTTGACGCTGGAATTCCGCCGGACCACTATTTACCGTCCTCAACTCTGCCCAACAACTACCTAAGGACCAAAGCTCTGCCAGACCGTCAGACGACCCCGAAGTTCTGCCAGAGCTACATAAGGCCCTCATAAGCCTCTAACTTTCACCCTACGGGTGATATTTATAATCTGATCGCCCTTGAAGGCGAGTCAGTCCCCTGTAATCTGCTCAAGCTCTAGTGGAATCATTTCAACTGGGCCAGGCCCCGTGGTTTTTCCCCTTTTCAGGGTTTTCCACGTAAAAATCTTGTGTTCTCTGTGTGCGAGCTGGATATTCGTGCAACGCTAAGACCTAGAATTCATACTCTACCGCCGCGTATATTCTAGCCCGCAACAGGACCAAATCGAGGACATGAAGCATGTTTGGAAGCTTCAAAGTATAAGTTGGACAACCAAATAAATTCCAAATATGACATGCTTATAGTCGAATCGAGCAGCTCAACGAGACAAATCCAACGAGCCCAAGATCGCCAAATTCTGACATAATTAAGGCACTCAAATGCTCAATAAACGGTGTATGATCAAGTTAAACAATATCGGCGGTTTATTCGAACCACTCCTAACGTGCCTTTGATCTTCTTCCTATTTACAGTCCATGCCACTCTCAGAAAACTATAAATAGACCCCTCATTTTTATTAAGAGGGGGAGGAATAGGGCAGAGGGGAAGAAGAGAAGAGAGGAGAGGAAGAGAAATCTGAGATCTCTCTTGCCACCAAGCTCCTCTTCGACCACCGCCCGGCCACCGACCATCGTCGGACTTTCTCCCAACCACCTACTGTCACCAGACTTCCGCCCGTCCACCAATTGTCACTGGACTTATGCCCGGCCACCGATTGTCACTGGACTTTCGCCAGACTTCCTCCCAACCACCGACTGTCATTGGACTTTTGCTCGTCCACCAACTGTCGCCGGACTTATGCCCAGCCACCGACCTTCATCGGGCTTTCGTCGGACTTCCATCCGACCACCAACTGTCGCCGGATTTTGTCGGACTCCCACCCGGCCATTGTTCGTCGTTAATTATGGCCTCTCTGACCAACATCACCAGACAACGGTCTTTCTAACCACCATTGCCCTTTGACTATGATCCTTCTGACCCTGACGACTACGGTCATTCCAACCAACGTCGCTCGACTATGGCCTTTTCGATCTCCTTCGCCTGACGACTATGGTCTTTTTGACCACCGTCTCTCGACTACGGTCCTTTCGACCACCGTCGCCTGACTATGGTCTTTCTAACCTCCATCACCCTCCGACTACAGTCCTTCCAGTCTATATTATTAATTGATTATGGTCTTGCCGACCAAACAAATATGTCAACACTGATTCTTCCAACTCCCAACATGTAATGCATTCTATATGATATATATTTACTACATTGAGCCAAGGCCTTCCCCCTAAGAAAGGACCTCATTTGTAATCAACTGCAAACACTAGTAGATTTATTCAAATTGTGCTAGGCCCCGTGATTTTTTCCCCTTTTTAGGAGTTTCCACGTAAAAATTCTGGTGTCTCTTATGAATGCTACGTCTATACTTTCTTATCTGTTTGCATGTTGGACCTTCGTATAAAGCTAAGATGTTAAACTTTATATTTCTCTACCGCCACGAATATTCTATGATGCAACAATAATTAAAATCTCCTATAATTATAAGATTTGCTCTTTCTCTCTCTTTCTATATATATATATATATGCATAATTAAATGTATTAATCTTTTCATCTAGATAAAAATTAAGTTTGAATAATTTTTTAAATCTTAACCTTAATTCCTATATAATTACTTTCTAAATTCTATCATTACCTTTCAACATTTTCAAAACAAAGAAAATTTAGGCTTTATTATGCATAAACTAAAATATAAATTTTAAATAAAAAATGCTATGATTATCGAAAATCCTTACCTAGATCATGTTTCTCTTCCTCATGCGGTAAGCCGCTCATACCGCATGAGCTAGACTTCATCCCTTGTCAAAGATGCAAAACTTCTCCGATTCTCTCTCTCTCTCTCTCTCTCTCTCTCGGTCACTCAAGCCCAATGTCTCACTCCCTTAGCCTCTCAAGGTGCCAACCTCTCTCTCTCTCTCTCTCTCTTTCTCTCTTTAACTTTCCTTTTGTTGGCTTCAGCTCTCGACCTTCCTCTATGTTTCCCCCTTTTATCACGATTTTAAAAGAGATGAAACCCTCGCTTCAACCCCCTATGAATGTAAAATGGCGGAACCAACAATATTCTGTTCTATTTTGATTTTTTTTTCATGCTAATACTGCCACAATTGTATTTGTCCTGTATCACATTTGCTTAAAAATTCATAAAACTAAACTATACATGTTCTTTTTTGTAGTATTTTTCTATAATTGTAATATTGTATGCTTTAGGTTAATTGTGTTTTCCTTCCTCGTTTTACACTTTTTGTACTGGGTTCGTGTTGTTCTTGCAATCATAAAGGTGTTAAAAGCTTTAAAACTTAGGTGAACAGGATGGAAATACTTGTCCGGTACTTGTAATTAATCTTTGGTTTGTTCCCCCTGCAGACAACGATGTTGGAGTTGTAGCTTTTAAGTATTTTGCTGTTTCAGATCAAGGTTTCCCTTTCATCCCTGATTTCTGTAATGGGTATTTACTCTTGTATTTGGAATCGATTTCCCTTTGAAAATTCATAGTATTTGAAAGACAGTCTTTGCCCTTTTGAGGTCAGAGATTTCTCCCCCTATGCTTTTCTGCGTATGATAGCTTTTTATTCATCAATTTGAATCTTCAATAGATTTTTTTTTTGTTAAATTAGTGTGGCTATGTTGGCAGTTTGTCTTATTTATTTAGGTGTTTCCCGTTATTGACTTGATGACTTGTAATATATGGTTTGTAATTATGATCCTTTTCTTTGTGCAAGTTTTTATCATATTGTTCTTAAATGTAATACTTCATGTATGAATAAACTGAAGATTGCTCTGTTATGTGCTCTTGCGGAATTTTTTGAACAAAAGATGAGCTTATTTTTAGGTTGAACTCCATTTTCTTCACAACTAGTATGTTTTAATTATTAGAAATTTAATAAAATTTAGTTAAATGTATCTTTGACTTGATTGGTATTACTGGTAGCTCTTGCTGCACCTTAATGATAGTGAACTGAAAACATACCTTCAACCAAAACCACTGACATCATATATGCTTTAACCAGAATGGGTAGCTATTCAAATGATGGAAACATCTATGGTGAATACACTTACACAAATTTGGAGAGAGAACCATACTGGCCTACTGAGAAGTTACGAATTTCTGTCACGGGAGCTGGAGGTTTCATAGGCTCTCACATTGCTAGGCGTTTAAAGAGTGAAGGTCACTATATAATTGCCTCTGACTGGAAGAAGAATGAACATATGACAGAGGATACGTTCTGTCATGAGTTCCATCTCGTTGATTTGAGGGTCATGGAGAACTGCTTGGGGGTTACTAGTGGTGTGAACCATGTGTTTAATCTTGCTGCTGATATGGGAGGAATGGGTTTTATTCAGTCAAACCATTCAGTAATTATGTACAACAACACCATGATCAGTTTCAACATGCTTGAAGCTGCCAGGATAAATGGAGTAAAAAGGTTTGTATGCTTTCATATCTTTCTTGTAATTTTAACAAATATATTTTATGTTATTGTAACCTTTTGATTAAAAAGTGATGTTTTGTATGTGTGTGTGTGCGCATAAAGAACAAAACATCAATTAGTCCCGTAATGAACTACTAAGATGCTTTCAAATTATTTTTTATTTAATCAAAGTAGATGGAAGGAATAGTCAGCATATGAATGAGGGACAAGATGCTTAGATATATCAGATCAGTACACATTTAAAAGCTGCAATCGGTTGAATAACATCATACTGTTACGCCGGTTCTACCTGAACCGGCCCAGCCGGCCCAAGGGCCGGTTCAGGTCTATAGGAGGCAGAAATCATCCGCCTCCTTCCCTGCTTTTCCGCCCAAAGGGGTGGGTCCCACCCACTTAAACAAGATTCAAACCAAGGAGGAGGGGGCGGCTAAGGCATTGGGAGGGAAATTTAATTAGGAAACATTTTGTATTAAAGGGCATGAGGGGATTAGGGGAGTTTATGTTTTGTTTGATTGAAATTAGGGTTTCCTTGGAGGCTTGGGCTCTAGACGATCTTGTCTAGAGAATTGGGAGAGACGATCCTCCTCTCAAATTGAGGATCTCTTGTATCTTGCTTTCGCATTTGCTTTGCTTTATTTCCAAGTCGCAATCTATCGTTCCTAGTTTGATTTGCTCCAAATTATTGTGTTTTCCCGCTGTTTTTATCAATTTTGCTTAGGGTTGCTTGCGAACTCAAGTAGATCCGGTAGGATTACTTGCGAACTCAAGTATTTCCTATCACATACATAATTTGTCATTTTTATTTCCCTCAATAGATCCATAGCATAGTTTCATTGAGAGATAAAAATTCCTTATTCTAAATGAGCAATCTCTATACCTAGGAAATATTTGAGTTTGACTAATTCTTTGATTTAAAGTTCTTTAGCGAGTTTTTTTTTCCTGAGTGGTTCTTTTTCCGTATTGTCACAACTGTAACAATTATATAATGAACTTATATAACGAGAGTGTTTTTTGAAGAGTGTATGGTTTCCTTAGCTTTGTTTATATCCTACTGCATATATGACATTTGTAAATTTTCCAAATCAAGCTCTTGGGAATTGCTTAAGACTATATAGTACCTTTTCAAATTTGCACATCTTATTTTAAGTAGTGGATCTATATAGACTTCTTCGACATCTCTATTTAAGAAAGCATTCTTCCTGACTTTTGTCATTTTAAGTAGTGAATTGTATTTATTTTTGTAATAAGAGCAAAAGTTTCTTTATATTCAAGTCCATAGGATTGAGTATATCCTTTGGCTACCAAACTTGTTTTGTGTTGTTCCGGGCTTCTATCCGCCTTATGTTAAGAAATCCATTTGCATTATATGGTTTATTTTCTTTTTCTATCTCAATGATCTCTCAAGTGTGATTTTTGTAGGGCATTCATCTCTTTTTTTATCGCATCCTTTCAATTCCTATTTTCTGGTACCCTTAGATAGAATTTGAAGAATTTTAATTGAGCTGGAGTTAATATTTGTAAGGAAGGTTTTATGTATGGGAGAAATTTTTTGTAAGAATTTGCATTAGGTTATAGGGTAAAGAGGATAATGTGTTGATGACAATTCGGGGTTTTAAGTTTGTTGGAGATTTTAACTGGGCTTTATCCTCCTATATACCTAAAGAGATTTAGTGATGTGAATATGTGTGGCTGGGAAGTTATGAGGGAAATTATACTTTTATCAAATTTATCTTCAAGATGTTTATTTTTTCTTGAATATAATTTTAAGTGAAGAATTTTTTTCATCTAAGGTGACATCTTTTATGGTGAATAATTTTTTGGTGATCGGATGATAACATTTATAGCAATTTTGAAATTTTTTTGAATGGAGAAATACCCTAAAAATTACACTTGTGTGCTTTAGAATCAAGCTTACCTCGTCCTTATTTGTGCATGTGAATATAAGCAACATAGTCCAAAATTTTTGGAGGAAGCTTTGTGAGAACATTATTCATGGATAATTCATTAAGATTGTTCATGGGACTTTTGAAGTCAATCACTGTTGAGAGTATTCTATTGATGAGATATTTAGTGGTTAGGACAACCTCTCTAATATTTTTTAAGAATTTAATATTGGAAGAGAAGAGTATTGATGACTTAGAAAGGGTGTTAATTCTTTCTCTCTCCCACCCCATTTTATTGAGAGTTTTAGGATAGGAGAATTGATGAATAATACATTATTGAGAAAAGAAGGTATAATTTTGATCAAACTAATCACAAATATTATTAATAAAAAACTTCTTGATGTTAGCAAATTGATTTTTTTATCATTAGCAATAGAGATAAGAAAGATAAAATTGACATGAGATTTTTGCTTGATAAGATATAATCATATTATTATAGTGTAATCATCAATAGAAATAACAAATCCTGTAGCACAGAAATGTTAGAGATTTCTGAGAGCCCTTAGCTATTAGAGTGAATTAACATGGATATAGGGGTGTAAATGAGCCGAGCAGCTCAAACTCAACTCAGTAATGAACTCACGAGCTGAGCTTATCGAAGAGTGAATTAACATGGATGTAGGGGTGTAAATGAGCCGAGCAGCTCAAACTCAACTCAGTAATGAACTCACGAGCCGAGCTTATCGAGCCACATGCTCAAGCTCGTTTGTTAAACGAGCTCAAGTTCAAGCTTGACGAGGCTCAACTCATGAACTCGGCAGTTGGTTTGTTATAATTGTAGGAGTTTTTTTTTTGGAAAAAATTAATTAGTATTTTCACTGTTTACCCAAGAAATACATCAACTTATATATATATATATATATATATATATATATATATATATAGTTGTTGCCATATTCCAGCATCTTTCATTAAATACAAGCCCTCTTCTTCTCCGGAGAAAAAGTTGCAGCAACAACAATGTTATTCTTCTTCTCTGGTGTTGATCGCCACTTGTTCGTTCGACAATGATCCCCACTTGTTTGTCCTATGTTTTTGTGGCAATCTAATGAGTTGGCTTGTAAACCCGCCTTTATTGCCAGGAGCAGAGCTCGTGCACGCTCTTTGAGCTTGATTCAAGCTTAAGCTCGAATTTGAGCTCATAATTTGGTTAGTGAGCCGAGCTCAAGTTAGCATGACTTGTGCACGGCTCAACTCTTTTACACCCCTGTATAGATGGATTAGATGATCTAGATTCACTTAAAAATAGAAACTCTATGATGTTTTACAATTTCACAAGTTTTACGGTAGAAGTTTTTAATGTTTACATTCATAAAAATAGGAGAAAACAAATAGCGTAAGGTTTTGAAAGAGGGATGCCCTAGCCTGTTGTTGGGGGTGGAAGTAAACCACGCAACTAAACAAACAAGAAAATAGAAATGTAGCGGAAAGTAAAGAACACTAGGATTTAACGTGGAAAAACTCAAAACCGGGAAACAACCACGGAGCCACACCACACCAAGAAATCCACTATGAAAATTGGGAGAAATTTGTACATATCTCTCTTATCTCTCTCTCTCTCTCCTTGCTTCCCTTCTCTCTTACACCATTCTTACACAAGAACAAACAAAGAGAAACAATTCAGACCACGAAGGGACACCAAACTTAAGAAAAATGAGAAAGAAAATTGTTCAGCTGGCCTCGCAGCGCTGCGGTGCAAGTTTGGAGCGCCGCGACGCTCAACGCTCTGACTCTAGTCTGCCTGACAGCGTCACAATGCCAGATCTTGAGCGTTGGAGTGCTCTGCTCTTAGTTTTTTCTCCAAGCAAACTATGTCTCGCAGGTGCGCTCGGTGCGCTCGGGTATACAGCGCCTGGCGCTTGGGTACACAGCGCTGGGGCATTGTACTAAAAATATTTTTCAGGTGCACCAAACACAAGCAGGGGGAACCCCCCCAGTGAGCACGACAAACTGAGTTGAGGTCCATGACAATATTACGACCCGATTGATCGACACAATCAGATTCCACATTTACTAACACCTATAATAGTATTCTCTAATGGTTTATTTAACTTGCCCAATTTTCTTCCCTTTTGTGAGATTTTGAAATACACTATGATTAGTTAAAAAAAAACTATATTTCGATTCCGGAGATCTTTGTCTTGATCTCATAGATGAGAGCTATATTTTTAACTTTTGAGTAAGTCTGTTTGACAGTTCCTTAAATATCTTTTGTTATTATTGGGAACATGTATGTTCCACTAATTTCAGGTATCATGATAGTCCATGACCATGACATGATCATGAAATCTACTTCATCCTAAAGTGCAAATTTTTGGTCTTTCGGCTCCGAAGGGGGATCCCTTGCATGATGGATTTTTATCTTTCTGATCAAAAGGTTTTCATAATTTGTGATCACTTTAGGTAATTTCTTCCATTCAAGCGATATAAAGTTTGTTGCTACTAGAGTTCTCCTTTAGTTTGGTTTTTTTCTTTCATAATGGTCAACTTTCTTTGAAGAGAAATCAAAGAAACTAGACCCGACGAGGAGAATAATGAAAGAGAGGCAGAGTAAACGGTGGAAAGAGGATCCTAACTTGGCTCTGATAACATTTATAACAACATAAACTCTTAACCATTGAGATATTATTTGCTTTGGTGTAATAGCCTTATGGTTTTATCCACTTGATGTAACTTCTTAGGAGGTCATTTATCCCAGGAGTGTTCTCATATGAGTATAGTTAATTTTGTAGTTTATAATGAAACTCTTACATTATACTAAAATTCTCCTTAAAATTTAAGAGTTTAGCTTCATTCTATTTAAAAATAATTATTTTAGGTAAATCATAAAATTTATTCAATTCCTTAAAATATACTTAGTAATTTGAGATGAATCAACTGTTTTATAATAAAGCATGAAATGTGTTTGTTGGCATAGTAATAATGAGAATAAATAACATTAATAAATAAATCATTTTTTTTGAATTTTTAACCAATTAAATAGATAATTTCTTTTATTGCTTCCAAGAATCTTGTAATTTCTATAACTTTATTATTTGTATGACAAGAGTATGTATGATAGATATTCAACTCATACATAGAAATTCATTAAATAACCGGTCATTTGTTGTGTCAAGATGCAAAATTCTAAACATACGATTTCAATCAGATAAAAATTTAAATATGAGAATATAATTTAGCATTAAAAAATAAAGAATAGAGATGAGTCGAGATTTAGTATATTTCATACTCTGCAAGCTCGAGTTAGATAGAAATAATTGTATCGTTTTCCTCCTCTTTAATGATTTTTTTAGGAAGATTATTGCAAGCAAATCATTTGGCCTTCTTCGCTCTTGTACTTTATTTTCATTCTTACATATTTTGTTCATATGTTATTAAAGATTCATTTTTAATTTTTTTATTTTATAAAGGTATAAATACTCGCTTTTATTATTATTTGGTATCATAATTACTAGCTCTTAATTAGTGTGTGTGGATATATATATATATATATATATATATATATATATATATATATATATATATATATATGCGTATGGATAATTCAAGATCTTGTTGGATCTTAGGGACGCCTTAGATAACTTCATTTAGTTCATTTAAAATAATACTAATAATAAATAAATAAATAGATAGATAAATAAATGAATGAATGCAATAATATTGATACATGAATATGTTAATATAAAACTTTCTTACTTCATTAATCTTGTCACATTTGATAATGAATTTATCTGAGATATCTTTTCTATATCAGGAAAGGATAAATTGCAATGAATCAAATTCTAAATCATTATTAATTTAGCATTCAAATAAGCATGATCAAAATTTAATTTGAATATAGTCTTTCTCTCTCCCCCCTTTAAATTGATAAATATGTTTAACTCTTTTTTTTGTTTTTTTTTCTTTTTATTATTGAGTATTTTGTGACTATTACAATCATTTTATTTAAGTGGTTGTTTGGTTGCCTATAAAGGGAATGTAAAGTATTTTAAATATAGAGGTTTTGAAAATATTGGCATTTGATTTAAAGTATAGTACATTTTGGTGCATTTGAAATACACCATTTAGTTCATTTTTGGTATATTTGGAATTCCTCCGATTTGGAAGAGTTTCAAACATATCGAAAATTCATTTCAATTATCGATGCCCACCGCCACCACCGTCGGCCGTCACCTGCCATTGCCGCCACTTCCTGCCATCGTCGAAGCTTGTTGCCGGCCACCCACCGCCACTACCCACCAACTCCGTCACCCACCATTGCCGCAGGACACTAACCGTCGTAGGCCACCATCGCTGCCGACCACCCACCACCTCTGGCCAACCTTAGTCGGCCACCTCTGCAGCCGACCATCCCAGCCCGTTGCCTGCCGTCTGCCATCATCCACCACCACCGTCGGCTGCCGATGGCCGGTCACGTTGCCGCCAATGTCCGCCACCGATCGCTCCCTTTTTACACTTTACATTACATTCATTTTACTTCAAACCAAACAGAAAAAGATAATCTGTTGCATTCCTTTGACAATTATCCAAATAACTCTAAAGTATTCTTTTTACTCTGCATTTCTTTTTTTAGGTAACCAAACAATCCCTAAAGCTATATTTATATATAAAATATCTATATTTAAAGTCTCTCTCTCTCTCTCTCTCTGACACACACACACAAACACAAACACACACACATATATATACAAGGTAGATGTACATTTTTGTATAACGACAATAAAGAGAGAGTTGAAATTTACCTTTCTTTGAGAATGCTATAGGTGACATCCTTTTAGAATAGGCAGAAAAAAAATAATGTTAAAGTTGAAAGAAATGAAGAAATCATATAGTGAGTTGCCCCATCTTGTAGTTTACATATTACACACACATGTGAAAGATATAATAATAAAAAATAAATTTATTTCAAAAAAATTATCTTCTCTAATTGTGTCTACAAGGTACGCGTTCATGCCATCTACCAAACTTGAGAATCGGTTGAGGCATAGCTCATGCTCGGCCATGTTGTGCGATTTCAAGGCGTCACTCTTGCTAGGCCAGCCTCGCATTCGCTTGACCGGCTCGCTGCTACTTGCTCCATGCCCGCTCATGGTGCCCCCATGATCACACGTCGAGCCCCCACATCCTTACATTGGAAACAACATTACAACCAATCAAAAAACAACATTACATCCAATCAAACAGGTTGAAGATCTTTCTCCCCTTTAAATTTTATGAAAGAGATGAAAAAAGAAAGCAGGGGAAGAAGGAAGAAGCGAACTATACAGGGCTAATTGTATAAGGTGAACACAAACAGAAAAAAAATGGCATTCATAGATCAGTTTGAAAATAGAGAATACTCAATGTTCCGTCAATCTTAGATCCGGGTTAAGGGAATGAAGAGCTCGTTGTCGCGCAATATTGACAACACTAGCATGCTCGAAATCTTTAGCTTTAAAGCTATTGAATGTAGTCTTTTTGTCTTTTTGTGAGGTCATTCAATGCCTACTTTGATAACTTCCTTTGTCCCATATATATATATATATATGCTAGCAATGTGCATAAATGCAATGAAACTAGTAAATATATATTATAATGTTGAATGATAAAAATAATTTAGTTAAATTTTTTGCTTGCATAAATGGAAATTTAAAATATAAAAAATATTAATATTAAATTTATCAATATAAATAATGAGATAAATCTACTCAACCAAAACTTGGAGGCTTATTATGGAAACATTTCTTAATTCAGAATAAGGATAAATGTAAATTAATAATAAAATAAATCAAATTTTTCTAACATAAAAAAGATATTAAAAAAGCACATAATCCTATAAATAGAAAAATATGTAATCTTAGTCAGAGATGACAAGCAAATTTAAAGGATGAAAATATTGGAGGAACTATTGTGATGCCTCTTATTTTTTTGAATAAAGATAAATGAGAATCATTTAGTAAAGAGAAAATTTCATTCTCATGACAAAAGTAGGATATTAGAAAAGTTTCATGGTCATAGAGATTATACCAAACTTTTGTGCTATTGTCGAAGCTAACAATTACATTATAATAAATGAATGTTTAAAAAAAATTATTGAATCAATCATAGTCCATAGTAGAAAAGTTTTCGATTATTATGCTTTCTAGCTACAACAATCAAATATAATATAGCCAAAGAAACTAACTATAGTTAACGACCTCTAGAGATATTATAATGAAAGATAAGAAAATATGCAAAGAAATAGGCAATCCATAACGAATAAATAGTAAATCAATTTGAATAAACAAAATAGCTAAAGAAATTTAATATAGTACATAACTGAAAATTGTTATTAGCTTTCTACCTTGAAAATCAATGTATTTTGTGCATTTTCTATTTATATACATGCTATCTCCATATAATATCATGATACAATTCAGATAAAATACATAATCTCAGCTGATAGATAATAAATAAAATATTTAGGATTTTGGCCTGCCTGATGTTCAACCTTCTAGTGATCACTATAGATAAAGAGTTTGGGATGTGGGAATACTAATGATGTGAAGAATCTGAGAGGCATCTCCAGTGTTTTGGCTTTTGTGGGCTTCGAAGATTTGCGCCCCAGCCTATTCGCGGCCCATTTCTTTCTTTCTGTGTTGTCGAGGAGAGTTTTATTGTTTAAATTCCGAGGCAAATTTTCAAAAGACAAATTGGGTTTTAAATAAGATACAGTCCAGAGATTTCGCCCTCATTTTGCGAGGACTTTATGATCTGAGGTCAGGTTTCCTATAGGCACAAGCCCCTATAATTAATTACCCTCCCCATAGTGATAGAGAACTTTTGATTAAGGCCAGTCGTTAAACAGATACGTAGCATCCGACATATGGTAGCAGCATAATTTGATATTTAAAATTAAAAATTCACCACCTTGCACTTAAAGCGAATGGTGGGGGGGCCGGGGGAATGATGATAGACCCGATTAAGATCCCATGGTTCCGTCATCTCGGATCATCATGATCCTTAGTCTACTTAGTCAGAGGAGGTAGTCAACCCAACTTGATAGAAATATCCTTATCAGCATCCATGAGTTGCTTCGTGATAAATCTACCTTAGCTAACAGAGGGTTTTGTGCTCTATCGATTATATCTTATTGATTCATTGCTCAATGATTTAACGTCGTTGGGGAACATACATGTTCTGACTATGACCGTAATATAATGATGCCATTTGACGATAAAATCACCTAGTCAGAGAGTCCCGATCATAACTGTTTACCTGTGATGCCATTTGACAGCAAAATCACCGGTTAGAGGAGAGTGCCACGTCCTTACTGATAAAAGACGAATTGAGAATGGATCCTAGTGATATTCTCGATCAGATATTAGCTCTTTGTGAACTGAAGTAATTTTCAAATTGTACACCTCGGCAAACTGTTGTGGAGGGTGGATGGATTTTGCTTTAAGTTTTTGATGATTTATTTTAATTTTAAATATTTTAGATCTTGGTGTTTTTTGAGTTTTTTTGAATTTTCATGGGAATTTGGGAGGTATTTTCAAGTATTTAGGGTTCCCTCCGGTTGAGATTTTTTGTCAACATAGCCATCATCGAGATTTTCATGGGCATTTTTTATTTTATAGGTCGAACGCTGTTGACTCTGTCTACTTGCTGACAGAGGATCGGGTTCGTTATCGGCTTTATGCGTTTATTAATAGATTTTATTGTTATAGATTTTGAAGGCCTAATATGAATGTCTAAAACAAATATCTCGGTCGATGTTACGACTGTACATTTGTTTGATTGTTCGAATCGTGTTGACTCTTATTTACCCACATAGAATGATCGAACTCGAACTTGAGTTTATTTTTTGACCCGCATAGCGTCTTTAGACGTCACGTGTGCGCTTACAACACCCTTGCCAAAGCCCATGTGGGTATATGCTTTTGAATGCATTTGTATATTTGCATGTATGCATGTATATTGGTATATGCATTTGCATTTTGTATGATGTGCTTGATAGGCGATGTAGTGGTTTAGCACATTATTATAGCATGTGACATATTTGCATATCATGCATGTATGATGCATTTTGTATTTATACACTATTTAGTTACAGTGTACGATGAATTTGCATGCAAATGCAACAGTGAATGACATACTTGAATGAAATTCTCTGCATATTGCAAATACATGTGGGAGAACATTTTAGAGTATAATTGCAATGTCAAATAACATGCTTGAATAAAACCCTTTGTATATTGCAAATGCATGTGGGAGGACATTTTGGAGTGTAATTGCAATATCAAATGACATGCTTGAATGAAATCCTCTGCATATTGCAAATGTATGGTGTTATGAACGTGTCAACACACTTTTCAATACATGAGGGGGTGTTCTTTGGCATCTTCAAATGTAGTAGGCTTTAATTGCTGACAAATGCGTGAGATTTCACTTTTGATTTTGTAAACGCCTTCTATTCCCTTGTATGAATGTTCTAGATCCGGTGGTGTGGCGCTGCACTAGGTCTCATTGCATCTTCTTCAAGCTATTATTTTCTTCAATGTTCAGTCTGCAGGAGTATACTTCTGTCCGCAAATACATTGTACGATGCATAAGAGGTCTCCCACTAATGGTCTGTAATTTTCATCATAGATGCTTTGCTGCAGTTTGCAGGCACATTTTCATACAGCATTTGCAAATAATCGGCAGTAGTAGCATTAAGTCATAATGTATGACGAACAACAGTTCCTACCTTCAGAACTAATGCCTCAACAATCTCAAACTTCTCCTGTAATACTGTTCTCATCTTTAGAGAGATCAGATTCACAAATTATTTAATCCTTGCTTAGATTAGATGAGGACATCTAAATTGCATGAGGTTATTTTGTGATAGATGAGGTATCATGATCTGATGAGACCAAATGCTCGGCTGAGACACTATTATATTTCCTTATCTTCAGTTTGTCACATAATACAAGCTTCATTCAGCACTACTTGTAGTCCAGCACTAGGTATTTAAGGGCTATTGGTCGTTGCATGTAGATGAACTACCTTCGGCATATATGTTTCAACATTGCTTGCAGGCCGGTCGCAGCGTTATGCTACAGGTCGCTAGCTGCTTCTTACAAACGAGCTGTCATGCACTGACGAATTTCCTATAGTTGATTGTAGATGCTTGCTTCCTTCACAAGCTCGTTGCTTTTGCCCGTAGGCAGTGTACCGTACTTACAATAATCTTCTTGTGCCTGTAGAGGCTCCACCATGCTTATGACACATTCAACATCATTGCTAGGAGGTGGGACTACTGTATGCATTATGGGTCTTCTGCTGTTATTTGCGGGCAAGCTACATCGACTGTAAATCCTCTGGCGCTACCCATAGATATTTGCATTTACCACTTTTTTTATCTTGCTCGTAGATAGCATACAATGTATATAAAGAATCCCCAACAGTGGCTTGTAGGTGTTTACATTTGTTGCAGATCTATTGTTTTTCCTTGTAGAATACCGATGTATTTACTGCATAAACATCTTGCGTTTGCTGCATATTGATTGTGTATTTCAGTTAAGTTACATCTATTACTGGTTTTCCTGTGCATGTTGGCTAGCAAGTTGTCGTTCAACGCGCATCTGTCCCTCCTACTTGTAGGGTACTATTGATATGAGCATTGTACGTTGACCACTTGGTCTTTGCTTGCGAGAGATTAGTGTATTTGCCTCCCTTTTGAATGGTTGTTGACAGTAGGGATGACGTAGCATTCACTATCTGTTGCTGATCATTACTCGTAGGTATATTATTGTGCATACGACAAATCTTCCATCATTGCCAGTAGGCACTTGTATTTGCCATGATCTTCTATCTCATGCCTGTAGAAGTTCCATCGCATTAGCTATACATTCATCATTATTGCTTGTAGATAGGAATGTTGTATGCATTACAAGCTTCACTGTTATATGTGGGTAGGCTATGTTGAATGCAGATCTTCTAATGTTGCTTGTAGGTATTTGTATTTATCATAATTCTCCTGCCTATTCATTCAATTTTATTTGAGTGACTTGAACTGTATTTTAGGATTTATATTTTCAAGTTGATTGTGCATTTTAGAGTTTAAGGTCCAGTTTCCTGTTGTTCAACTTGCAAGTTCTGTTCCTTGTAGTATGTTCAAGTTTTGGTTCCCTGCTATTCATTTGAATCCTGTGCATTTCAGTCTGAATTTCGGCAGCCTCTCGACGTTTCCCCTGTTTAGGGTAAATTTGGGGAGCTGGGTCTTCCTGCCATGCTAAAAAAAGTGTGCATGGTAGGTGTTGAGCGACACCACGGCCGTGATCTTCAATCCCACCACGTCAAAAAAGGCGTGCATGTCTTCAGGGGTACCTCTTTAAAATTGAACAATTCTGTCCCTGCAGGCCTCCATGCTAAGAAAAGCATGCACAATGCTTACTTGCCTCGTCGCAAGCACCGCAACGAGTTCTCTCCTACCGTGCTAAGAAAAACGTGCATAGGTAGTTGCTTGCTGCACTGCAGGTGCCGAGGACAAGGTTTGGAAATTATACCTTTGCGATCGGGTCGGCAGCGGCGATGTCGGGATGACGGCTGTGTCGAGGTCGAGGGCACGAGGACCGAGACACAATTCATTTATGCTTTCTCCTCTTTTTTTCTCTTTTTTGTATTTTTTTCTTTTTCTTCATCTTTTTTTTTTTTTAAATAATAATGATAATATATTTATTAATAGTAACATTAATAATAATAATGATAAATTACTAATATTAATAATAATAATAAATAATTTAAAGAGGGAGAGAGAGATTACCTTGTCTGTGAGGGAGATTGGCACAGTGAATGCTGCTGCTTCAGCAAATGGGAGGGTTGATTGGGATCAAGATCTTCAAACACAAGCTCAGACGTCAGATAGTAGGCAATTGGTTGCTGGATGCGAGTTCAGAATCTCGTTGTCTTGCAAGAGGCCGGACAAGTGAGGATTGAGGCTGCGGCTAGTGTAGAGAGCGTGAAATCGGATTGAGATTTCACACAGTAGTCGGATTCTTCGGCTGCTAGTGGGGATCGAATCTTGCGGTTGGGTGTAGTGGAGGCATAGGCTCGAACAAATGGGAAGATCGGTGGGATTTGGAGGTTTGGCCGTGAGTGGAGTAGATGTGTGAAGGTTATGTTGTGCTCGGCAAAGGGTCGTGTGACAAGTGGAGCTTGGCTGTTTGAGGTTCGATGTGCAGGGAGGTTGAAAATGGGATTGTGATCAGGTTTAGGTCGAAAGCTTGGAGTATTCGATCGGGAGTGGGGTTAGCGGATTCAGTCAGAAGACTCGTGCGAGGTAGGGGCTGGTGTGGACGTTCGGACTTCACGTGAGGGATTCACGAGCGGTTGAGTTTTGAGGCTTGAAGAGGGAAGAACATGGGGCAGCCGAGTTTGGTGTGAGCAGATCGGGGTAGGAGGCCGAACCAGCCTCCAATGGTGTCCGACTTTATATATAAGGTGCTTTAAGAGAAAAAATAAAAAATCACGGGAAATGAAAAAATGGTGCAAAAATAATAGAGATAATAGACATTTTAAAAATAAAACAAAATAAGGAAAACTAACACACATCAAAAGAAGAAATTGAAGGAAAGAAATAATAGAGGAAGGAAGGCTCTCATACTTGAAATCCCGGCGGTGCGGTAGACTGGGGCAAAGATCAGTCCACCAATAGCCCAAGCAATTCCCAAAATTCCAACTATATTGCACTTACTCTTCTAACCAACCACTCCCATCACTATGGGAATAATTATATTGAGCAGGAAAGTCGCCACAAACTTAGCAATCCCTACTCTATAGAAGAACCAATAATTGAGCTCTTCTGGCTAACATATTCCCCCTTTGCTTGAATTTTCCCCTCTTTCCTTTTGTCCTTGCAGCTTTCTTAGGAAGCTTTTGGAAACTTCTTGAATTAATCCCATTAGGTGGAAAAGCTGTGAGCTTTGTGAGTGGGGAGGAGCTGGGGAGAGCCAAGCTGCTCTTTATAGAGGAATATATGGAGGAATGGTAGCATACAATTTAAATATATCACGCATATTACCTAATAAAGATAATGTGCCAAGCTAAATTTTTCCAAGTATACAAATAGTTGCGGATTGGAGAACCAAAATAATTAAAGCATTTAGCATGGACGACGTGTCGCCTTCTTTCAATTACAGTAAACAGGTGGTCGTCATTGACGGTGTTTCACATTTCTCTGACTGCAGTAGATGTAGGACGACGCAGGTGCTGATGTGAGTACCAAAAGATAGCCATCAGAATGATAGATGTTTTAACTTCCTATGCATTCTTGTCGTTCCGCATTCGTCCAATTGCAGCGAAAATGGTAACGACGCAGGCAGGAGCAGATGGGAAGAAGAAATGTCACTATAGTTGAAGAAGTGGTGAGTTGAGCGTATGAGAAGCACTAAGGTCAATATTCGAATGGAGGCGAAGAGGTCTAAAGATGCCAAAGAGGGGAAAGGAATAAGAGTCTTAGATGGCAACTAATTAATACATCGTTACAGTAATTTAATAATTAATATAGTATATTGACATTAATAAAATTATTGATATAATTATAATTATATATTATAATAATAGTAATAATAATAATAATAATAATAATAATTTGAGTAATTAAAATTGAAAGTTAAGATTTTATTTGGGAATAAACTCAAGCCCTTTTTATAATAGTAGTATAGATGTATACATAAATGAAAAAATTCACATAAAAAAGCCACACCGTTTGATGATTTATATGATATATTTGGTACAAAAGAAGAGTAAGTATTGCACAAAAAAAAAAAAAAAAGGTTTGACGTCATAAGGGATAAGAGCTTTAAACTTTTGATCAATTTTACTGCAGTACAAGTAAAAGATGGTATGATCCTTATTAATGATGAAGATATCATGGAAAGATTGAAATGCTACTTTGAGATATATGAAATGAGCATTTTAAGGAAATCAATTTGAAAGAGCTAATGAAAGAAAATAATGAGATATATTTTAGATTGATTTTAAAATTAAAGTAGATTTAGTTTTGAAGAAATGCATCAATGTAAAGTTTCACATCTATATTAGATGTTTTTTAAGCTTTGGAGAGTTAGGAGGCAGGGGTGGGGGGTTTTTAAAGTGGTTTAGTTATCAAATCTTTTTAATAAAATTTTGATGTTTAGGACGATTCAAGTAGTTAAAGAAACATTTTAGCATTAATATTTAAGAACAAATGAGATGCTTAAAAGATAACTATGGAGGAATCAAACTTGAGTCATATAATGAAGATATGGATGAGTAATGGAACATAAATTTAATTTTTTTTAGTTGTAGAGAATAAATTTGGTTACATGGCTAAAAGATTGGCTATGAAAGTGATTTTCTTATTAAGATAATAATAAAAAATATGTGAGTAGAAAAAAAAAAACTTAATACGTTTTTTTATTAATCTTGAGATGTCATATGATTGTGGACTACAGGAATTTATTTGCGTTCATTATAGAAGAAATGCATGCAAAAGTTATGCTGAAGTTATTAAAGGTATATATATATATATATGATGAAACGGTAGTAAGTATTGGTAAATTAACTGTGATCAAAGAATTTAATAACAGATACATTAAGGATTAACATTGAGTTATTTTGTATTTAGGTATGGAGTTCCTTATAAGAATATGTGAAGTTGTGCCTTTGTTTATTATTATTATTTTTATTTTCATATGGTTCTCATCTTTCAAACATCTTTTGAATTAAGTGAAAAGTTAAAAACAATGGAGAAAATATTAATATGATAGATGACTTATAATTAGTAGAATAAAGATAATATATGATATTTAACTTTGTAAGTACGATATCGATAATTTTCAGTTAACATTATAATAAATAAAGTGATACATAAGTGTGATAAATTTAAATATCTTGCATCTATTATATAGGAATATGAATATAGACAAAGGTATAACTTCTAAAGTTAAGTATGACTGATAAAATAAAGATGTGCTTTATGGGTACTAATATGACAAAATAATGGAGACATAGAATTAAATTTATAAAATTGGAATATGTCAGATAATGTGTATGGGTTTGAGTGTTGGCAGTTAAATGGTCATTTATAGCTAATTCACGACAATGATAATGGAAAGATAGATGTATGATACAATTAGGAATGATAAATTAAAGAGTGGTTATATTATATGGATGATTGGACTAGGCATCTCTTAAAGATAAGATAGTTGAAAATAAAATTTTGTGGTTTGAACAATGATAGCAAAGGCTATTTCTTTTATTATATTATTTTCCATTACTAACTATAGCAAAGGCTAGAATTATAGAAAATGCATCAATTAGGTTTAGAAAATTTGTGTCGAGGGTTAGGAAGAAATGGAACATTGATAGAAGTTGTTAGTGAAAGTATGCACTTAATGCGAAAGAATTGAAAGCAAGATTTATAAAGTTGACCCACATAGTTAGAATAAGGCTACTAATGATGATGATGATTATTATTCAACTCTTTCAGATGCATTCCTATCCATTATGCATTTCTATAAAATAAAAAATTCCATTGCAAGAATTTTTTTTAATTTCCATTATTTAGAAGTATTAATATGCTTGGATTTTAATGGCAATGGATTTTGGTGAACAAATGTCTTTTAAAGACATGCCAACGCTCATGTACATTTGCCAATAGTTAGGCATTCTGATGCAGGACCTAAATGCCTAGATGATGTTATTTAAGGATTTTGCGCGCTTTGGTTTAGAGAACAATATTAATTTAAATACTTGTAATGACTTAAACGATGAAATAAAACATGAAGAACGATGTAACAAGCTTAGGCCAAGTCACATGCATAAAAGTTAAGTTCACAAAATAATCAATTACTCTAGCGTTGCATACATGGACGATTTTCAACAATAATTCCTTAAATTAACAGTGAGACTAGTCACTATGAAAAGTTCCCTCACTCAACTCTCTAAATCACTAGGTTTTAGTGGAGGGAAATTAACACGATCTTTATGAATCAAATTAAAATCACAATTGAAAGTAACTAGGAAGATACGAGATTTGGAAGATTGGTTTACTTTCGTCAAGGCTTAGAGACAATCTGCCACTGGACGGAAGAGATTTGTTCGTCGATGGCGACAGCAAGGGTGAAGATAATCCTCTCCACATACTCCTCTATGGTTTGATCAACTTCGAGGTTGAGGTCGAAGAACGGCGAGTTGAGAATGTCGACGTGGCCTTGGTTGTCGTAAACGAATCCGTGATCACGTTTCGGATCCGCCACGCATGGGTATGGAGATTTGTGAAATAAGAGGAAGGAGGTGGTGTGACTTTGACTTTTCATTCTTCCTTAGATGAGGTGTCAATCAAGAACCAAAGATGGGAAGAGGGGGTGGGAGGGATCGGCCAAGACTAGGGGGGAAGTGGTTCTTCAAAAATCTGAAATTAAATTTCAGATTTTCGTAGGAGGAAAATAGGGTTTGAAATTTGAATTCCAAGTAAAGGGAGGGAAAGGAGAATTATTCCTAATTGAAGGACTTGATTGAAGTAATTAAGGGAGGGAGAGTTAATGTGGGGGGAGAGAGAGAGGGAGAGGGGGGGCTGGCGGCATGGCGAGGGGGATTAGGGCTTAGGGAAAGGGATTTAAAGGTTGCTTTAATTGGGATCTCAAATTAGGAAGAATTAATTTAAATCAAATCCAATTAGAAATTTAATTGGATCTAATTTAAGTAACTTTCCTAAAATAGATCCTCTTAATTAGGAAAGAATTTTCAAATTCAAATTGATTTGAAATATGAAATTAAACTTTCCTAAATTAAGATTTGTCACTTAAGGAAGGTAATCAATGTAGGAATTTGAATTGTGGAGGCTACGGGAAGGAGGTGTAGCTGGTGGCTAGGGTTAGGGTTAGTGGGGTTTGGTGGTTTGGGAAGTGGGGGAAGGGCTTTGGGAAGTGGCGGCTAGGAGAGGAGGGGGGTTTCCTTTGAGGTCGTCGGCTGTTTGATTTGAAAAATATTGTTTTTGAAAAAGTGTTTAATTTTCTTTGGGAAAGTTAAATTTCTGGAATTTTGATTTTATAACCGAACACTTATTATGAATGATATATCACCTCGAAAGGTGAACATCTCGTTCCCTAATAGGTTCCGATTACAAATCTTGATTTACCATGATTATCGTAGTCAAACTCAAGGAGAAACAATATATGATCCCGAAGAATCAAAATGATGTTTAATCCGATGTTTAACTTCAACAATCTAGTAAAGAGATCGTTAATTTCATAATCAAAGTTACAATAATAGTACGATATATCTTTCCAAAGAAAGAGGATATCGTCTGTTATCAATCATTTGAAAATGACGATAATGATCGTTCACTTTTGAATTTTTCAAAGATAATTAATTAAAATTTTGAAAACTTGATTTTGAAAATCTAGTCTGGGTTTCTAAATCTCCTACGAGCGTAAGCCCTCGTAGTTAATTACATCGTAGGAAAACAGAAAATTTCCTACGAATACTCTCGATTAAAATAGTGATACGAATTTCATTTTAGAATTCAAAGCTTGATATCAAAGAAGGTTCAGGGACTAGAAATTCAACAAGGATTGGTTCAAAATTGAACACTTATTTCTGGAGTCAAAGGAAGAAGAGTAGGAGGTGTCTTAAGATTCTGAATTACTCCAGAAACACCTCAAACTATTCTAAGTGTTGGGCTTGAATTTGATTGAAAGAGATATTTAGTTTGAATGATCAATTTTATTAGGAAGTGGGAATTAGATTCCCGGAAGGTTGAGGTCTTAGGATTGAACATCTGCCTCAGAACCTAAGTCTAAAATTGGGTACTGAAAATTAGTGACCCGAATCCTAGCTAATGCAATGCAATCTTGGACTTACCTCGGCCTGGATTAGGGAGCCAGCTAAACCACCTAAACGCTTTAAAATCATGAGTCAAGTCAATTATGGAAGAGTGGTAGGAACATTGATTAAGATTGGTTTAAAGAATTAGGGTTGACATCTAGAGCAGATCCTAATTGACCCCTTAACATATGTTGGGTTAAATGCTTAAGCTAGAAATGCAATTAAGATTTAGACTCAAATTTAATTTGTATCTAATGCAATGTATGCTAGTGAACTCGATTAAATGCTTGAAATCAGAATGAAGCAGTTTAAAAATCAGGCTTAAAAAAATAGGTTTTATCCTAGAGATTGCACAACATCCCCTTGGACAAAACTGCACCCTAATAGGTCAGGTGGTCTGCCAAAACTCGCAGGCGGGGAGGTGCTTAACACGGATGAGAAATTTCAATATGTATGCATGAAAAACTCCCGGCGAGTCCAGACTTACTTCTTAAAAGCGTTAGAGTTACTATCTGAGCTTAAAGTTTTTAAATTTTATTTAAGTAGAAATAATTTATGACCGTACCCTCACGAGCCTCCGATCGGATTCCAGGCTAAAACAAATACGACATGCAAGATCGCCAAATAAACTAATAAAAATAGGCAAATCCTAATCGCAATCAATACATTAATCAAATCAATCAAATAATTAAATTAATTAAATAAATATTCAAAATGAAAGTCTATAGGCAAGTGCCTTTTAATTATACAACCCAGGGTCTGCAGGAAAAGTAAAGTGGCCGGGCACCACTGACTACAACCCGGATTCTATTCCGAAGACTTAAGTGACTTTGAGAATGGGTCTTCTCGTTCTTCACTTCTTCATCCTTCTGGAACTCCTTGGATCATCAAGTTCGGATATCCAAATGAAAAGAAACTCTCCCTTGAAAGGGGGTTATCTTTTCTCTTCGGATACTTGAAATCATCCAAATTTGGATATCCAGACTCTCCCCTAAGGAATGTCTCTTCCTCTTTGGATTCCAAATTGGATGCTTAAACATCCCATTCTCAAATCACTTTAAACAATTTACAACTCAATTTACATTCAAATTACATCAATTTAAAATAAAAAATCTAGACTCAACAACCTGCAAGGTTATCCTAATAATCAGCAGTTATGTAAACATCCCAAGCAGTTAATATATTAAAAATTAAAAAATGCTCAAACCAGCCACACTTGGCCATGCTCTTTTTGATTTAAAGGGGGCTTAGCATATTTTCTGGAGCACCTGTGCAATTTATTATTTATGAATTTGCACCCTTTATTTAATGTCCTGCATGAGCATGGCCACCTGCATAAGATTGAATTAGTATAAATCGTTCTTAACCTAAGGGTAGGTCTAACGTACAATCAAATCAATACAGATTGCAATAAGTAAAAAAATAATCACATCAATATCAATTACTTAGATCTAGCAACCAGCAAGCAATAAAAACCACGGAAAATCCGGTACACGCAAGTAGCAGAAAAGTAAACACCGGCCTAGCCTAAGACTAGAGTTGGTTGTCCTAGCAAACCATCTAAAGTGTGTAAGGTAGGCTGTGTGGTTTGGATGTGTCCTAGATAGGATAATTTGATTGAAGTTGTTTAAAATTCTGGTTGGTTGAAATGCTTGAAAGAGATTTTAATTGAAGTTTAAGTCTTAATGGTTTAAAATTGATTTTGATTGTTTATCGGATACCACCTTTGTTGCACACCGAGGCCGTGAAGTTTATTTCACCTTCCTTGGGGCTAACTTAATAGTTTCGTAGGCCTGGGTTACCCAGTGGTATCCGGTATAATTAAGTGCTTTAAGTTTGATTAAGGTTTGAAGATTGATTAAATTTTAATTAGAATTAATTGATTGCTGGTTTTAAGTTTGAATTAGTGTTTTCTGAAATTTTTAATGATTTGTTGAATTTTAACATTTTCTGGATTATTTTAATGATTTAATTCAAGGGTCAAAATTTGATTTTTTGATTTAAAAAGTTTTCTGGAAAGTTAATATTTTATTAAAATACTAGACCTTAATACGATCAGTTAGACAGTAAGTACGCTGAAATTGGATTTTTCTAGATTTTATTATGAAGGTTTGAAGTTTTGACTTGAATTTGAACTAAGTTTGACCAAAAGTTGCCTTTTTCAAAATTGATTGATTTCTGAAAACTTAACATTTTTGATAAATATTAGACCTTAAGATGAGTTGTATGCCTTTGAGTTTGCTTAATTTGGAGTTCATTTGAATTAGTTATGAATTTTTGACAATTATTGAATTTTTAAAATTATTTAATTAAAGCCCTTTTTGTGATTTGAATCCAAATAACCTTCAAACTCCTTGAAATCAACTCCAAAGGTCAGGAATGACCTAAGGAGAGATTCCAAAATGTTTGAGAGAGTTTTGAAATTTTTAATTATTTTTAATTAATTAAATTAATTAAATATTAAATTTTACTTAAAATTAAATTAAGATGAAATTTGATGTCCAGTCAAGGGGCTTTTATTTTTCATTGATTAAGGGTTCAATTCTTCAGTTTAAGGTATTATGTGTATTTTTTGGATTTAATCTTGATTTATTATATTTTCTAGAAATTTAAATGTTTGATTAGGTGGTTAATTTTGACTTGTTTAATTTTCTGACCTAATGGGCTCCAAATTAGGTGAAATTTGAACCTAAGGTATTAAATGTCACTAGGTTTAATGTTATCAAGTTTCACCCCTATTGGGTGTGTGTAGAATTTCCTAAGAATTTTCTAAGTTATCTAGTACATATCCTTAATTATTTTTCCTAGGTGATACTAATGTTTAATTGGGATTGAAACTTTGGTCATCTAACCCTGACACTAAATTACACATACCACAGAGAAATGCAAGCATATTTCTAAGTGGTGTGTGAGTTATAAATTTTTAAAGTTTTGGGACAAAATCTGACCCAAAACTTTGAAAATTAAATTCACCAAAATCCAGCCATTAACTAGAGCTGGAATTTTTATGAAATGTGGGTAACACATATTAGTATACTATGTTCAAATTTGAGATCAATCCGATCACTGGATTGAGAGTTATTAAAGATATTCAATTTTCACTAAAATCTTGATAACTCTTATACAGTGATTTAAACCATTCAAATTAAATTTGACGTTCTTGGGCTCGAGACGGTTCCAACGAGCCCAAGAACGTCAAATTTGGACAACAAATGAATTTTTGGTGAATTTTGAAAGTTCTGGCTATTTAATCTGATTTTTAATTCAATTTCAGAGAAATTCGGATAGCGGGCCACGTGGCAGGTTCATAGAACGACACGTGGCATATGCGGCAACTTGACTGTGCTGCAGGACACGTGGCGAATCCTGATCGTGACACGTGTCAAGCTATCCGGAGTTCACTTAAACACGTCGGCGGTCGGTTTCGACCGTCGGATCGACCTCGGGTTAAATGGACGGCCCAGATTTGGCCACGTCATCACCCCGCGGTCTTGATTGTGATCTGCTGTTTGCTTCGTCGGACCATTCACACCGTCCGACGCTTTCTGGACCGTCCGATTGCGTGTGTATCGCGATCGGATGGTTCTGCTCGAAACTGAGCAATTTAGTTCATTTTGAACTAAAAATTGAAATGGCCATAACTTTCGATCTGACCGTCCAAATTTGATGAAATTTGAAACGTAGGATCTAGATATCCTAATCTTGCAATCCATGGAGTTTCAAGGCTCCATGCATTGAGATTTGGGAGAAATTAATGTTTGATCATAGAACTTAAAATGACGATAACTTACAATCTAGCCGTCGGATTTTTGATTTCTTGGGCTCGTTGGAAACCTGCTGAGATCCTCTTCAACTTTGTAGAAGACCTCGAGACCTGGTTCGTGCTGGATTGGAAGTTATTTGTGTATCTCCTGATTCTCTCTCTAGATCCTCTCTCTTCACCAATGAGGGCTTTGGAGGCTAGATTTTGATGGGGAGAAGCATGGGGGAGCTATAGGGATTATTGGAGAAGCTCTCAGAGAAGCTTGGAAAGCTTGAGGAGTTCTGGAGGAGAAAATTTAGGTGAGAGAGTGTTAGGATGGAGAATGAGGCTTCTATGAGAGGTTTTTGTCCAAATCAAGTGTCCTTGGATTGAATGGACATCTTTGATTGATTTCTCTAGGCTCTATGATGTTACCATGTGGCCTGGGAGGTTGTTAGAGTCAAGAGAATAAAAGGACAAGAGGACACATGAGGTGGAAAGGCCTCTTGGTCCCCACTTAAGCATGTGGGAATGATATGAGCTGTTTGATTAAGATCCAAGGGCTAAGATAGACCCAAAGAAGGTTCTAGAGTGCACTTAAGCTGTTGGAGAGGGTTGGATTAAAGGGGTTTAGGTTTAAATGAGGTTTTTGGCCACTTTGACCACTCTCCATCTCTTTGTTGACCAGATTGACTGGTTAATAGTCAAAGGGGTGCTGAGGTGGCAAGTGAGAAGATCTTAAAGAAGTGTTTTGACTGATTAGAATTGACTCAAAGACCAAAGGATGGAGTTTGAATGAGCATATGAGAGTTTAATGGGATTTGATTATGGCTTTGGGTTTGACTAAGTCAAAGCTCCAATTGATTTGACTCTAATTGAGTTTGGATAGATTTAAAACATGTTTAGAGGTGTGTTTGAGAGTTTGAAGGGTTTGATGAGATTTGAATAGGTCGATTTGATTAAATGCATTGAATTGAGTCATATGGGTTAAATTTGACCAATCATAGCTTAGTTGACTTGGTCAACTATTGATTGGGTCGGGGGTCCAATCAAAGCCAAATCTTTCAGGAATATATTCAAGGAGTTTTGAAAAAGATTTGAATGCATTTGGGGATTGAATTGAAATAGGAAGGCTTAAGGGTTTGAAGTGGTCAACCTAGGTTGACTTGGTCAACCAGGTTGACCCAGGGCAAAGATTTGGGCTTGACAGGTTTGATTAGGTATCTGGAGTTTGGTAGAAGTGTTTTCAGGGGTCAAATAGGTCATTTGGGTCAAATGACCTGTTTGAATCCCTAAGGGGTTATTAGGTCAACTCTGGTTGACTTGGTCAACCAGGTTGACCCATGAGCTAGAAGTGGGTCTAACAAATTCAAAATAATATTCTAAATCTATTGGTAGTGATTTCAAGGTTTGGAGAAGTCATTTGGTCAAAATGACCTATTTGGGCCCTTAATGAGCCTTTTAGGTCAACCCTGGTTGACTTGGTCAACCAGGTGGGTCCAGGGTCTGGGAATGGGTTCAACATATTGAAATGACATTTGGAGACCAATGGAGGTGGTCCCAAGGTCTGAGGAGGTCATTTGGTCAAAATGACCTACTTTGACCCTAAAGGGCCTGTTTGGTCAACCTGGTTGACTTGGTCAACCAGATTGACCTAGGGGCTGGTTTTGGGTTCAATGGGTTTGGTTTGATGTTTAAAAATTGTTGGAAGTGGTTCCAAACAATTTGGAGGTCATATGGTTTGAAAAGTGCATTTGAACCCTTAAGGGGTATTTTGGTCATTTTGACCCTTGGTCAACTGGGGGTCAAATTGAATCCAGAAAAATGCAGTTTATTGATCAATGAGTCATAATCAAGGGTCTGGAAGTGATTTGGAGCTTTGGAGAAAGCTCCAGGATCAAAATCCACTGGGTGGCAGGTCCAGTGGCATGGACTGTAAATATTTGAAGGTTTTACAGCCTTTAAATTTCAATTCAGTTTTTGGGGTTAGAGACCTCAGAATAAGCTCAAATTTGGAGGGTTGTCTCTAGAGACATGTCACATCAGTGTGGAATTGATAGACCTTGAATCAGAGGTCATTTGATAGGGTTTTGAAATGTTCAAAGATTTACTGGAAAATGCTTTCAGGACTTAGACCTTTGGCCTTGGAATTGAATCTGGATTTCTGGTTTTGAGCTGGATTTTGAGTTTCAATGATAGGGTTTGAACTATCTAAATCATTTACAATCATTTAAGTGATTGTAGATGATTAGATAGGATTAAAGTCAGGTCAGAGGCTGTGACAGCTAAATCTGGGTTGTTTAAAGGTCAGGATTGGTCAGGGATTTGAATTGACTGAAAGTTTGGATTGATCTAAGATCAGATTGATCCTAGGGTCAAGATTAAATTGAAGAGATCCTAGGGTCTAGAGCAGACCCTAGGGAGATCCTAGAGTCTAGATTGGTCTTAAGTTGTGTTGATCTGGGGTCAGGATTGATCTTGAATCTGGACTGGGTCCTAATGACCTCATACAAAAATGAGGTCAACATCGGCTTGCAAGGAGGAGAGGAGGCGGTGGGGGAGGCTTGGCCGACTTGTGGAGGTGAGATGGCCGGCGGTTGTAGGAGGGGGAAGGGAAGAAGAAAAGGAAATAAAGGTGATCACTAGCCCGGACGCTTCCTACGACTGGTGGGTTATCCAATTCCCTATCCTAGGGTTTTCTCCAAGCTCTCCTTCTCTCAACACATAAGAGATAAGAAACAAAAACTGGAGTTCTCATAATAATCTTTATTAGTCTCAAAAGATGAAGAGGGTGGCTTTAAATAGCCACCTACAATGAGGAAAAACAAAAATGACTAACATGCCCTTTGGGCTTACATATGACTAACCCTCAAGTGAGGGCATAAACGGAAAAGAAACAATAAACTCATAAATATAAATAACTAATACATCAATAATAAATTTGATACAATAAAATCAAAAGAAAAGCGGTGCGATCGTGGCCGTAGATCGACGGCTCCGTCTCTGGTAGACTCTCCACGGTCGGATGTCCTCATCACATGTTGCTACTGGTTATGTGATGCATGTATTTATAACGTCACACAACCAAGCATTTTAATGAAAATGAAAACTAAATTTTAGGCAACGATGTATAGGGCATGAGCCATTTGAGTTTGCTTTTGGAAAGAAATGATGTTAAGGAAACTGAGTTCTACCATATACAATGGCCTGCACGTGTGCATGCACACCCAAGTAATCCCTGTAGATAACTATGCAATTGAGTGACTCTAATGTTGTAATATGTTGGCATTATTTGAACCAATCGTAATTACTCTTTCACTTTATGACGGCGAAGTTTTGATGGCGAAGTTTTGAATACCCTCCAAAATAATGTCCACGTTAGTATTATATCTGATACATTTTGCCATTTGGCATTCTAATGAAGCGCATGCATATACTCTTTCTTTCCAGATATTATTTTTCAGTTTAGGTGATTTCTAGTAACTAAATACTTATGTTTGAGATGGTGAACTGCAGGTTTTTTTATGCATCTAGTGCTTGCATATATCCTGAATTCAAGCAGCTGGATACTAATGTTAGTTTGAAGGAATCTGATGCTTGGCCTGCAGAGGTTTGTTTGTCGCTAACATCTTGAACCCATCAAGTTCTTCAGGGCTATACAAGAGTAGGGTTGCTAATTAAATACACTGGGGAATATGACTTGTTTGTATAGCCTCAAGATGCTTATGGTTTGGAGAAATTGGCAACAGAAGAGTTGTGCAAGCACTACACAAAAGACTTTGATATTGAGTGCAGAATTGGTCGGTTCCACAATATTTATGGCCCCTTTGGGACATGGAAAGGTAAATGTGAGCTTTATGCACTTCTCCAATATTATTTCATTGGTACATTCTTTTAATCAGAAGGTTTTTCTTTTCATGAGCAATAGGTGGGAGGGAGAAAGCCCCTGCTGCTTTTTGTAGGAAGGCAATTACCTCTATTGATAAATTTGAAATGTGGGGAGATGGACTGCAAACAAGATCTTTCACTTTCATTGATGAATGTGTCGAAGGTGTACTAAGGTAGTTGTTAGCATCATGCTTCACATCTTGGGGTTTAAATGAGCCGAGCTGGAGCATGCTTGTCATGTGTTCTGAGTCTGGCTCATTTGATTTTTGTTCTGTTTAAATTCTACTCATGTTCAGTTATGTCAAAAAATTTTATGTTTGTGCTTCATTTTTTTAGGCTTGTCAGGCTTATTTGGCTGAATGAAATTAAATTTTAAGCTTTAAAATACTTTAAAAAAGTCAATTATACATACATAAATAAATATATAAAAATTTATATATCATTATCTTAAAAATAGAACAATTAACAAAATGAAAGTCAAATTAATTATTAGAATGAAAAATTACAACATGAAATTTACAATTACAAACATGTCTAAATTAATTTATTAACCCAGTTGATTACAATACAAGTTTACATCCTCTCTATAATCCTCTTAATTCATTTAATTGACTAATAACTACATGTTGTACACAGCAACCTCTTGGCTTTTCTTCAGTCTCCATGAATCTTCTACAATCTCAGGGCAGGAATGAATGACATGGCCATTTCCTCTTTAAGGCAAATGTCAGAATTATCATTAATCATTATAGTGAATTAGGTTTAAAAAAAAATCCAAAGATAATAACATATGAAAGCTTACTGAGCAACTGAGCACAATAATACTACCAATAAACGTCAAAAGCATACCTTTTGAAAGGATCATGCTAAACCACTAAGGCTTATAGCTAATTGAAGAAGTGGAGGCTCAGATTAAAATTTAAAGTTCAACTCCTTCATAGGTTTTCAATGGTCATATTTCGTGCCATATCAACTAAAAAAGAGTTGAAATTCATATAATTAGGCTTTGCTACAGACATGATTATCTATAAAATATATGATAGTCAACATAAGAATCATCAGTCTCTCTAAATGCTTCTGTAAACACAATCCAAAATCAACTAGAAAAAAATACTTCTCTTATGCAACAAATGATAACTAGCTACAATAAAGCAATCCTTCCCATTTACCAAGCAAATCAGCTATCCAATCTGCACATTCAAAACTCAAAAGAGAGAAATGCAAATTGAAAATCTTCAAATGACCCATACAACAAACTGCAAACAATTACAAATAAAAATAAAATGAAGATGAATGGCTAAAAACTAATAAGCCTGCAACAAACTCCATATAGAAACAAAAACAACGTTGACTAAATGAGAACAAGTGAATAAGTTTATTGATTGAAAAATTGAGAATTTGGCTAAACTAAATGAAAAACACCTCTAACAAGCAACAAACTCCAAACATCTGACGAGTAAAAATTGAATGAAAAAGAATTGCATCCAAGAGGAACTGCAACAATATCCATATAGAAACAAAACAACGAACAATACTACAAGACCTACAACATATAAGAAAAAGCAGACTCTGATGCAACAAAGTCATGAAAATTTATAATTTCTAAATGAAAACAACATCGAACATAACCTAAAACAGCGAAGACATCACATACCTGAATAAAATATATTACCAGGATACATCAATGATAAACTCCTAATAACTACCACTAAAAATTGAATGAAAATGAATGATTGAAAATTGAAAAGAAAATTGATAAAAAGATGATGCATGAGCAAAGCAATATCACTAAAATAAGATTCTATTGAATAATCAAGTAGTTACATTAAATTCTCACACATACCGCACTATGAAAACTTCGTCAAGTTCTAAGCATGAATTGAATTATAAATTTGCTAAACATATGCTCAAAAGGATCATAACAAACCACTTTGGGCTTATAGCTACTCGAAGCATTGGAGACTCAAATTAAATCTAAAGTTTGAACTCTCAACCAGTGTCATAAAATATAAAAGAATTAAAATTAATATATTAGGCTTCATCATGCAGATGCTCTCTGCTAAATTTATGATAATCAATTTAAGAAATCATCATAGCCTTTTCAAATGCCTCAATTGACATCATGGTAAACATTATCCAAAACTAACCAATAAAAAATACTCTTTCCTTCGACACAGGAAACCAATCCTTACTCTTTTCCATTTACCATGCAAATAAGCCATCCAATCCACGAATTTATCAAACAGAGCAGACACAAACATAAATTTAATTAAAATTTATAGTTTCAGAATAGAACAACATCCAACTAATTGAAAAGAATGGCATCCGAAAGAACCTGCAACAAACTCCATGTACAGACTGAAACAAATAGATAAGCAAAAGCAGACTCTGACACAACGAAGACATTAAAATTTATAGTTTCAAAATAGAAACAATATCCAATAGGACCTGCAAGGCTACAACAGATAAGGCATCATATACCAGTGTAAAATATATGTCTAAAATGCATTAAAAAGAATTTAAAGTTTATACTTTCAACTTTTAAGTCATAATATCTGCACATTACAGCACGTCATAAATCAAAACTTGCTGACAGTAACTTGAAAATTTTATGTCAAGATTTTCCCCTCAAATAACTCTTGTTGAAAATTGAAAATTTTAAGGAATATACTCAAACGTACAACAACTAAGCTTAAGAAATAAATTAAAACTTTAAAGGAGGTGATTACCAAAGGAGTTTTCACATTTTTTGGCTTGCCTTAATCCAATTTGTTGCACAAACTAAAGCATTATCCTTTTTAGTAGATAAACATCTTCTATAATCAGCAAGTGCTCGACCCCCAACAATAAAACAAGACTCTGATGACTCTGATGCATTTTGTAGTTATAGAAATTGACAATTTTCTCGAATATTTTAGATGAACAAGTGTGCTTGAGGCTATTCTTCTGCCACCATTCAAGAATATGAAAGTGATCAATGTCGCTCACAAACAGACCTGTATTTAGACAAACCTGTAGGTCATGCTTGCATGGTTAACAAACCAAAATTAAATAGTATAATCCTTAAATCCAAGCATAAAATCAAATTGTGAAGAAAACTGAAGGTGGTGGCAGTGGAGTAGCATCCTTCTTGTGGTCCATCCTCTAGAACTAACAGAGGGAAAATCAACAACATATATTGCATACATTTCCTACAAAATATCTTAAACTGCTTGAACATTAAAATCCAACTCAAGAGGTGAATAGATCTTTGAAAATATGAAATTGAAGCATTTCATTTTTAAACAAGGATTTAACACAAAAATAAACAATAACAAAAATGCATTCCCCCCAGTAGTAAATCAAAATTTTGTTTCAGTACAAGAACCATACTCATTTATTCATGAGTTGATGTAGATTCCTTCTTAAAGCTTTTTTACATGCATGATAGTGGCAATAAATATGTTTGTTATAGGATTATATGTTGCAAAAATAATTTTGGTAATATTGCTAAAAACTTCAAGGAATTTTCTACTTTTTTTCATATTTACTCCAATTAGATTCAAGCGACATCTGCATATGATTATTATCTCAAGCTGTATAACAACTTCAAAGTTTATGTTAGATACAAATAGACTCAAGTATTAAGCAAGTTCATCATGGTATTACATCAATAGACATACATTCTGATGTTGGAACTCCAAACTGTTTCGAAACTTATACAAACTGGGGTGATTAAGCATGTAACTTCTTCTGATGTTTAATTCCTATATTATAAATAACAATTTGTATCTCTTTTAATCTATGTGCTATTATATTTAGGTTATATATACAACAGTCAACATGGAAAAATAGACATTGGAAATGATCTTTTCATATAGATTGGAAATTTGCTTTTAGTTTGCCAGCTGCCAAGTTATTGTTGATGGCATTGTTCAATGTGATTATAGACATCTTGTCATGGAGACCCCACTCCGAAAGATAGTGGCATATGGCATTCCAAATGTATGTGCCACTATGAGGATGTTCTAACTCATGAAAACCAATAATTTACTTTGTAGCTTTCAGAATTCACGCAAGCTATTTTTTGTTTACAAGTCCAATAATCAAGAGAAAAAGATCAAAATGGTCCATTGCCTCTTTATGAAAGATCAAGATAATCCTCAA
The DNA here is from genome assembly GCA_019925795.1 of Dendrobium chrysotoxum. NCBI lineage: Eukaryota > Viridiplantae > Streptophyta > Magnoliopsida > Asparagales > Orchidaceae > Dendrobium > Dendrobium chrysotoxum. Next base: position 51,808,146 of record CM034301.1, read on the forward strand.
CTATATTAAATGGCCACTTTGATCCCTCAACTCCTTAAAGAGGAACTAAAATAGTCCCATTATAGTACTTTTTTTATTCCTTCTTAAAGACTTGAAGAATTAAAATGGTCCTTTAATATAATTAGGGACTATTTTTGTCTTCATAAAGAGTTAAGAGATTATTTTGGTCCTGTTCTCAATTCAATAATATCATATGAATGTCCTTTATGCATATTTTTATATTATCTTTCTTAAAGTCATATACCTTCATGCTGTCATTTTTAATAATATTCATCGATACACTCCCATTTTCAACAAAGACAATATATTCACTTGATGCTTAACTAAAATGAAAGGATATTTATGAAAAATCATCTTAGCAGTTATCTCTCTAATCAGATGTTGATCATAGTTCTTCGGATCATGAGTATTGGGACATCAAGTTCTTGCATCAATATGCAACAAAATTAGCCTCTTTTGCTTTTATCCAATATGTCAATAGCTTGTTTATTTTTAGCATTTTCTTGTCATAGTTTTTAATGGGCTTAAGTAGTTGTGCTTGCTTTTTTTTATGGAAATTTATAGCAAAACCTTTGCGTGATATGAAAGGAATTTTATTTCCTTCAAAAATGAAAGTTATTTCATCAAAATACTCCTAGTGTAGACTTCCTCTCTTACCCTTCCTGGGTTGATTTTAATATTGTTTACCTCAACATGTTGAGAAGTAATATGTGGAATGCTAACTCTACTTTCTACAGCCACTAGTTGTTGATCTCTAGTTGATGCAGTTTGAGATCTATATTATATCTATTTGAGCAATTAATGAGTCGAACACGATTGAGCTTGGCTTTGTTTGTATTTGGTTCACTAAAGAAAAGAGCTCAAAATATTTATTCATGCTCGGCTTGCTTTTTTGACAATTGAGTTGAACGCGAACTTCTTAAAATGGAGCTTTATTGATAGATCTATTCACATGAAGGACAATATCTTACTGTTGTATAAGCTGCCATTCATTATTTAAATAGCTAATTCATTTTGATGCTTTTAGACTCTGGTTTGAAGGAATTAAAATAGAGGGAGTGAATATGAAAATGGTGAAAAATTTGAATTGAAAATATTTTTCACCCACTTCTTAGTTTGGGGATAAATTGTGTGGAAAAATAATCTCCTCTTTTTTGTTTGGTTTGAAGAAATAACCAATAAATTGAAGGATGAACACATTTTAATGTCATTCACACTTTAGTTTTATTTCAGTTTTTCACTGGGTTTAGAGAGAGAATTATTAAGGGAAATTTGCCTGTATTCTAATTCTTGAGTAAAATCAATTTCCCATGAAGTATATCCAATCCAAACAGCCAAGAAGCAGTTATGAGGGGAAAAAATATTTCATTTCTGCTTAATTTCTCCAAAACAAGCACAGCCTCTGTTCTCTCTGTACAAAATTTCCTCCTTTTGCCCATTTTAGTCAAACTTGGGATTCATTCAGGTTAACAAAGTCTGATTTCCGGGAACCAGTGAACATCGGCAGTGATGAAATGGTGAATATGAATGAAATGGCTGGAATTGTGCTAAGCTTTGAGAACAAGAAGCTTCCTATCCGTCATATTCCTGGCCCAGAGGGTGTTCGTGGTCGCAATTCTGACAACACTTTGATCAAAGAGAAGCTCGGTTGGGCTCCAACAATGAGATTGAAGGTACTTTGAAGTTTTGCATCCTTTAATAATGTTCTACATTTTTTATTGTATATATATTCATTCCCGAACAAGATTTGTTATCGTTTTCTCATCTTCCTCAGGATGGGTTAAGGGTCACTTATTTTTGGATCAAAGAACAAATCGAGAAGGAGAAATTTGAAGGTGTTGATCTCTCTGTTTATGGATCTTCGAAGGTGGTGGGAACTCAGGCACCTGTTCACCTCGGCTCACTTCGTGCTGCTGATGACAAAGAATGAAATGCCAATGATTCAGTTGGAGTTGCTGTTCCCACTATGCTGCTGATAGTTCTTATTAAAAATTCATACAACGTTGCCTGCTTCAAATATTTCAAGGGATTCTTTCTTTCTCCAATAGATTATGTCGGCTATCTGCCATTTCTTTCAGCTTCCGTTTGCCTTGAGATGACATGAGGTGAACATTTGCTTGGTTTGTGAGTCTTTATTTATATTTTAAAATTAAAATTTTATTGAAATATGATTGAGATCACCTAGTTATTGTAAATATTGGATTGAGATATTCAAATATATGATTAAGATCTCGTTTGGGATGGCTTTCTTATTGCTTCTTAAAGTAATTTTTTAGTAAAAATATTAAATTTTTTATACTAAAAAGTTACTTTAAGAAGCTGTATGATAGTTGTCTCAAACGAAGCCTAAATCTTTTTATGAGTTATGCGATCTTTTCTTCATTTTAAGAGATTTAATGCAAATCTTGTAATTAATTTTATGTCTATAAATTCATGCATTATTAGCACAAAAAATGGTGACCTAGAAAGAGTGGTTTGGCATTCTATAATTATGAGTAAATAAGCAGGAGGGAAAAAGAGGGGGAGGTGGGTTGCCAACTATGAAATCCAAGGGAGGGTTTTGTATTTAGTGCATATTTATAGGATGGATTTTGCTTCTACAAGAAAAGGAGATGCTAGTTTTTATTCCATCAAAATATGAAGGTTTTTATCACAGTAGGGAGAAATTCTCGCAGTAGGAAATTGAAAATAGTAGTAAAAACAATAATGCCTCATTTATGTGGAACTCTCATCTTTCAATCAATGTTATAGATAAAATAGTATATATATATATATATATATATATTGGGACAGTTAGGGGATTCAAATATGAGCCGCGTAGGAGGAAAAGCTTCGCCTAACCAGTGAGCCGCAAGCACAATCTCAATATTTTTATCATTATCCTCAAATTTGTTTGAAGAGAAATCAGTGAACCTTGCTTTGAAGTCTAATCAATATTTGATTTTTATGCAGCCATATGTATAAGTGAATTTGTTTGATCCACACAAACTTCCTTGTATTCATGGCCTTTTGTGTGTTTGTTTTTCATTTTAATTTAATTTTTTCTCAAAGTTGCAAACTAGAAAGCTTTTAAGTTAGAGTATGGAGAATGAAATGATCAAAATCGTTAAGTTTGATAGTCATAATTTCAAGTTTTAGAAGTTGGAGATAGATGATTATTTATAGTGGGTAAAACTTCATTGGTCATTGAAAGGAGTAAAGTTATAGTCACTCTATCGAGAAGAGTGAGAGTTTATAGATAAATAAGCTATATGGATTATTCGTCTAACCCTTATCATTATCATCACCTTTGACATCCTTGATAAGAGAAGTATGGCAAACATCATAAAGGCTCTCTTCAATATACATGAAAGTCTCTATAATCAATAATATACATATAATGTGCAAAGTTTTCAGTCTTAGTTGTTAGAAGCGACTTTGCTCATTGAAGAAAACGAGTTCAACCCATTCACAAGACACTTGAACTCTATGAATATTAAGTTGGGCAGTGATACTCATGCTTTTCAAATAAAAATCTAAAAGAAGAGTCAAAGGAAGATATTTAGGATGTATTGATACTCAATGTAAATAATTCAATAGAAATATGGACATTAGACTCAAGGGCATCTTTTCATTCTTTTCAAATAAAAAATTAATGATAAATTATTACACATAAGTATGAAAAATTATACATTGTGGATGAAGAGCACTTAAATGTTGCGGGTATAAAAAATATATGATAATTAAGATAACATATGAAAAGACTTTGGAAACTAAACAAAGTTAGACACATTCTTGATTTAAGGAGAAATTTGATCTCCATTGGACAAGCAACTATAGAAGAATGTCATGCCATTCTTAAAGTTAATAATTAAAAGTGATGAAATATGCCTTTGTGATTGCTTGAGCACAAAGACAACCACTATCTAGGCTGCCACTAGCAAAGGAATTGGAGTTTCCATAAATGTAGAGACATTCAAATCTATAGCATAAAAAGTGGACAATATGAGTGAGAAAGGCCTAAAGATTTTCCATGCAAAATGTACATTTTTAAGTTTGAAGTTTGTTAAATCTACCTTCGTCAAAGATTGTATTTATGCAAACAAAGGCATGTTAGTTTCTCTAAGTTTATGAGATGATTAAAGATTACAAAGCTAGAGTTGATGCATATAAGTATACAGGGGTTGCCTCTGTCACTTTCTTGACAATATATTGCACTATGCCACCTTCATAGGCGACAACGTGAAAAATGTGTGATTTTTTTTTATGAAAAATAAATTTGACTATTCTCAACTTTTATGAAGTGTAAAAGGCTAGTGGAGAATGAAAGTAGTGTTTGCAGTCAAATTAGATTTATATTTTTATTTGAAGAAATTGCAAATAGCATTAAACTGAAGAAAAGATGACAAACAACTTAAGTGATAGAAAGTCCATCACATTATTCACTGACCATCCTAACAAACAATGGAGGAAGATTATTAAAAGAGGAAATATCCCAAAGGAAATCCCCACAAATTGATAAGGAAGCACAATAATCAGTCACCTTATTACAAAGCCTATTATATAATGAAAAATAACAAAATTAAAATACCTAAGAAATAGAAATTTTCCGTCACATTGTCTTGATCGAACCTCTTCTTCAAAGAGTTATGACAAGATCTCATAATATTTATATTATATCCTTCAATAATAATGCCTTGTATGTCATATTCTAATTCTTGCAATACATCTCGAATAGTAAAAATTGCAAGCAATTTCAACTGTGCAATATCCCAATGCAACATTTTCCTCCCATACGGAAGTAGAAATCTATCTTTATAATCTCGAACAATACATGCAATTCCTGCTTGATTATTACTTAAAAGAAATGCATCAACATTATTTTTTCCAACGAGGAGGAGGAGGATGCCAATATGATTGAGTTAGCTGTGGAAGCTGTTTAGCATCCCAGAATTCGTTGATTGGATTTAGATATGGATTTGTAGAAGATGTAATGATATCAACAGCAGCTAATGTAGCAATGGATACTTTAAGTTCATGCTTATATAAATTTATATGTTTCTAAGATTGATAAACCGCACTGCAATACATTTGAACCTTCCTTGTATTACGATTCGTCTTTCTCTCTAATTCAACAAAGCATTCTGATGAGGAATTAAAAATAGGAATTTGAAATACCCACTACTTAATGATTTAAATAATTTCCCTCAATTTATTACACGTTACAGCAACATGTTCAATATTTTCAACAACATTACAGCCTCTGACATTCATTCCCATCTTTCAACTTCCTACGAGCTAACCAATCATTTGTAGGTAAGGTATTTCTACATAATCTCCACCAAAAAATTCTTTCTCTAGGAATTAAATTTAGTAATTTCAACCATTTAAAATTTCTATCTTCATTCATATTCAAATTCTGGAAAGATTTCTTAAAAGTTAAAGCTGTAATAGTCTTGCCTTACATAGAATTGATTAATTGAGGTTTGTCTTCAATCAACTGTTGATTCACTGGAATATGCATAACATAATTCACTAATTGCTCACCAAACATCATTTGAAGTTTATCAATATTCCATTTACCATTCTCCTGAAGCAGATAATTTACATTCTGATTTTATAAAAAGTGAATATTAACAAAAGTCCACCAGCTGTTCAAATCTCTATCCCAGATCTAGATGTCTTCTAGTATGTCAATATTCCTTCCATTAGAAATCTTCCACCTGATTATTGGCCTGATATGTAATGCTCCTTCTAGAAGAATTTTTTACGTTGCCGAGGAGTTTCTTCTGATGTCACCGTTCCAACATCACCTCCATACTTAGCAATAATATTCCTGCTAATTAGTGAGTTTGAATTTTGAACAAATCTCCAAGCCAATCTAGCTCGCAAAGGCCCCTGTCTTGAAACAATTTAAAAAAGGCCTAATCCTCCATTCTCCAAAGGAAGGCAAAGTTGGTCCCAAGCCACATAATGTAATCCCTAGCATCCTTGGGAGAGCAAGAAATGATGAATAAAAAATCTTGGATTAGTTACACATTGCATAATCCAATTAGAGAATTTAGATGGCATTCCCATACATTTGAGTACTTGGGATATTGAATCCCAACCCATACTATCATATGCCTGCTCCATATCAATTTTTAAAGCCACTAATCCTTTCCTTGCGATGGAATATCTGAATTTGTCAAAAATTTCTTGAGCTAACAAATAATGATCCGACAAGAACAAAAGCAAACTGTTCTGAAATAATTTTTGGAATAACCCACTTCAATCTGTTAAGAATCATGATTATAGCCACCTTATAAACAGTTAAACACAAACTAATTGGCCTAAATTTCAAAGGTTCCATAGCATTACAAATCTTTGGTGTGAGTATAATCAATGTATCTTTCCAACTCAATGACATACACCCAATTTCAAAGAAACTAATTAAAGCTTTACAAAGACCTTCCTTCATAATATGCCAATAAGTCTTGAAGAAAGAATGCGTTATACCATCAATTCCATGAGATTTATTGTTTCCTAAGCATCTTACAGCCTCCCACATCTCTTCCCGAGTGAAATCAATTTCCAATAGAGGCTTTAAAGAATGATCTACATGGTGTTCCAAATTAAAGGTTGGCCAATTCTCTAAAGAACATTTTCTTTCCCTCCATTTGTTTTGAAAAAAACTATAAAAACAGCCATTAATTCGGAAGGTTTATCAAGCATCCTTCCATCATAATCTTTCACTTGAAAAATTATGTTACCATTTCTCCTTGCTGTAGCGAAGGTATGATAGAATCTGGTACTGGAATCTCCTTCTTCCATCCATCTAGCTTTTGCTCTTTGCCTCCACCAAGTAGCAATCCTCGCCAAGGTAACATTAAGCTCATGAACTTTACACTATAATTGAAGTGATTTTTTCTAGATTTAGGCCAACCGAACATTCCTCATCTTGTAGTTGTAGAATCTACTTGCAATTCATCTTTTAGATTATTCAATTCCTTGACTTTATATTTTCTCTAAAAGTACAAAGCCTGAAGTGATCTTCTAAATTTCCTTTAAATTATATCAGAAGAATTACCACAATCCTTTTTCTCCCAAGCTTTTCGAACAACTCCAAAGGAAGCTAGATATGATGACAAAATATTCTCAAACCGAACTACTCTGTTCTAAGGAACATTGGAATTGTCCAATTTGAGAACAATTAGATAGTGGTCAGAAGCAACCCGAACTACATGTCTAACCACAGCAAAAGGAACACATTTTAGTGCTTCTAAATTCAGCAAGCATCTATCCAATTTCTCCAAAATCTGAGCTGAACCTTCCTTATTATTGCACCAAGTAAATCTAGGACCAATACAATTTACCTCATAGAGATCATTCTAGCCATGAAATCTCTCATCTCTTGAGGGCCTTGAGACATAGAAATTTTTTTCCCTCCCCTCTTATCTTCCTTATGAATAATGCAATTAAAATCTCCCCCAATCACAGTTGGAACATCTTTGATATTTATATGGAGAGAACTATTCTATAAATTCAATAACAAAATAAAGTAGCTTATATCATGAATAGAACTTTTAATGAACGTGCAAGGCATATGAGATTGCACATGTCTTCTTGAAGCCTTTCAGGTGGATGCAAAAAATTTAGCTATATATATCTAGTCAATGAGGACTATATATTGTACTCAACTTAAAGTTTTTTGAAGAAGCCTAGCAAATAAGGAAGTCTGTTTGCCAAATTTGAATATTTTTTACTGCCTATCATAGTGTTTATATTGATAGAGATGAGCTCAACTATAAATTTGGGACCGTGAAGGTAAAATAATTTTTACAAGTGAAAATGTTTTCTTTAATTTTTATAAGTGTGAATATTGTTATTTTTTTTCGGGTTACTGTGTTGTTTGTTGAATAGAGTAACACTATAACTAGTTTTACTAGAAGTTTATTATTAGCGGCAAGCTTATCAAACTGCATATTTATTAATAATTTTCCTTCTTTATCTGGCATCATCATCGTCATTGTTCCTTCTCCTTCTCCCCCTCTTCTCTCTCTATTCATTTATTATAATTCTCTCTTTCTATCTTCTCAAATCCCTCCTGTTTTAGCAATTTTCTTTTTTATTAATAATTTTTTTCTCTTTGTCTCTCTCACATCATCATCATCATTATCATAAGTGTTCTATCTCCTTCTCATGTTCTCTCTCTACTCATTTACTCTAGTTCTCTCTTTCTCTTTTCAAATCCCTCTTGTTTAAGGAACCTCTCCTATCTCTTTCCTGCTCAACTCTAGTTCCCATCCCCCCATCTTTAATATTCTCTCCCTTCGCAATAAGTGCTTTGGAGGCCTATGACATTTTCTTGTGCGGGTTGCAAGCTAGATGCACATGCTTGCATGAAGGGGAAGTGGTTGAGGGAGTAAAAGTAGGTCATGATTATTTAGGAATCTAGATATTTAAACTTAATCATTCAAGGACACGCTTGTTGGACTTATTGAACATGCATGTTTGCTATTTTTTTCTCATTTTTTAATTGGACACAAGGATGGTGTGTTTGATATGTGTCGAATGAATGTCTTACATGTTTCGTGCTATGGTATGTCGGACACTAGATGCTATTTTATAATGGCTTGTTAGTGCATCGTAATTTTTAGCTTTTTAAGACTAAGGGGATAATAAATCTTGCTAAGATGCACCCAAAAGTGGTATAGGTAGAAATGTTGATGCTCTATAAAGCCTTATTTAATTTCCATGAATGATAATCTGGAGGTACCATGCACATTAGTCACTGATCACTAAGTATATTACAATTTTATCTCCTAGTGGAAGGTTGTTAAAATTATGGAATAGAAAACATCCCCTCAAATTTTTACAACATATTAGATCTTTTATTATTTGCGAACATTAGATTGAAAATTTTTAGCATATGATTACATTTTTTTGTGAGCTTTGAGATCTATTGTAGCTTAAGAAATGTTGTAAAATATTATAACTAATTACATGTATTTGAATTTATGTCTTTTACTTCTATAAATAAAGCCTTGTAAGGGATTTGACATCCTACAATCACAAAGAAATATAGAAATGAGAAATTATACGGGAGAGGGCCTACAAATATGTGGGAGTTTTTTGTTTTCTAGGTGCTTAAAGGAGTGAGATCTTTTGTATTTTCGAGGATAAAGATATTTCTAGTTTTGATTCCATATTAAAAAAAGCCTTTAGTCATAATATGGTGAAGCTCTAGGGAAAAGAGATAAAAAGAAAATAATAATAATAACAACTTTTGCATGAGGCTCGCATCTTTGTGACAAATAGTTTGCACTCCCTCTCAGCATTCATATAGTAAAAATGATATCACTATTCTTATCTCTACTCCAAATCCATTATCTTTAACTTCATGAATTTAAAAAAAAAAATAAACTTTACTACATTTTCAGAATGAAATTTGTGATTATTAGATATTTTCATGTCATGTTCTTTAGGTTTGACTATAAGGGTGAGGTTATATTTTTTATTCTCATGGATCATTAGAGCATTACTCAAAATTAGGTTCTAATCATAATTAAAGGAATACTTACATTTTAATTAATAGTGATTTTCATTTTAAAAATATTATTAAAATTGACCTTTTAGTCCCATTATTTTAACTAAATTATTTTACCAAAAGATACACTTAAAATATGTATGATGTTTATACTAATCAAGTAATGCTGAGGGGTAATGATTTGTCTTAAAATTATGAGAGAATTACACAATGACATTTAAGGAGTGTGGCTCTTTCAAATTTACACTAAGTTCTAATTTCATAATGCATTTTTTTAACACATTATTTTTTGGGCTTATGATTCTAAACATAAAAAATAACAAGAAATTAGGATAATAAAAGTTACAATCTAATCAAACATAATTCTTCATATGAGAATGTGATCTATGTGGATCTCAAAATACTCAAAAGCAGTGAACCAAACCTTTTTTTTTTTTGCTCAAAACATGCATTGTCTTAGAGATCAAATGTATTCTAAAAAAACAGGAGTTCACTATTAAAATAATCATCTCACATGAGGATTCCAATGACATCCTAACCTAATCATATTAGACTGATTAAAATTTCCCAAGATCAAGACATTCTCTTAAAGTGATGGATATTTTTATAAAAAAATGGTTAACAAAGTTTGTTATTTAATGACACCCCAAAATTTGATCCACAAAAATTCTCAATTATTCCAATCAATACATTAGAATTTTGATCTATTAAGTCTTTGAAAATTGTGGAATAAAGATATAAAAGATGATAGTTCTTGATTAGAGACTTTGCTAGCAATAGTTGTTTTCAATAGCCGGTCCTAATCCGAATGAGTTGATCAACTTGACATAGTGGTGAGACCGTTCAATCAATTCTTGATCAAGCTATTATATTATTTTGCTCAAAAATTGTTGAATATGAAAATTTTCAATATAATTCAAATAATGATTGAAGTGAGATAATATTAAATTTTAAATCATACAGAATTTAGAGCTTTGACTATCACTTGAAGGTATATTGGTCGTTTCTACTATTCTTAGATCCATCCTACATCGTTTCAGCCCTTATTTTTGAATTACATTATCCTCAACTTTTTTTTACAGATTCGAATAATCCACCTTTCAAGAGAGAGTCTACCTTATATATCCTCCAATCATCTTCAGTTCATTGGGTCCCTCTTAGAATATGGATGGCCCTACTTCGATCACCTTAAGTTGCCTATAAACTTCAAATTGTGTAGTCATCCACTACATCTAGGAGAGGATTTGAATTGACTGCCATCAATCACTAATTGACTTTAGGCCATTCTATTCCTAATTGGAGAGAGATTATTATGATCATCCTCAATCATGCTTATGATAATGATATACTATCTCCATTCAGCCACAACTCAGCATAAGTATTCTTTGCTATAGCACTGCACTCGGTTAGACTTGTTGCCACTTCATCCTACCACTATAGGAAAGTCAACTTTTTGCGGCGGAAAAATCCGTCGCAAACTAAGGAAAATGGTCCTAAAATACGATTTGTTGCGGAATATAATACAACTTAAAAAGTGAAGTCGCAAAATTATTTGCGGCGAAAAAAAAAATTCGCCGCAAATATTTCCGACGAATTTGAGACGGATTTGTGGTAGAATTAAAAAAAATAGAAATTTTGGGCAGGCTGCCCACTGCCCACGCTTGAATGGCCTGCCCACTGCCCGAGCTTGACCAACTGCCCGTCGCCCTCTCCCGTCTGACCAGCTGCCCCTCCCACCTAACCGGCTGCCCGCTGCCCTCTTTGCGCCTAACCCACTGCCCACGTCTGATCGGACTGCCCGGGATTCAAACCTGCACCACTCTTATACCAACTCCCTTCTCCACTCGGCCGTAGAGACAAATTAAAAAAAAACTTTTTTAAAAAAATTTATATTATAACTCTGCTTGCGGCGACAATTTTCGCCGCAAATTGGTGGAGGAAATTCAGCCACAAATCCGTCTCAAATTCATCACAATTTCTGACAAAAATAATCCGCTGCAAAGTCCATCGCAAATCCGCCATAAACTACCGACTTTTCTGTAGTGTGAAGCCACTTTCTACCATTACTATTGTGATGTAACTACTAAGGGCATTATTGTCTTTATATACACTCCAAGTTAGAAATATAAACACCTTGATACTGCTGTAATGAATATACCTAAAAATAAGTTCATTTAGTATATTTTTCTTCCTGCTATTTTCCCATATGCTATCAAGCTCAGTTAATGCACACTTCATTACTCCTTGTTTAAGTTTCAACATCTTATTGACTTGGAGTCATTCCTTCCATTCTCCTTGCAAGAGTAGGTATGTCTCAACTACTTTTAGTCGCCCTCTGACTTTCAATGCCCCCTACTTTTATGAGAGGGAGAGGGATTACCTCAACCACTCTTAATTAATCACCAACAGCAACTTTGAGATGTCCAGCCTTTTTTTTCAAAAAGAGGGATTGATATGATTGTCTTTTGTTACATACTTATTTTAGATCATTTAATTCAAGAAGAAGAGGGATAATCCCGATCACCATTAATAGCTTTTAATTGCCCTCTGAATTTTATGTATTGGTCTAGACAAACATGACATCAGCTCATTCAATTCACTGTTTCTTTTTGGGCCTCAATGCCAGCAAATTTCAGGAGGATTCTTTTCCTGACATAATTACAGATGCTTGCAAGTTGGACTAGTTGGCCAGACTCAATTGCTCTGCCCCTATCTAAAAATTAGAGAAAAATGCAGAGTTTCTCTTTGATGTGATTGCTCACGCACCTAGGGATAAAAATCCATCCAATTTCCCATGAAAATTTACAGTTTGAAGCCATGTACTTTGAATGGGGCTCAAACTACCCCACAGGGCTTAGCTAAATGGGTGGGCGAGCGTTGTTGGGGACCCCCCACCTATGTTTGATTCCCCTCTCTAGCAGTGCGACTCCTTAAGTGAGGAGAAATTAAGTATGTGGACCGGCACCTATGGGGCTAGTTGCCACTAGACCCATCGGAGAATTAGTTACTCAGTCAAACACCTCCTCTATGAGAGTAGCAGCGGGTAGATACCCCTGTTCAAAAAAAAAAAAAAAAGGTTCAAACTCAGTACGCTTTGTTTAAGGACCAAACACCAAGCGCAACTTCAACCAAGGTTTGTCTTTTCTTTACAATGTTATTTTATTTCTGACTTTACTATTACTTTCTTGCTCGAACTGCGTTCATTATACCCTTAACAGTTCAGTATTTTATTATTATTATTCTTAATTTCGCCAATTAACAATGAGTAAGAGTGTTCAAGCTTTTCCATGCAGAGCCAATGAACCATTCATATATTCTGCAAACAATAGATTGAGCTTAGGAACTGCGAGATTTTACAACTTCGGCACTCATAATTTTTCACAACAGAAGTACTTTTGAGCATAAAATTTCTCTATATATGAATGCTTTTTTATGTATGTGAAGCTTCACCAATGCTCGCTAAAGCGACTGTAGCAGCTATTTATCTCATCTGATGGGGTCGGGCTATCAAGTGTCCCCTCACATGAACGCTCCACATATAATTAATAGAGATGGGCCAGGTGATTTTTAAACTATTGAATTCCACTGCTTAAATTATATTTTGATTCTTGCCAAATTTGGTACTAACTTTTATTTTTTTTTCTTCATAATAATAGATTTTAGGACATGAGATTTCTTACTGCGGTTATTTTTCAAATTTTGATTCACCTATATTTTACTTGTGTGAGTGCGGCAAGTGTTTATTGGAGCTAACGCATCTACTTGATGGAGCCCGCATATTGAGTGCAGTTAATAAATATCTCTTCTATTGATCCTACACCTCCTCATTGTAAGGAGAAATTATTATGTCGGAGTCCGGACGGGAAGAACCGTCCGGACATATAAGTATACACACTGTGTATAAATTTGTACAGAGTGTGCATCAAATTTTTATACACATTGTGTACTCACAGTCCGAACGGTTCTTCCCATTTGGACTCCACACAAAATAATTTCTCCATTGTAAGCCACACATGATATGTGCTTGCCTTAATGAAAGTGATGGAGGAGATGAAAAAGAATTGGTCTTTTAGATGAGTGATTAACAAAATTTAATCATAATTTTGTCTAGAAATTATTAATGTGTGCAAGAACTCCATCTCCACAATGAAAACTAAAGCCCCCCTACAACGTGATCACAAGATCTTGTACACTCTTACTTTCATTCAACTTAGACGACATTTATATGAGCTAGACATGCAAGATAAACACCTAAAAATGATGGCAACAAGAGAGATTTTTTCAAAGAAATATTCTACTTTAAGTAAACTCCATCTTATTATTACAAGCAAAATGATTCATTTAGAGAAGGTTGCCTGCAGCTGATCTAGAGATTACAGTTTAAATAATGAAAAAGGTCTCCCTTTACCGTAAGAATATATGGATACAGAGAGAGAGAGAGAGAGAGAGAGATGCATCAATAATGTTAGAACCTATGCAAGCACGTGAGGCCCTGTTATATATGAAGCCATCAACTACTCCATTGTTCCCTCCACAGGCCGCCACCAAAAGAAGGTTTGTTCTCTCTTGCAACCGCTTTATCCAAAAGTGAATCAAAGTCCAAGGAATGGCCATGTGAGCTGTGAATTCTTCACTTTCTATTGACTACACTTTTTCTGAGCAATCTATGCAGCGATGATGCAAGCAAACATGGGACCTCTCTAATTTGGCCCACAAGTATTATAATCTGCTTGCTAGATCTCTTAACCATATGCTCTTTGTCCTTATTGGCCAGCTTCCATGAAACAGTGAGACAGAGCCTTAAAGCTCCTGCCAACATTGTGGTCTTGACAGTATAGTATGCTTTGGTTTCTGCTTTAACATATCTTTTTCTCAAAGATTCTCCTCATCTCATCCACTAATACTGTTATCTACTGCATTTTCTTTTCCTCTTGTGCCACATGGTGTCACTCATTCTTGCTTCACATATATATATGCTTGTAGCACTAGGGTTTTGCTTTTGATCATTGTATGTGCATATGAATCTAGGTAGCTTGCTAGGGTGTACTTGTTACTTTATTGAATAATGATTAAAGTCATGACTTGCTAGCTAGCCAATTCAAACATCTTTCAGAGATCTTTATTATTTCACAGTGTGGTGTTGGTGATGTATTTAATTAGCTTTTGATCATTGTATGTGTATATGAATCAAATTTTAGGTCGGGTTTGGGTCAATTCGAAAAATCGGGTTTGACCCAAAAAAAATTGTGGCATAGTGAATAAGGATGGCAGCGGCTTACGAAGCGACGGAGGCGGCGATTAAGCCTAATGGAGAACACGCGGCGGCTGGCGGTGGAGCAGGTGAGGAAGATAGTGCGGCTGGGGGAGATGGGATGGCCTATGCAAAAGGTGGACTCAATGCCTGTGGTGGACGCGCGGCTCGCCGGCCGTGGACGGGAGATGGAGGCTGAGGCATGGGAGCAGGGTGTCAGCAGCTGCTCTCACCTTTTTGGCTCTTTAATAACCGTGGCTCCTCGACTTCGCTCGTGTGCTCTCCCTACTCGACTTCAGGGTTCAAGTCTTTCATTAAAAATACAGGTGCGGAACAGCTCCACTCCTTCGACGACGTTTCTTTCGATCTGGTCGGTGGCAGCTCGCCATTTTTTGTTGGATCAGAAGAAAAGATGACGACTGGTTGGTGGGTCGTGTCGGGTTGACTCAGATCTGAAGCAGGTCAGGTTTGGGTTCGAGAAAGTGACTCGTTTTTAAGTAACATATTTTGGATTCGAGTCGGGTCAACTAGTGTCGAGTCAGCTCCAGGTTGGACCCGAACCCGACCTGTGATCTGTGACATGATTTTGACAGCCCTAATATTAAGTAACATATTTCTAATTGATTGATGCTTATTTTTTCAAATACTTATATCACAAAAAGAAATTATTTATAATTTTTGTCAAATTCTAATGTGCAATTTCTTTCATCTATTTATTGATTTTTATTCTGATTTATAAAATTAAACATGATTTAATCTAGGCAAATTTTTTTATTATTTTCTTATATTATACTTTAATTCATTCCGATCTAACTCTAAGCCACAAAAAAATTCTCAGCCTATATGATTGCTGCTGATCATTGTTAATTAATTCGATGCAAAGTTGCATGTAAGACAAACATGCACGCATTACAATGCAATTAGTTAATCAAATTTTTTATTTGTTTTCAGTAATGGGGTAGACAATCATGCCCCCAGTCTTAAAGAAGTGATGTTCTTCAAGAAAATCTATAAGAATGGCAAATAAATATTGAACTAATTAAGATGGAGACTTGGCAAACCGGTTTAACATACAAAATTGCTTATTTTATGTGAAGCTATAATATTTTATTGTCAATACATTCTACTATTTTTTTATTCTTTTGATGTTTTTTTAATATAATTTTTTGCTAAGATTAATTACAACTTATATAATAATAATAATAATAATAGTGTATAAGCTACCAATTATTAAGATACCATAAATATAATATGTAAGTGAACCAAATAATTCATCATATAAATTTTTATATCTTCTTTTTATTTTTGGATAGTTTTTACGGCAATTTTGTTAGATATTGGTCTAATTTTAAGTAGATTATATCTTAAGTGTATTTTATCTTGTTTTAGCTTATAAATATGGGTGGCTTTGTAGTGTGTACGGAGGTCAAAAAATAAAGATTAGCCTTGTTCTATTTTTCTTCCTCTATTCTCCCCCTCTACCTTTCTCCCTCTCATCCAAGAAGAGCAAGTTCCTTCTCAAGAATCCTAACAAATTTATTTCAAATACTTTAGGACTAGTCATCCTCCTTTACATTCCAGATGTATTTTCGATAAAATGAGAAGTCTATTAGATAATTTTTTTCGATGCAACAAAAGACAAGCGATGTATTTTTTCATTGTAAAATGTTCTTTGATCCTTTGACGTTTGAGGTTATCTGATTAGTAAAAATGATCGGATCTATCTTACTAAATTTTCGAGCATTTATTTTGTTGAAATTTGATAAGAGTTTTTTAATCTTGAAAATCACTTTAAAAAGTCAGAGGAATGTATTTCAACCATTAGGGTTAGGAAGTCGAATTCACTTTTCAATTTTTTTTTACTTGAATAATAGTATAATGACATTAAATAAGTAGAATGATGGTTAGAACATTAGTTTTAATAATAATAATAATAATAATAATAATAATAATAATAATAATAATATATGAGGGATAACTAAAATGGAATTAACATCAAATTAATTTATGATATCATAACAATAAATTTTACAATTTGATTCATAAATTTAAAAAAAATGTATAATTAAACAGATAAAAAGAGATAAATTCTCAAAACAAAATTTTAAAAATGATACATCTCCCTTTTTCTATTTATAATTGCACAAAATTTTGAATTTGCATAACTTTTTTTTTTAGAACGGAGATATCTACCCGCTGCCACTCTCTTAGGAGGCATATAACGGTGTAACTAATTTCTCGGCGGAACCTAACGGAGCCAACCCATAGGCGCTAGATCCACGCTTTGCTACTCCCCTCAAAGAAGACAAGCCGCTTGAGAAGGAATTCAAATATAAGTTGGAGAATTTCCAACCATACTCGCCCGCAACCAAGCCAAATCGGATGGGTTTTTGCATAACTTGAATCGGATCTTTTTTTATGAAATATTCCTCAAAAGAATATAGGTTCATTGGTAGCCCTCTCTCCCAATCAAACATGACATCTCATCATAGCTTCTCGCTGCTTATTGCAATAAAATAAAAAAAGTGTACTGCTCCTTTCCACGAAAAAAGGAACCACTTTTTATCAAAGAGCTATCTGAAAACCTAACACTAAACATAGCCATATCATTACTGTATCAGAAGAGTTTAAATAAGGATTAGTTTGTAGTGGTAGGAATGGTATCAGGACTGTGAGAGAGCCATCATTGCAGCACTCCCATTTCTGAACATCTAATAAAAAATGTATTACCTGTAAAGTCCAGATAAAAAATTATCTCCGAATTCAGCATGTAATAATTTTTCTATTAGAGAGATTAAAATTCTTAAATTTATTTTTTGATTAATATAATATAAATTTTTTATCTATCATTAATTTTGACATATTATTATGTCCGGATATTGATCGTACTCAGGGACTAATAAACAGGCGCCACATCAAGAGGCGCACGATACGGAGCTGTGGTACCGCTCGGTACCGCAAAATAAATTAATGTTTATCATTAAATATTTGAATATATTTTTTTCTTAATCAGAATATAATTCTCATAATTAAAGCATAATTGCCTAACCCCTCTATTCAAGATGATCCAAAATCTTTATCATTAAAAAAAAAAAAAAGATGATCCAAAATCTTGGATAAAGATTTAATATAATTAAAAAAATAAGTATTTTTAATTCTATTAAATTTTAAAATCCTCAAAGCTAAAAAAAATTGATTTTGCCTTCAAATATAGAAAAATAATATAATCATTTTCTAAAGCATATTTTCCATCAACACAAATAAAAAAAAATCCCGAATAGAAAAAGGCATGTGATCATGCCAAGATGTGCTATTACAGTTTTTTATTTTATTTTATTTTATTTTATTTAAATTGAGGTGTAATTAAAAGTATCATTTAGTGTACAAGTTTTAATTTTGGTTTTATTTTCTTAAAGAATATTGTTGGAGTTGTCAAATTTAGATCGACTCTTATTAGTTTATATTTTTGATTATCGTAAGCTTCACAGATATATCGGGGTCCAAGAGAGTAGCGCCCCTTGGCAGGATAATTTTGACTGTGAGTGTAATTTTGTAATTCCGTTTATTTTTTTGGTCAAATTTTACCCTATAAATATGTTCTAAAAGGAATAGGATTCATAAGCCATTTGTACTCCGTCTCCTTTTTTCTATAATGAAGCCGTTCTCTCTCCTCCCCAGTGGTTTTTCCCAGATTTGAGTTTTTCATATAAATCTCTTGTGTTCGTTTATGTTTTGCAGATTGTGATTTATTATTTCTTTTTGTATTTGGTTCCTTGTTCCCTAACGAACATTATCATTATTTATGTGGAGAAAAGTAATTTGACCAAATATAATCAAATAAAAATATGCCTATATTGAATAGTTAAGACTTAAGAAAATGAACTCAAAATAATTATTCAATATCAGTTTCTTTACTTAAGGAAGAAAATTATTATCCTTATTAAAATTTCAATTAGTTTAATGACCTTTAGATGCGTTAATATTTATTATTAACTCAACATTTTAAACTTAATTAGCACAACGACAGAAGTAATCTTCACCAAAACATCGGGCCCCACCTTGCCGATTGCCCATTGATAGAGTACCACATACAAATCAGTAAGTAGTCTTCGACATGTACGTGAGAGCCATGCCTCGACGGAGTCCACCCATTGAATAGACACCATTAAGTAGGAGCACATCTGCACGACTGCACATGCATAGAAATGAAAGTGAAAATGAATTTTTCATTATCATTATTTATAATCTTCTCTCTGCCTAACACATTCTTTTAGGGGTATAAATTAGTCGAGTTGAGTCGAGTCAAATAATAGTTTTATGGAGCTCGGCTCATCGGTCAGTAAGTCGGCTCGAACTCTAGCTCGAGCTCAAAAGGTGAGTTCGAACTCGAGCTCTCATTCCACTGTAAACGAGCTCGACTTGCGAGCCCACGAGCTGAGACTCATCAAGTTAAACTCATTAGCTCGATAAACTCGACTAGCAAGCCCATAAATGAGTCGAGCTCAAGCCAGCTGGACTCACTTACTCGCTCTAGCTCTCTCTTTCTCTCTCTCTCTCTCTCGTATTATTGGATTAATATAATGGGCCCATGCTACATGAATTATATTTATGTTTTGGATGGGACAAAGGAAGTAGAGGAATGGAGGAGAGGGGCTTGCAGGCCTAAAGAGGAGAATATATTTTCCCAGAAAAAAAAAGGGGAGAATATAATAATTATAATATAGAATGGGACACAGAAAATAATGGAGAGAGCGACAGAACATGAATGAAATTCGCTAATGATTAATTTAATAAGTACTACAAAGTAAAACTTTTTTTATTTCGATGATATCTCTTTATGAATAAAAAAATATGTTAAAAAAAATTGATTTAAAAAAATTTTTTTTGGGAAATTTTGGGCCGTATCATTGATCAATAAAAATTACAAGAAAAAAAAAAAATTGTAGTCCAGAATCTCTAACAATAAAATGAGATGAGGACTCACAAGAAGCAAAAACCCAATAAGGCTAAAGAAACAAAAGCTTGAACAGTTTGAAGGACTCAGGTAGCTCAAGTTTAAAATGCATGTTACGGGTCAGAATATCTCGAGAGGGACAAAACAAGAGCCAAGGCCTTGGTTGCCAATATGATCGTCCAAGGGCCAACTGAATAATCAGCATTCATCATTTTAAAAGTCTTAAGAGCAAAATATTTTTTGTGACATATAAAGAGATCGGTCAAAGATTTTATCATTAGATGATTGCAGCTATACAATGATGTGCTCAAAGAATTAAGAAAATGTAATATAGATCATTTTTATCAGGTTTGGTTTCAATCCTTATTGGTAATGATTTTCAAGCATGGGCGGATCCACCTTAAGGGGGGGGGGGGGTAAGTTATCTCCCTTCATATATTTTTTTAGTCTTTATTACAAGGATTTTTAGGCAATTGTCCACCCTAAAAGTTTTAAAATACTATGTTCTTTAGGCAACTGCCCCAATATAATTAAACACATTGTATAGAGATGTTATTATTAGGGAACGATGAACCAAATACAAAGAGAAATAGTAAAGAAAATTCAACAATATCCTTACAATCAAAATAGGTCGAACCCCGCCCTTGGACCCCCCAACATATCTGCGAAGCGTACAACGATGAACAAATATGGGTCGACAGGCAGCGCCCTCGGAATAAATTTTGCTTGTAAGGATGTTTATAAAAAAAAAACTCAACACTTTTACTTATAAGTTTGCCCCCCCTGAAAATGAAGGCTGGATCCGCCCATGTTTTCAAGCTTATATTTTTGTGTCTAATCAGGTCAACTCAGAAACCCAACGGATCAGGTTCGTGTTGAATTTTATGACCCGTTTGCAAAAATGGGATGGATTCAGGCCATGTCAAAAAGTATTGGTTCAATTTCGGGTTCAACCCGAACCCCGACCCACAACTTGATCTTGCCACCCCTATCAATATAGCTCATCATAATATCAAAAATAGGAATGTTGAATATAAGACAATAAATATATCTATCAAAATAAATCATTAATGCACATCCATGAGTCATAGTGCTTATCTTCATTGTTAGCAATATGTAATTTATAACAATTACAAATAAACTTATAAATCTCTCATCATCATCATCATCATCCTAATCATCATCATCATCATCCTAATCATCATCATTTTCATATTTGTTCCTATCTTGCTCTATACTAATTGCACCACTTAAAACGTTATGTTGTTGTCGTATTACTCTTCAATCTTCTACCACATAACTAATTCTCACATGATGATGACAACTTTTTGATTTCTGTGACTCGGGCTTCATTTGAGACTGTTTTTTTATTGTTTTATAAAATAACTTTTTAGTATAAAAATTTTTACTAAAAAATTATTTTATAAAATAATAATGAAGTTATCTCAAACGAAATCTTAATTGAAAAACTGTTTATAACCTCCTAATGATTGTTAAAGCCTTACATCAAACCCTTAGCTAACTTTTTTTTTTCTTAAAAGATAGGTTGGTGGCTTTATATGCCTTGATTGCCTTCCATATTAGTGGCGCATTCTCATCCCACGTTCATGTCACTGTTGCAACAGCGAGAGAATGAAGGCAGCCATTCATCTTTAGTATTAATATATTGCATATTACTATGTGAGAACCTTTAGGCCTTTTGATGAGATGCTAATTATTAATTAAGTCAAATGCATCGAGGCTTACATTTTTACTGATTCATAATAATTTAGAATTTCGCTCTTTATTTTTTGGGCATAAATTTAAAGTCATGTAATTTTGAAATTTATTTATTATTTGAAAATATTATTTATATATGTTTGATCTTTGCATTATTACATAGTATTATACATTATAACTTGAAATACTACTTTTTTTGCATATTAATACGCAATATACATAACAATACATATAGATCTGATATATGAAACTTTACACGCATTTAATTCACATTGATGTTGAAAAAAATGTTTTATATATTTATTTAAATGAAAAAGACGACGAAATAAAAATACAAAAGAATATGAAAATAATATTTACATGATAATATTAAACTCATATAGCTTATTATTAATAATATTATTATTGTTGCGTCCTGAAATATTCATCGATAGAGAAATATAAAGTTTAACGTCTTAATTTTTTGTGAAGATCTAGTACACAGTTAGATAAAAGAGATGGTGTAGCGTTTATAAGATACACCATAATTTTTATGTGAAAACTCCTGAAAAGGAGGAAAAAACTAAGGGGTCTAGCCCAACTTGAATGAATCCACTAGTGTTTGTAGTCAATTAAAAATGAGGCCCTTCCTTAAGGGAAGGCCTTGGTTTGATATAGCAAATATACATCATATAGAGTGCATTACATGGTGGGAATTGGAAGAATAAGTATTGGCATGTTTGTTTAATCGGCAGGACCATAATCGGCAGGCAACAGTCGGCGGGCGACGGAGGTCGGAAAGACCGTCGTAAGGTGATGGTGGTCGGAAGGACCGTAGTCGGCGGGCAACGGAGGTTGGAAGACTATTGTCAAGTAATGGAGGTAGGAAGGACCATAATCGGCATTCAACAAAGGTTAGAAAGACCATTATCGAGCGACCGAGGTCAGAAGGGCTGTAGTCGGCGGGCGACGGATGTTAGAAAGATCGTAGTCTGGAGACGAAGGTTAGAAGGACCATAGTCTGGCAACGGTTGTCAGGAGAAAATCTAACGATAATCGGTGGCCGGATGTAAGTCCAATAATAATTAATGGCTGGGTAGAAGTCCAACGATGATCGGCGGCTAGACATAAATTCGACAATAGTCAGTGGCTGAGGGAAGAGGCGTTGCATATTGGAATGGAAGTAATAATATTTCTCAAATAAGGGCTGATCTGACCAAGTAAATTCCAGCAATTATCCAAAATCCATGAGCATAACTTGTTCTTAGAATGACATAGCTGGGCACTAGACTGGTCGCAGTGGAGCTCATCAATAGAGGAACCGTTGCACCCAACATAAAGCAATTGGGCTTTTGTTATGAATAATAAATTTAAATTTGGGCTTGACTTTAAGAGCAGTACCACATATGCTTTCCAGTAAACGGCCGATGGGGCGATGGGGGGCTTCCATGGGGAGGTATATCTAGCTACTAGCTAATTGGTAAGGGGGGAGGAGGAATTACAAATCCTGTAAATGATGGAGCAATTTAAGGCATATCTTCGAGCATACAAAGAAGGGATCCCAAGACCCCCTTGCACTTATGCTTGCAAGTATTAATCCAAGAAATGAGACGTAGTCCTTTTGCTTGAATATCCCCATTACATAAGAATTTAGCAATAGTTTTCCAATGGTTTTGCAAATTTTTTTAGGTATGATAGCACCTCTAATCCAATAAGCAATGGTGTTGGAGATAATATATTTAATAAATTGTAACCTACATGTAAAAGAAAGTAATATAGCTTTCCAGTCAGAGAGATGATTAGTAATTTTCTCCAATAAAGGAGAGAAATCAAAAAGTTTGGCTCTCGTGGTTGAAATGGGGATGCCAAGGTAGGCGAAGTATGAGATTGGATTGTTGATGAGAAGAGCAAAAGCCATGACAGAGGGAGAAGCATAGCAAGGGGAGATGATGAAAGAGCTTTTCTCGTGATTGACATGCAATATTGTCAACTCCACAAAAGCTTTTAGAATATCCATAAGAGTGTTATAGTTTTGAGTAGTAGATTTCCCAAAAACTAGCATGTCATTTGCATATAGAAGATGGCATATAGTAAAACTGTATATACTAAAGCTCTCAAAATCTTTAGCACATTTAGACTCATCAATCAGGCAAGAGAAGATATCCATAATTATTCTAAAAACACATGGGCTTAAAGGGCAGCCCTACCTTAAACTAGAGGATGAAGTGAAGTAGCCTTCCAGCACACCATCAATACATATAGAGAAGGTAACATCAGTTATGCATGCCTGATCCATGAGATAAAAATAGGAGGAAAGCCTTTTTGAGCTAATCTAGAGAGAAGAGATCTCCTAGAAACCATATCGAAAGCTTTCCTAATATCAAATGTGGCACAAAAGAACTTATATTTGGTGTTTTCTTGATTAGCTCTAAAATCTCAGCCGCTAAGATAATATTATCAGAGGACACGTGGTTTTTGAAGAAATTGGGTTGGCTTGGGTTAATGATTGTGGGCATGATAGGCTTAAGACAAGAGGCCATGATTTTAGCTATTATTTTGTAAAAGGTGTTATATAATGAGATAGGTTTAAAGTTAGAAAAGCTATTAACATGTTGCTTTTTGGGTACCAAGGCTATGGCAGTCGTTGTGGCAATTTTAGGAAGAAAGCTTTTGGAGAAGGAAGACTTCACAGCTTTACATACAATGGGGCCAAGAATTTGCCACCCTTTTTTATAAAAATCGAAGTGTTGACATCATTTTTGTATGAGTTTAACCAAACCTAAATTCAAATTCAATTCAAACCCGAATCAACTAAAATTCAAACTCAATCCAAAGTTTCAATTCAAAATCAAACCAAAGTCTAAGTCCATCAAGTGCATTCCATTTCACCTAAGTCCACCTAAACTCATGCAAGTGGCCTCTAGAAGCTCCCAATAACCATTTTAGGTGGCTTGACCATGTTGACTGGTCAACATCATCAAAATTACCAAAATACTCTTAAATGGTCAAATTGGGCCAACTTGAGCTAAAACTCCAAAGACAGTTAAAGGATATAGCCTTCTGCATGTGGGACTGCTTATTATTGCAAATCTGGGTTTAAAGATTATAGTTTTGATAATAACAAATATTTCTGTGTTCTATTTTTGATTGGCCAATATTTCAGGTACAAACGAACAAATGCAATTCAAACAAACTCAAGATCAGATCCGCGTGCGTTTAATTATAATTTTTACCTTTCTTGAGTCAAATGAAATGTAATTGATCCCCTAGCTAAGTAACCTTGCACACACACACTAAGGGGGAGAGTTTTAGTGAATAAGAGTTTTTATTTTCAATTTTTTGTTTATATCGTCTTGGACGATATTCCTATCATCTTGGACGATCTAGTGAAAACAGAAATCCTAATTAGGGAGACCAAGCTAAGTCGATTAATTAAGCAGATCGTCCTGGACAATCCTCTGATCGGACAGGATGATAGGCTCAAATCAGAAATTCTTAGCCGCCAGATTAACTTAGGCAAGTTTTATTTTTAGAGATTTGGTCTGATCATCCCGGACGATACGTGTATCATCCTGGACGATCCTTCATAATCATGCCTAAATTAGTCTGGCAATTAAGAAAAGTAATTATTATCTGATTGATATGATCATATCATCCTGAATGATCGCAATATCGTACGGTACGATGCATGCAAAATCCTGACCGTCCAGAGCATTTCACCTGGCCGAACCGAACTATCCTCTGGATGATATGCCTGATTTTGAACTAATGGTACGGGACGATAGAGATATCATCCCGGATAATCAAGTCATTTTAAATCGTACATCACATTTTCTGTAGGCCAATCAGAACTATGCTCAGGACGATATTGATTATTTTGAACTAATTGTACATGACGATATAGATTTCGTCCTGGACGATCAAGTCATTTTAAGATTGTCTAGCATAAGTTACCCTGGACGAATAGAACTATTCTCTTGATGAAATTTCTGATTTACACTAATCGTCCCGGACCATCGCAGAATTGTACGGGACGATCTGAACAAACTTTTCTTCTAATCGTCCAGAGAAACCAAATCGTTTAGGCTGATATATGAGATTTTACACTGATCATACAGGATGATCCTTCGATAGTCCTGGACGATATTTAATGACCAGTTGAGATTTAGAATAGTTTTTGAGCCCTCCTATAAAATATCTTTTTCTTCCAACAAGAAAAATCTTTTGTCACTTTCCTTACCAGAGAAAATCTTTAGAGAGAGAGAGAGAGAGCTTGGGAGAGAGAGAGGATCTTGTGAGGAAAAGTTTGTGAGCTATTCACAAAGGTTACTCCAAGCAAGGATTTGAGTCGTCTTCTCCGATCGTCATCTCTTGTTTTGTTGGTGGTTCTATGGTAGGATCATTTACCAGAAGATCCGGGTTCTCTGCCTGCTTCAGGAGGAAGCGAAAGGAGTCTAGGTTCTCTGTCTGCTTCAAGGGGAAATGAAAGGAGTCTAGGTTCTCTGCCTACTTCAGGAGGAAGCGAAAGGAGTTCAGGTTCTCTGCCTCACCGGGTTGGTGGAAAGGAGTTTTTGTATAGGCTTCTCCGCCCTGCTGTGGGAGCAAAAGGAGAGTCACTTAGTGTTAGTGCAATACCCGGAGGGGAGGCTTCGGGGAGTGGACATAGGTCAAGTTGACCGAACCACTATAAAATCTGGTGTGTTCTTTCTGATTATTTTCCGCACTTACTTTATTATTGATGATTGTGTGATTGTAATTATTATTTTATTATCACTGAACATCTGCACATCATCGCATAATTGTGAATGATTTAAAACATTCAAAAAGATTTTCTAAATCATCGTTTGCCTACGAATTTTTAAAACTACCAATTCACCCCCCTCTTGGTTAGCCTCGGGACTAGTTCATAAGGGTTTAACATCCATATCGAACTTTCACTTATTCTTTTCATGTGGATTCCGAGTGGAGCTTCATCCCCGTATAGGGTGTGAAGGAGGTTATTGGACCAAGGGCTCTTTTGACAAGTAAAAGGTTGAATCATGAGAGGGATTGGCAGGTATGACAAGGAATTAGTTTCCATTCATATTGGATTTTTAGCTTCAATATCTCTCCAGCAAGAGATAATGGAATCTCGTTAGGATATTTGGTCTCATTCGTCACTTGAACGCAAACACAAATGTAGGTAAGGCGGGTTTTTTTTCTGTTGTTAACTTATCGACAGTTAGAGGGGTTCCAATCTTAGAAATGTTGACAGGAGTCCAGCAATAAAGAGGAAGATCTATAATTTTTAGTCAGATAGGTACCGAGTTGAATTCCTTACGCTTATGTTTGAATTTAGGAGACCACTTTTGAAGAATGAAGGGCTTACCTAGGAAGAACCAAGCCCTGCCCGACCATGCCATGTCGTAATCTTCTAGAGCAGTGAACTTAAGCAAGTAAAAATCATCGTTGAGAGCTAATTAAGAGTTGAACCGTACTATTTAGCTTTCAAGTTTTACATATGGCTGCCAGTAAGGCTTTGTAATAGGGCCATTTTCCAACTGTATATCACACGAGAGACAGATTCCAGTCTTCTGAAGCTTCAGAAATATCTTCTTGACTAAAGGGAACAATCTCTTCTAGAGTTGGGTGAGAAGCAACAGAGAAATCAGAAGAAGGCTGATTTTGGGAAGAAAACACTTGTGTTCATTTAAGTAAGGAGACATTGGAGAGAGAGGGGGCCTTGGAGAGGGTGAAAAGTGGTAGGAAGTCAGGATGGGAGGGGTCCATGAAAGGTTCCCCTGGCCATGTTGGAGGAGGAGAGGAGGATGGTGCTGAAACTCATGGAAGGAGGAAGGGGGCTAGGCGGCTAGGGCAATTTTCTTTCAATCAGAATAAATGTTCACATAGCTTATTATTTTGAATAAATATTTTTTTATTTTGAAGTATTTTATACGAGAATAGGGAAGATTTTAAAACTAAGTATCGTTTAAATTATAATTAAGGAATTAACCAATGTTTAAAAAAATTTAAAACTCGCCAAAGTTGCCCGTTTAGCGGGCGACTTAAGGAAGTAAGTCATTCATTTAATGGGCAACTTATCCCTTTTCCTTAACCCCTGTGAAGACCCCATTTTCTGCCCTAAAATCGTAAATGGCGCAGCACATTTTCGGAGTTCGGCTTCGTCCGCGAGGTAAGCTTGTTTGAAATTTTTTTTCCTTTTTGTGTTAAATTTCTTTCCTTTAGTAGTATTCTTCATTTGAGTGGATTATGTTAAATGTTTAGGGTTCCTTTAGTGATTAGATTTAAGATTTGTGTGTGCTATGCATTTTTTTATTGTGAAAACATGAAGATTAGTTTGATCTGTGGAAAATATTTAGTTCTTGCTAGGATTTGTTTGAGTTAATATATAATGATATTATTTTGAGAGATATAATGTGTTGAACATATAGTTTTAACCTCAATGTGGAGGTATGAAGAGACTCTTACCAAGTTTGAGGAATTATAAGGGATATTCAATTCAAAGATTATTTTAAGGAATACTTAATTAAAAAAATTATGATGAGAATATTAGTCTTAATTTGTGCATTAGATTTTTTTGCTATATAAATGCTATTAAATATTGTAAAGGTATGTTACAGAGTTTTTGAAAATAAAATTTATAAAAATCATAGTCATATTAATTTCTTATTAGATGATGTATTATATGTTCTTGTGTCAATTATCTTATATATCTATGCCTAAAAAATTATATATATTATTAAATATATATTTATGATCAATATGTTAAATATATAGCTAAATATGTTAAAGTAAACCTTTTTTTTCTTTTTAATTCATAGATTTCATCAATTAACTATAATATGTTATGAATTATGATTTTTTTAATTAAAATTTACAAATTCAATTATGTCTAATAATTAGGTTATATATTCAATTCATCAATATCAAACATATAATTTTTCAAACTCAATTTAACTTAAATTCCATAAAAAATTTGATGAACAAACTTCAATAAAATATCAAAACTAGGTTGTCATATTAATGCTGCGCTCAAATAAAAATAAATAACTAAAGTAGCATGAACATGATAGTATTCTACTCAAGTCAAAGAGGAAAGAAGCATGAATGTCAATAATTAACTTGAGTGAATGTGAGGAATTATTTGCCTTACAAATCCAAGTAAATCAAGAGGTTGTAAAGACCATTTTTAACTCGGGGAGTAAGAAGAATTTGATCTCTTTAAGTGTAGTCTAGTGACAAGCAGAATATCATAGGAGAAGAAGCGACTATATATTCTTTAAGAATTTTTGGGTTCATTTCAATTAGGTAAGCTCAATCATATTTATTAGAGACTCCACATTCCTTATCCCATTCTAGAAGGCACAATGGGCTATAATGGATATGACACTAAGGAGAAGTATCACCTTTCATCCACAATTTGATGGTCAAACAGAGGTGGTGAATAAGACTTTGTTGTATATGTGCATAGATTTATTGTAAGTCATCCAAACACTTATGATAAAATTTTTTCATATATCAAACTTGTTTAGGTATTGTGTGAATTAGATTATTTAGTAAATATATAATGTGTTGAATTGATTTTTTTTAAGTTCAGTGAATGAGATTTTATAAATGTTAAATTTTAAAATAAATTTATTTAGTTATCCTTTTGTGAAAAAATGATATATATTTAAATATATTGACTTAAATGCTTATGTGTGGTTTCATTTATTTAATTGAGGTAAGATTGTGTTGTATAATTGTAGGTTATCATAAGCGATACATAGTAGTGCAACAATGTCTGGACGGGGAGCATCCTTTGTCCCTATGTATGGCAGACAGTTGTCTTTGGATGATAGATATTCACCAATATATATTGGGGGGAGTAACCGGCCCTTGCAAGTGTCTGCTAAGATAAACTTAGAGCAACTGAAGATTAGAATTCTGAAAGCCCTTAAATATGATATGTCGAAGTACACAGTAAACTTAGTTTTTCATCTGCCTTTAGGGAATGAGTTCATAGCTTCGACTGTGGAGGATGATGAGGTATGTCAGATGTTGTTATCGCATGTAATTAGGCAGATACTTCTACTTTATGTAGAGGTTGAAGATATTCCTGCAAAAAATTTAATTGCTGAGCAATTAACATCTCAAGTGCATGAGGCATATACTTTCGACGAGGTGACAGAAGGCGGTTCGACCAATCCAAGTTTTGTGCCGCAATATGTTGAGTAAGTTTTTTATTTATGATTTTTAATGCATATTAAATAAAGTATCATTGTTTAAGAAAGTTCTTCTTGTTCAGAAAATATCGTTTATATGATGAAGTGAAAGACAAAGAAGTTTTTGCTAGGACATTCCAGGAAGTTCTGAGAGACCATCAATCAATGTTGATGATGATTATAAAATGATGAGCAGTGGATCAAGCGATCCAGCACGTGATAATGGTGATGATGACGCACAATATCGTTTAGATGAAGTGAATATTGATATGAATCCTGAGATCCATAACATGGTCCAACGTTATTGTTACATGAATATCGACACTACAAAAGATGTAACTGTAAACAACAAGTTTGTGAAGGCATATTCAACAATACGTGAATGGGATGAGGATGTAGCAAATGATAGGGAATATGTTGGTAGCCAAGTCGAGGAAGAATTTTCAATTCCAATAGAGCTGATAGAGGGTATGTGTTTTAGCAAGAAAGAGGATCTTCAGTTCGCATTACAGGGTTGATCAATTATAAATAAAGTGGATTTTATCATTGTAGCTTCAAACAGACAGAAATTCATAGTGGTTTATGCTCAGAGTGGTAGGTCAGGTATACCATGTATATGGCATTTACATGCGGGGGTGAGCAAACGGCTAGGAGGCATATAGGAAATATCTTCCATGAAGAACCAACATACCTGTACAACTCCTATTCTAACGATAGGACATAGACAATGTAATTCTCAATTTATAAGCTACTTCATATTGCTCAGTATTAGAAGGCATATGGATCTTAAGCCGCATGAGATTATAGGTCAAATTGAAGCAAAGTTCAACATAAATATTTCGTATATGAAAGCTTGGGATGCTAGACAGAAAGCTGTAAAAATAGTGTTTGGTAGCGCTGGGAGGAGTCTTACCGAACCATAAATTTATTTATGGACGATGTTGTGTATTCGATGCCTGAAATCGTCTATAAGATACAAATGTCTGAGAATCACATATTTGAGAGATTATTTTTCTCATTTGACCCTTCGATAAACGGTTGGACCTACTATCATCTTATTATTTACCTTGCCAGTACATTCTTGTTAGGTAAATATCGAGGCACTTTACTTACTGTTGTGGGAATTGATGCTAACAATGGATTGTACCCCCTCGCATTCGCAATTGTACAATCAGAATGTGTTGATTCATGGGTGTGATTTCCTGAGCCAATTATATATACTACTTCCAGTTATTTATACCTGAACTGATTTATGCATTATATCCGATAAGCACACTATTTTGGTGCATGGTTGTCAAAAAAATTTTCCAAATGCTGACATCGCCACTATCTACGCCACCTACGTGAGAAATTTAAGAAAGTAGTGCACCGAATGGGCATTGGTGATGTAGAGTTTCTATGCCAGAAGATGTACATGGCAGGGAACACTGATGATCCAATGGTATTTGATAGGTGCATGATAGATATGATAAAGGTGAAGTCTGATATTCACCAATGGTTGGTGGAGCGTGATGTTACGTCGTGGGCTCTAACCTATGATGGCGGATTTCATTATGGAGTTATAACAACTAATGCATCAGAGTCATTTAATGGAGTTCTTAAAAGAGCTAGGGGTTTGCCCATTCAAGCGTTAGTTACAACAATTTATTATAATGTTGTAGCATTGCACTTGCAAAGAACAGAGATGCTAGAAGGTTCTGAAATTGATGCCACCAGTCCCTTCGCACCAAGAGTATAAGCAACACTACGAAAGATTGAGCAAGAAGCATGTAGGTTACCACAACCCATTCGAATCAATATGCGTGGGTTCTAAGTGGTTGACATGTCATCTCGGTCTTTCAGGGTTGATTTAGTTAATGATAAAAATTGCATTTGTAGTTGTGGGAAGAGCATAATATATCACATCCTATATGCACACATAATCAGTTGCATTTCAATGCTAAGACAAAGTCACTACAATTACGTCTCAGAATACTACACTTTAGATAATTACAAGATGACCTATGATGGTCAATTTCATAATATTCCAGATCGATCCACTTAGGCACAGCATGACCCAGCAAGTGGCATACACCCACTCCTCCCCCCAAATTTTAGAAGACATACTGGGAGACCTAGAACATATCATTTTAGGAACACAATGGATGAGGGAAGAGGTAGCAACAATAGAAAATATGGTGTATGTGGCTCAATAGGACATAACAGAGCAACTTGTCCTACTAGGTGAGCTTAATATTTTTTTTTATAAATGTATTTATTTTCCATATTAAGAATATTAATTTGTAAAAGTTATTAATTTTAATGTGTTTGAAATGCTAGTTCTAAAATATGTGATATTGTTTTGAACAAGTTATTAGCTTTTCATTCGTTGTTTAGATTATTATTGATACATGCCTAACATTTCTTTTCCTACCAGGTTTCATGGCGGTCGCACAAGATAGAGGACGCGGGCACTACAGGAGCCCTTCTAGTGTGGAGGCATTTTCCTAATCGAGTACTAAGATAGTTTGGATATTGCCCGTCCACCAATATCATGCCAATGCCTAATTTTGTCATAGTGGATGGACGTGGTAAGGCAGATACAGATTGGGCTTTGTATCACCAAGCAAGTATTGCATTATGGGACAGCAGGAGAGCATACATTATTACAGGAGAGATTCCTGGGTTGGACTATGATTATAGAGTGAAGCAGTACCTGGCATGGTTTCATTCTTGGGCTACACTATACATGCTAAAGGCCCAAGTAGATCCTCTGAGTACATACTATCCAAGATCACCAGCTGAACATCACATGGTAAGTTTAAGTTATATAAGAAGCATTGAATTTAATTATATGATAAACTTCAACTGAATTACTTATCTTTGTAGCGAGATTTCTTTGTGAGCATGGAGAGGAGATTGCAACCATACTTTGGGGGGACTGAGGAGATAACTATACAGATGGACATGAACATTATTGGAGATATGTGCCAAAGATTGTGACAGCAGATATACATTAATGATGCCCATTATTTCGACGATAGATACTCAGAATATAGTGTTTAGTCCACCCATTCCGACTGCAAATCCATATGATGTTGGGCCGTCCTCTTATCCTAATCTTAGTCCCTCTTAGAGCCACTTCACAGTAGAGTTTGGCATCGCCTCCACACCTCAGTTCGTGCCTTCTTCCTTGGGAGAGCCCCTAGTTACTCAGCAAGATGTTAGTGATCAGGAGTAGTGCC
The DNA here is from genome assembly GCA_019925795.1 of Dendrobium chrysotoxum. Taxonomy (NCBI): domain Eukaryota; kingdom Viridiplantae; phylum Streptophyta; class Magnoliopsida; order Asparagales; family Orchidaceae; genus Dendrobium; species Dendrobium chrysotoxum. The sequence goes on from CM034301.1 coordinate 51,840,985, forward strand.
ATCTACGTACTATTCCACTACGAGCACTATAGCATTTCACTCCATGCATTGATGCGATTCCACATCGACATAAGAGGAGGCTTTAGTGTTTTGTATCATATACCTTTTAGTTGTTTTAGTTAGATTTTGCTGTTATTTTTTGTATCTCATTATGCTACTATTAGTAAGAAAAAGTAGTTCATCTTTATAATTTTGCTTTTGCATTTAATTACTTATAGAATCTCTTAACTCAACAACACAATTTTGGTTTTGACCTACAAAATAAGAATTACTTCTGGATGGAGTTTGATTAAAAAAGCATAAAATAGAATGATCCATTTAAGTAAAGTTGTGCTACCTCTATTATATTTATATGAGAAACCTACTGATATTTGGAGAGTTGTGGTAGACATTAGAATAGTTTGCTTATTAAATATTTCTAGTATGAATGATTTGAGACACAATATAATGGTAGGCACCATCTAAGATATATCAATATAAATTGATTTGAGAATACAATTTTATATGATTTGATTTGACATTACAACTCAGAAAAAATCCATCAACTAGTACTAATACAACAGAATTTTGGTTTTTTTTTTTAAATTAAAAAGGATAAGTCGCTCGTTTAACGGGCGACTTATTGGCAGCAACTTTTCTCGTTGCTCGTCGCCTTGTCCAACATATAACGGGTGGGGGTAATGAACATAAGTCGCCCGTTAAACGGGCGACTTGTTATCCACCCCGTTAAACAGGCGATTTTGGCGAGTTTAAAATTTTTTTTAAATGTTAGTTAATCCCTTAATTATAATTTAAACGATACTTAGTTTTAAAAATTCCTCCATGAGAATATTGTGTGTGTGTGTGTGAGAGAGAGAGAGAGAGAGAGAGAGAGAGAGTGGAGCACGTGAGATTTGCATGTGAGGGGATGGATGAATCATTAAAAAGCTTGTGAAGGCCGGGCATTCTTTTCAAAAGAGACATCATGTGTTTGCAGATTAAAGATAAAATACCACATGACTTGACACATGGGAAGGAGCAGAGTACAACAACAGGATAGAGTTCATTATAGAATTCCTCCACTAGGAAAATGAAAGAGCATCACATATTATTTTATTTATATGAATATTGGGATCGACGAATATATATATTAGGGAAACGGTGAGATTGGAAAATTTATGGATATATTAGGGCAACAGGGAGATTATAATTTTTTTTTTCTTTCGTCGACCAATTGATCTGTAACCCGATCTTTATCCAATAAAATTACAAACAAGGCGAGCCTCTTTAATTATTATGACAATTTTATTGCTCAATTATAGATAACTTCGTTATTACGTACTCTTCAAATTAGTTTTAAATGAATGATTTTGTACAATTGTTTTACTTTAGTGTAATCCCAGTCATGATTTTGAGTTCAGAATGGTTATCACTTCTAAAACAAACGTAAAGGCTTTGCGCTAGTTGTTATCTTTATATTATCTAAGAGAAACAAAAATTAAATCAGGAAATTAGATATATTTTATATGATGTTGAGCTTATTTTAATGATATATATATTTTTAATTTCATATGTTACATTTTATATTTGGATTTATCTATTTTTTTCCGTTATAATTAAACTCATAAATTCTAATAATTTATTTGTATGCCTAATTATATTATTTAATAATTTAGCTATATTGAGAGTTAATATATGATATATGAAATCTATGACGTGCATAATATAAAATATATCATAATATCTTCTAATATTTTCATTAAAAAATAACTTTGATCCCTCAATGTAAGTCAACATAGAATGCAATCCAATAATCCATGGCTTTCAAGCAAGTTTAAAGGTGACAATAAGTCATGCATCTCATATCCCATAACTCTCAACTTTGTAGCTTTCTCCTCAAACTACAACATTAGTCCTGCAACCTCTAAATATTTTATAGGCTTCGCTTTAACGTTCACTACTCATTGTGCATTTTTATGATCGAGAATAGGTGATGGGGATTTGGCAACTTTTATCACATAATATATTTCATTAATCTAAGAGGAAGCTCTCAATCCCAATCATTTGTCATAAATCGGTCGCTAAATTACATATGAAAAAAGTATTTGCGACTAGGGATTTTGATTATTAAAACTAGTTGTGGCAATAATTTGTTGCAAATTAGATGTTGAAAACTCCTTGACCTATTTCGTATAACTAGATGCCCTTGATACTGACTCACTTTTGATCTTTATGATATCGATGGATACCAGCTTTTATACTTAGAATAATCTCCATAGTCATATATGCGTCATGGTCGAAATCATCTGAATAGCACATTAATTATAATATTTTGGGGTTATAATCACCTCATACTTTTTCTACATAAAACTAAATACATGTGACATTTATTACTATTTCTATTTTATGCATCTTAGCAATAAAAAAAATAATTTTAATGCTTACGATAATGACGCGGGAATAAGAGTTGATATAGTCATTTATCCCTTTCTTCTTGTGGGTCCTGATCTTGAAGAGCTTAATTTTTTATTGAGGCTTCATTTGGGACCGACCCAAATGAAGCCTGAAGCTCATTTCAATTATTTCTTTTATAATGCATAAAACTTTAATTAGTTATCATAACCAGATACTTATTTTAATGTTTTGATATTCAAAATATTTTAAAATTTAAATACTACTAATACCATTTGGTGCCCAAGTGCCATTAAAACTAATCTTACTCATCTTAAATGAATTGAATAGCTGAACTCGGCCCACTCAAAGTGCCAATGGTGGAAAGGATCCGAATCCGAAAAAATAGACATTTGTAAAGCTTCCATGAAAAAGAATTAATGCATCCAACCATTCTCTAACAAGTATTTAACGCACCATTAATTCAGAAAAAAAAAAAAATCAATCAATTAACAAGGGGAAATAGATGGACCGATATCGGGCCCGCCGACCCGACAGGACTTCAACGCAAATGCTAACAGCTTCGTCATTTGATGGTGATCAGATGATGGGTGCTCTGCAGTGAGAGTAAGGGCCGCGACTGCGCATTGTCGTGGCTGCAAACCGGCAACCATTGCCATTGAAGCCTACAACTTAAGGTCTTGGTTATCGCATTAAAATATTAAATGTTTGCTTAATTTAATTATGTCTATTATAATGATAATTATAGATTTTTGAAATTTTATTAGACATTCTTTCCATTTTTAATTACCAAAATAAAAAGAAAAGGTTATGAATATTCCAAATTGAATTTCTTGGGATAATAAATTTTTAGGTGTATTAAACATTGGAACTTCATGCAAAATTTAAATTTCTAAGCATTTTAAAAATATGAATTGATAACTTCTTAAAATTATATTCATAATCTTGTAAATTTATAGTCAAAATAATTATCTTATATCAATGAAATAAATGACAAAAACATATTACAAATTTATTTAATATGTGATTATTTGAGAATCCTAATTTTTTTCTTTCAATATTAGATGTGTTTTGTTCATCAACAAAAATCACTTATTTATGCTTGTTTATATGGTAGTTAATTCAATTAAAATTCTTTTCTTTAAGTTTAATAGGCTACTCACTAATAAACTCAATATGACTATTCAAATATATGATAAGCAGCTCGATAGTGTTGTTCACAAATAAGCTTGGTAATGCTCATTTGATTAGCTAACAGGTCAAGCTCAAATTAAGCTCAAACAATCTTTATTTTAAATGAACATATTTTGAACGCAATGATAAATACTCAAATCAAATTTGAGCTCAATTTTGACAAACATGCTCAAGCTTGAGCAATCTTCTGATTTACTCAACTTGCTTCATTTGCAGCCTTACTTCAAATATAAAAAAAGATTTGCCCATTTAATATAATTATGTGGCATGGCTTGTAGAAGTTTTAGATTAAACTATTCCTTATAAAATTTAAGAAGAAATATATATATAGCAAGAAAAAAATGGGATGCTATTATATCTATATGATTGCCAATATATAATTGTCTATTGGAATATCAATACTTCTGTTGGTCGAAGTGTCATTGACTAATCATCTGTTGGAGTCCTTACAGATGTATTTGTTGGAAGTCTCAATAGTTTTAGAGGTTATTAATAGATTAATGTTTTTTAGCGTGGGTGGAAGATGACAAGCAAAAACTCTCTATAAACTATGATAGAATAAAATGGAGATATATAAAAAAAAAGTAGATTAAGGCTTCGTTTGGGATGACTTTTTGTTGCTTTTTAAAACAGCTTTCTAGTATAAAAATTTTACTTTTCTTACTAAAAAGCTGATTTAATAAACAACAAAAAAGCCGCCCCAAACGAAGCCTAAGTACAAAAATCTGTTAAAAGCAGAAAAAAGTAGTAGTCTAAAGCTATCAAGGCTTTATTTGGGACAACTTTCTTACTGCATTTTAAAGCAACTTTCTAGTTAAAAATTTTTATACTAAAATTGTTTTATAAAGCAGTAAAACAGCTGTCTCAAACAAAGCCTAATTATAAAAATAGTTTCATTTGAAGATAATCTTCATTTTTTCATATTAAAAAATTATGTAAAAAAGAAACACCTCAAAAAATGTTGGAAATAATTAAAGGTCATTTGAGTAGCTTTCTCGTCATTTTGTTTTTCAGATAACAACTACATTTTCATTTGACTACTATTTTTTTAAGGTTTTCTCATTATTTTAAAGAAATATTTTAGGCAAAAATCTACAATTTGCAATCAGAATAGTTAATTAAATTATTTTCTTACAATAACTTCACAATCAACTTTATAAAACATTACAACTATCTAAAATTACCGGATTCAATTTTGTCATTAGAGAACACAAGAATATTACTGATAAGAACTAGATAACCAGAGAGAGTCTAGAGATATCTTGGATTTATTTTTGTAGAGTAAGCGCCATATGCCAATGATTTTGTGTCATTAGCTTCCCCTTTTTTGTTTTTCTTTTTTTGTTTTTTTTTTTAAAGATGATGAGGAACCGTCTACTGCCACGCCTGACTTCGCCAGGCGCGCTTAGCGGTCCGTAAGGAGCCTACCTACCGGGCCACCCATACCACTGTACTCGCGGCCGGCGCTTTGGGGCCCCCACCGAAGGGGCGCTGCCGCTTGAGGGAAATTGAATCCGGGATGGGGGGTTCCCATCCGTGCTTGCCCACCAACCAAGCTAAACAACGGTGGGTTTAGCTTTCCCTTCAATCCATCAATTTTTATCTGAGTTTCAGAACTTAGGACTACATAAATGAATACATTTAAGACAAAAGAGTAAATTATATGATGAGACCTAATAAAGACTCGTCTTGAAATGAATGTTGTTAGGTATTGCTATTTGATTACAAAAATATATTAATGATTTTCAAATAATAAGTAGATCTGAGTGAAGTCGGTGACTAACTTACCTGGGCTTGATGTGTTTTGGGCGAGTAGCTATTGTGAGTGGCCTGGACGAGTAATTGGACTACTTGACCAATGAAGCTAAGTTCCTCGAGTGAGTATCCATCTTGCCTGGTGATTTTTCCTGGTTGGCCCAGAGGTTAAATCCCTTTGTTGGAACTACTTACAGAGTTCGATCTTGGGAGTTCAATTGTTTGGCGACTCTGAGATGGTCGTATAACTTAATTTCGACCTAGGCAACTTCAGCTGCTTAGTTGGTCATATAATCCTAGTGACAATGCAAAATGAGTAGATATGTGAAAAAGATGGAGTAGCGCTGGTGACATAAAATTAGAGAGAGCCTTCTTAGATGGCTTGGCCAGATGAAATGCCGGCCTTCCAATGACATTGTCAAGAGATTAGATGTATTAGATCTGACCTAGATTAAAAATTTAGAGGTGTACTTAAAAAGACTTGCTTATAAAATATTAAAAATATCATTTCTTTATTATATTTAAATGAGAACTTTACTCTTAATAGGACACAATGGAGAAAAATAATTAATTCATTTCATTTTGCTGATTCCATGTAATGGAATAAGGTCTTATTATTATTGTTGTGAGTGTGTGTGTATGTTCAAATTTTATATGAAGACATAGCACACAGATAGATAAGAGAGAGGGGGTGCAATATTCATAACAAAAATTAAAATTTTTATATGGAAAACTTAGAAAAGGAAAAAAATCACGGGGCATTGCCTAATTAAAAAAATGGTTATACTATTGTTTGCAGTTAATTACAAATGATGCTTTTCCTCGAAAGAATGTCTTGGCTCGATATAATAAATATACATCATATAGAGCACATTATATGGTTGGAGTTAAAAGAATCCAGTGATAAGAGAGTTATTCTAAAGAGATCATTGGCCTGTTCATTTGGCTGGTTGACTGTAGTCAGACGAAGAAGGTCGAAGGGGCTTGGGTAGAGGGGATGATTGTCAGGAGATAGAAGTCAAAGGGACCGTAGCGGCGGGCGACGGAGGTTAAAGGAACAATAGTTTGCGGGCGACAGAGGTCAAAGGGATCGTAGTTTGCAAGAGACAGAGGTCGGAAGGACTGGAGTCGGTGGGCGACAAAGGTTGGAGGGACTATAGTCAGTGGGTGTCGGAGGTTGGCGGGATCGTAGCCGGCAAGCGACGGAGGTCGAAGGGACCATTGTTCCAGGGTGATGGAGGTCGGAGGGATTGTACTCGGCGGGCAACGAAGTTCAGAGGGACCGTATTCGAGCGACGTTGATCGGAGGGATTGTAGTTGATGACAAAAGGTGGTCGGTGGGACGGTAATCAGTGGGTGATAATGGCAGGAGGGACCATAGTCGGTGGGTGACGGAGGTTGCAAGGAAAATAGTTGTGCGACAGTGCTTAGTGGGATTGTAGTCAGTGTGCAATGGTGGTCAAAGGGACCATAGTTGATGGGTGATAGTGGTTGGAGGGGCTATAGTTGGTGGGCGACAGTGGTCTGCGTTGTGTGTCAATGACAGTCGGGCGAAGGTCCGACGACAGTCGACGGCCGTCAGTGGCCAAACGGAGGTCTAAAGATGATCAATTGATGGGCGGTGGTTCGACAACGGTCAGTGGTTGGCAGATGGGTGGAGGTCTGATAGCGGTAGGCGGCAAGGTGGTGGTCTGGAGATGGTCAGCTAATGGGCGGTGGTCTGGCCATGGTTGGCGACCGGGCAGTGGTCAATGGAAGTTCATCGATGCTGATGCTTAGGAAGCCTTAGAGCTCCCTTCAATCTTCAACTAAAGGGTCCAAGCTTCTAATGGTCCAAGCCCCTTTTATGTTGGAAGAGGGAGTCTATTTAGAGATTTTGAGAGTGACATGCCTCGTAAATATGGAGAATATCTGGGGCAAGTTCAGAGTGTTCCATCGACTGACCCATACTGATTCCCTTGACCATAGAGTATTTGTCAAGCATTTAATTGCCTTAGTAATGTGAAAATTAAGAGATCTTAGGATCGTTGGATTCATCTCATTTAGTTGGTCAATTCAACCATAAGCATGCTATATTTGGATATCATTTGGTCATCCAATTAATGCTTTTAGCTTTCAAATATGCTTTGATCCCTTGATTTGGACCCATTTAGGCTCGATTGGACCGATTTTGGTGCGTTGGGTTAATCTCGTTGAGTTGTTCAATTTGACTATAAATTTGCTAAAATTGGAGTTCATATGATCCCAAATTTAATTTTAGAGGTTTCCAATTTGGATATGCCTTGAGATTTGTGCCCGATCAAAATAATTTTTGGTGACATATCATTTATATTCTTTAAAATATAATTGTTGCAGGATAGAATATACACGGCGGTAGAGTATTAATTCTACGTCTTAGCGTTGCACGGATATCCAGCTCACACACAGAGAACACAAGATTTTTACGTGGAGAACTCTAGAAAGGGGAAAAACCACGGGGCCTAGCCCAGTTGAAAGTGATTTCACTAGAATTTGAGTAGATTACTAGGGGCTGACTCGCCTTCAAGGGCGATCAGATTACAAGTGTCAATCGTAGGGTTGAAGTCGGGGATATGTGAGAGTCCGATGTCACACTGGCAAAATTTTGGGGTCACTCGGGGACCTGGTAGACTTTTGGGCCCTAGGTGGTGGTATTGTGAACTTCAGGACTAAGACAGTGGTCCGGCGGAGTGTAGGACGTTAGGTGATGGTCCGGCAGAGCTCAGGGTGTCAGGCAATGGTCCGGTAGAGTTGAGGACGTCATATGGTGGTCTGGCGAAGTGCAGGGCCTCCGGTGGTGGTCCAGCGAAGAGCAGGGCTTCAATGGGTGGTCTGAGGAAGAGCAGGGCCTCATGTGGTGGTCCGACGAAGAATAGGGCCTCAGGTTGTGGTCCAGCGAAGAGCAGGGCCTCAGGTGGTGGTCCGGCGAAGAGTAGGGCCTCAGGTGGTGGTCCGACGAAGAGCAGGGCCTCAGGTGGTGGTCCAATGAAGTGTAGGGCCTCAGGTGGTGGTCCGATGAAGTGTAGGGCCTCAGGTGATGGTCCAGCGAAGTGCAGGGCCTCAGGTGGTGGTCCGACGAAGTGCAGGGCCTCAGGTGGTGGTCCGACGAAGAGCAGGGTCTCAGGTGGTGGTCCGGTGGAGTACAGGGCCTCAGGTGGTGGTCCGACGAAGAACAGGGCCTCAGGTGGTAGTCCAACGAAGTGCAGGGCCTTAGGTGGTGGTCCGGCGAAGTGCAAGGCCTCAGGTGGTGGTCCGGCGAAGAGCAGGGCCTCAGGTGGTGGTCTGGAGAAGTACAGGGCCTCAGGTGGTGGTCCGGCAGAGTGTAGGGCCTTAGGCAGTGTTCCGGCGAAGTGTAGGGCCTCAGGCAGTGGTCCGGCAAAGTGCAGGGCCTCAGGTGGTGGCCCGACGAATTGCAGGGCCTCAGTCAGTGGTCCGGCGAAGTGCAGGGCCTCAGGTGGTGGTTTGGTGAGTTGCAGAGCCTCATGCAGTGTTTCGGCGAAGTGCAGGGCCTCAGGTGGTGGTCTGGCGAAGTGCATGGCCTCAGGTGGTGGTCCGGCGAAGAGCAGGGCCTCAGATGGTGGTCTGGTGGAGTGCAGGGCCTTAGGTGGTGGTCTAGCGAAGAGCAGGGCCTTAGGCAGTGTTCCGGCGAAGTGCAGAGCCTCAGGTGGTGGTCTGGGGAAGTGCAGGGCCTCAGGTGGTGGTCCAACGAAGAGCAGGGCCTCAGGTGGTGGTCTGGCGAAGTGCAGGGCCTCAGGTGGTGGTCCGGCGAAGTGCAGGGCCTTAGGTGATGGTCCGGCGAAGAGCAGGGCCTCAGGTGGTGGTCCAACGAAGTACAGGGCCTCAGGTGGTGGTCTAGCAGAGTGCAGGGCCTTAGGCAGTGTTCTGGCGAAGTGCAGAGCCTCAGGTGGTGGTCCGGCGAAGTGTAGGGCCTCAGGCAGTCGTCCAGCGAAGTGCAGGGCCTCAGGTGGTGGTCCAACGAATTGCAGGGCCTCAGGCAGTGGTCCGGCGAAGTGCAGGGCCTCAGGTGGTGGTCCAGCGAATTGCATAGCCTCAGGCAATGGTCCGGCGAAGCGCAGAGCCGCAGGTGGTGGTCAGGTGAATTGCAGGGCCTCAGGTGGTGGTCCGGCGGAACTCCGGCGGTGGTCGAGGAGGAGCAAGGAGGCAAGAGCTCTCTCTTTTCTCCTTAGGATTAGGTCCCCTTTTCAAAGAGGAGAGGGAGCTCTATTTATAGATTTGAGGGAGTGGCATTGCCCGTAAATAGGAGGAAGATTAAGGGTAGTTAGGGAGTGGTTTGAATGGACGGCCGATGTTGAATCCCTTGATCGTGGACCGTTTGCTGGGTATTTGAAGGTCCTAGAGATATTGGATTTTGTCGATCTTGAGCTCGTTGGATTCGTCTCGTCGAGACGCTCGATTCGACTATAAGAACGTCATATTTGGAGATCGTTTGGTAATCCAAATTATGGTTTGAACCTTCCAACAACGCTTTAGACCCTTGATTTGGACATATTTGGGCTCAAATTGGGTTGAATTTGGTGTCGTTAGGTTCGTATTTCCGAGACGTTCAGTTCGACTGTAAGTTTGCCGAAATCGGAGTTCGGATGGTCCCAATTTTGATTTTGGAAGTTTCCGACTTGATTTTGTCTCGAGATTCGTGCCCGATCAAGATAATTTTTCTTAATATATCATCATATTTACTTGAAATATTTATGATTATTTAAATATTTTTAATATAAAAATAATTCGTAGTTTATGACATTATGTCATGCTTTTCCCTGCAGCCAAGAAATTGACGAAAGCGAGAAAGTTTGGGTGAGAGAAAGGATCCGTTTGATGCCACTACAGCAATTGGTAAGAATAGTTGTAGATTGTTGTGAAAAAAATTAATAATTTCAAAACATGATGAGCATAGCATTATAAATTTTTTAAATTAAGACATCGTCTTTTTTACGTACCATCTAATTATAAAAAAAAATGTTTTCCAGCAAAAAAATGTTTAAGAAAATTAAAAAATTATAGTAAAATAAAATATAATAGCAGTCTTAAAACAACATTATGAAAATACTGCTCGCAAATCAGTTTTTAATCTCATTTGAATCAAATTTATATCTTAACATTCAGCATTAAAGGAATTACAAGAAGCAAATTCAATCTACCTCCCATTATAAATGAGTTGAGTTTGATGTATTAATTGATTTTGAGCTCGAGCTTTATTTTACGAATTCGAGCAAGCTCATAAGCCAACTCTTTTATTTTTAAAGAGAAAATAATTATTATTTCAAGTAATTATTATAATAAAATAGTAAAAAGAATGAAAAATTAAAAGAAAAAATAATAAATAAATCACTTATTATAGAAAAGTAAGATATAATTTTGTAAACATTTTAGACAATTTTATACTTAAAATCCTAAATGCTATTTAATATTTTATAAGTGTTTTTTATATTTATATTTTTTAAATGAGCGGGCTCGTGAGCTAACAAGTTGAATCAAAACTGGCTTAAACTTGATTCATTAGCTCGTCGATTTAGCTCATTAGTCATTTATCAAGTTAAATCTGAGTAGGCTTACGAATTCACATGACTTTTTAGAAAAAAAAAATTTTGTTGGTGAGCGAAGAAGTGATTGTATTTGGAGTGGGTTCCTGTGCAACACACCAATACATAAATTAGAAGAGGGGTCTTTTTGTGAGAGAGATTATTACATGTGGAGTCCGGATCGAAGCCGCATCTAATTTTTGTCAGTGTGCACAGTAAAAACACAGTGGTGAAAAGTGAATGTGATTTTACCGCACACCCTCATAAAAATTAAACGGTTCTCCGGTGCGGACTCCGCACGTAATAATCTCTTTTTTGATAGAAGTAGGCAGAGTAGAAAGAAAAGTGGGAGTAGAAGAGATTCTGATGCACAATTTGCTGACTAAAGGTGACGGGATCTGTTTAAGGAACGCCCTTGCACGGCTGAAAAGGAATGAGATCACCTGCAGTGACAAATATTAATTGTTGGTTCCTAATGAATCATCTTTGTTGAATATTTAAGCTGTTTCGGCTGGATTAGATGATTAGAATTTCTGTGTGCTAAAAAATTCACTTGATAGAGAAATAGTTTTTTTTTTTTTTTCAAAATTTGCATCAAGATCTAGCGTATATTGAACTCTTTTTTCATATATTATTTTTTTAATATTAAGGCCTGAAAACTAAAAAATCTTAGACTCCTTGGATGCTTCGCATAGTGCCGCTTGATTTTACTATACTTCATGTAGGATTTTAAGATTGTTTGATCATTCAAATAATGCTTTCAAGTTTTCAATTATACTTCATGTTACGATTCGACCCGACATGAACTGATACCATACTGGTCATATTGTGCCTCGATAGTGACAAGAACCAGTAACTGACCCAAAGATCTAGTTAGGGAAGTGCAGAGAAAAACTAAACTTTCAATTTATATAACACAAAGCCGCTACTGAATATAATATAAAATGGAAAACTAAATCTTAGAAAAAAAAAATTTATATATCATCAAAAAATACATGTATAATCTGAGATCTATTATAACAATGCTTAGAAACATAAAGTACTACAAAAAATAAAAGTCAAACCTAAAAATATTAAAACTAACCAAAAAGGCTTATCTATAACACATATCAAAGATTGATATCAACACTACTCACCTTACTTCGTATCCTTTTTCTGACCTCAAAACGGCTCAATAGGCTCTCGTAACCTAAAATATGCATCAATAACTCCAACCAAAAGAGCTGATCAAAATATTGAATTAATAAATTGAAGTGCTGCGTGTAAAGATAAAACTAAAACGAATACTAATACTGAATTTTAATAAGCATTTAAATAACTATTGAAATTATACTGAAGTTGATTGAAATATAACTAAATATTTTATAGTAATTATGAGAATTAATGGTCCTCCGGTCATAATTTTTCTTATATAGCAATTAACATGGTTCTCGCTACAAGAGAATCCATTCTTGCCACCAATAGATTCCCTTCTTAAAAAATATAGCCCTTAGGCTCAGGGGCGGAACCAGTCTTAATTTTCGTGCGAGAGGGGGAGGAATAGTTGGTGTTGCCTCGACCCTTTACTACAAGAAAATGGGTCAATAGCGACCTCTATTTATTCATATCCTTGATCATCGTACCCTTCGTAGATATATCGGGGATTCAGGGGGGGGGGGGGGGGGGGGGGGGGCACACCCCTTGGCAAAGTTCGACCTGCCCGATCAGGTCGCGGGGTTAAGGGGCAGCGCTCCTGTGGGAGCTGCCCCCAGATAAAAATTTTGGTTGTAAGAATATTTTTGGAATTCAAATTAATAAATCAAATAATAAATTCTATTTACTATTTGTAGGGAGCATTTGTCTAACGACCATAATATATTTAAACTCTTAGGAGAGGCAATTGCCTAAAAACCCTTGCAATAAAGACTAAAAAATAGATAAGGGGGGACAAATTACCTTAAGAATAATATAACAAAGAATTTTTTATTTTTTTAGCCTTTATATAATATTATAACAAATTACCTTAAGAATAATCACTGGTGGACCAAGTTAATTGCCACCCCACCCCCCACCCCCGCCCGATCTAAAGGGGGTTCCGCCCCTGCTTAGGCTTCAAAATTTCTAATACGTAACATAAAATAATCCATTCTCATCTTCAACAGAATCATTTCTCACCATCAATTCAAGTATTTTAATCACAGATGCTGAAAATAAAGTGTATTCTACACTACTTAAACAATCACAGCATTGTTGTATGAGTTCACAAAAATGCTCTAAGGGCTATCAAATAATTCTCCACCCAGTGTTCTATAGTTTATTAAAGCTAAGTATTTAGAATTTTACGGCATTATCAAAGATTGTGTGTAACATAATTTTGAGACTTTAATAGAATTGAAGCACTATTTTTAAATATCAAAATGAATTTCTCAATTGATAAAAATCATTTTTTTTTTCAAAATCACTTTGCGAAAAATTTTGAATAAATACTCAAAACAGCTAGGACATGCGTACTAATAACATATCAAAAGTTACACGAATAAAATGATCTGACTAGTTTTATTTTCATATTCGGAGTGTTCCATCGAACAACCCATACTGATTACCTCTGTCATGGAGAATTTGTCAAACATTTAAGTGTCTTAATGATGTTAAAATTAAGTCGTTTTAGGCTCGTTGGATTCATCTTGTCGAGCTACTCGATTCGACTATAAGAATGCCATGTTTAGAGATCATCTGGTTATCCAATTAATGTTTTGAACATTCCAAATACACTTACATCCCTTGATTTCGACCCATTTGAACTTGGATTCGACCAATTTTGTTGTCATTGGATTCATCTTACTGAGACGTTCACTTTGACAGTAAGTTTGCTAAGATTGGTGTTCAGATGATCCCAAATTTAATTTTTAAAGTTGCAAACTTGAATATGGCTCAAGATTCGTGCTCGATCCAGGCAATTGTTGAAGACGTATCAATAAGCATGTAATATTTGGCAATAATCTAGTCTATCAATTAATGTCCTAATATTTTTTATATAATCCATGTGCTTGATTTGAGTTCATTTGGACTTGGATTTAACCACATTTAGCTTTGTTGGGTTCATCTTGTTTAGAAGTTCAGTTCTATTATAAGTTTGTTGAAATGGACCCTTAGTTTAATTTTAGATGTTTCAAATTTAAATATTGGCTCTGAATTTGTGCTTGATTGGACTTTTATTTGGTTATGTATCAAAGTTCATATAAATTAATGATTTAAATTTGAATAAATCATCAATTATACTTGTTGCGGACTCAAATATACGCGGCGATAAAGTTTAAATTTTCGTCTCAGTGTTATACGTATATCCAGCACACAAACAGAAGAATGAAATAACACCAGGATTTTTACGTGGAAAGCCCTGGAAAAGGGAAAAACCACGGGGCCACGCCCAGTTGAAAAAGTTCCACTAGTGTTGTTTGAAATACACAAGGCTGATTCATCCTTCAAATTCAGGACAATCAGATTACAATGAGTATCAGTTACAAAGACAAGCAGAGTTCCGACGTCACTCGGGGTGTCGAGCAGAATTCCGACGTCACTTGGAAAGAAGTCTGGCGTCACTCGGGCGTCGGGTAGAATTCCGGCGTCGGGCAGAATTCCGACGTCGCTCCCGTGTCGGGCAGAGCTCCGGCGTCCCTCGGGCGCCTGGTGGTGCTCCGATGGTGTTCCGGCGGAATTCCGGCGAAGTTCCGGCGGTGGTCGAGGAGGAGCTGTTCCCTCCTAGACTTCTCTTCTCTTCTTCTTCTCTTCTTGGCTTGCCTCTTCTCTTAAGAGAAATGAGGGGCTATTTATAGTTTTTCTGGAGTGGCATAGCTCGTAAATAGATGAGGGATCATGGGCAAATAAAGAGTGATCCGGATGAACGGTCGATATTGAATCCCTTGATCATGAACCGTTTATTGAGCATTTGAAGGTCTTAATGATATCAGAATGCTGCGATCTTGGGCTCGTTGGATTCGTCTCGTCGAGCCGCTCGATTCGACTATAAGCTCGTCAAAATCGGAGACCGTTTGGTAACTCAAATTGCTGTTCGATGCTTCCAACAGCACTTCAGGTACTTGATTTGGGCTCATTTGGGCTCGGATTGAGTCAAATTTGATGTTGTTGGATTCGTATTTCCGAGACGCTCAGTTCGACTATAAGCTTGCTGAAATCGGAGTTTAAATGGTCTCTGAATTAATTTTTGAAGTTTCCAACTTGAGTTTTTCCTCGAGATTCGTGCCCGATCAAGATAATTTTTTGGCGATATATCAATACTTAAAAAAAATTTGAGACAAATTATATTAATCATTACTTATATGATATGATAAGAAAATATTAATTTACTATTATTAATGTATCAAAAGTTCATCAATTGGACTTAATGCTCGATATCAAAATTTTTAAATTGGAGTAAGTTTTTCCGAACTTGATTCTAATGCTACACTAACCTAATTTATAGCACAAGAAAAAAAAAAAAGATTACATTGATAATGAATGTGATGCGAAGTCCCATCAAATGCTAAGATTTTTCTCTTTCTAAATGTGTATGCATCAATTTTCTTTTTAATGTGTTGAGCATCATATATTTATTCTTTGGATTGATAGTAAACAAATTCAGATTTTGTTTAGGACAATTTTTTTATTGTTTTATTTTTTAAATCATAGTTATAATTTTTTTGTTTGACCATAATCTTTTTATTGTTCTCAAAAATATTTTGTAGTGAAAAGCAGATAGTCGGCGGGTCAATACAAAGAAACTCCTACAAGATAGACCCTACAAGAGATTCACCCAGGATCTACAAGATCTATCACCCGGAAGCATTGGGAGATGCCAACGTCCGAAAGAATAGAGAGAAGTTGTCGCCCTAAAGTTAGAATAAGGCTTCGTTTGAGACAACTTTCTTCCTGTTTTCTAAAGTAGCATTTTAGTACAAAAAATTTCAAAAAAATTCTTGAACTCAAATTTTTTATAATAAGGCCTTGTTTGAGACGGATTAATTTCACCTTTTCTGTTTCGAAACGGTCCAATTAATTTTTGGTTGCCGTTTGTATGAGACGCTTCTATAGAAATGCATTTTACGGAACGTTATTTTTCTACCGTTTTGGGAAGCTTTTTGATATTTCCTTCTCTGGTAGAAACCTCCGTTTCCTCAACCAACATTTTTAAAACTATCTTTTACAGAAGGTACCGGACAACTCATAAATGAAACGTAAATCTGTTTACACTAACAATTACATTGTTTTTTTTTTTTTTTTTTTTTTGAGCAATTAGAGGTTCGAATGTGAGCCATGTGAAAGGAAACAGCTTCGCTCAACCAGTGGGCTGCACGTCCGAACTCAACCATTACATTTTGATTCTATAGCTTATGACGATGGACTGTAGAGTACATGATGGAGCATGCCCTACTGTAGATATTTATTTTTGTGCTTAATTTAAAAAAACAAAGGATTTTACATATTGGGCAACTTTTCCTTCGCTTTATCCTTTGCGTGTTGTGCACATGACAAGCAAGCTTACATCGAGCCTTCGTCAGCTACTGCAGTTCATAGTCCACTGTGGAATCTGGCTCCTAGAAGCTCTATATTCTCCGCGGCCATTAGGTTAGGTTTATGTTGAGAGGAAAAAGAAAGCAGAAATAAAAGATAGAACGTTTTTATGTAACGTATGAAGATCTTCTAACGTCATGTTTGCATTAGCTTTGATTCCAAGCTCCTATTGCGCATATAATAAGCATATGGCATACGTTTGATGTGATATATAATATTTGTGCTGAAATATGATAAGTGTTACATGCGTATACATATTTGATGCCATGCGCTGATATTAGTGTTATTGATATACATCAATCCTATTTGGCAATGTTGTGCAAACACATTTATTAAAATACACACATTTATCAAAATACACACATTCTTATGTCTGTGATGTTTAGGGTTTCTGCTCCTGGCTGCCGCTTCGATTGGGTAACTTTCCTTCCTTAATTCCTTTTTTTCTTGTGATTTTCTTCCGTATGGTTGCGAATCATTTAAGAGATCCTGGGTTTTTGGATGGGAAGCTTAAATCTAGATCTTTTAGAGATGTTCTGTCGGGTGACTAGGTTTCGCCGGACTTTCCTCCGCTCAAAATGTCTTCCCATCATGGTTTGTCGGCATTGTTGATTTCGGAGGAGGAAATGCTTTCGCTTGTCGCGCCTTTCGAGTTTGCTTTAGTGGGGAAGTTTCCGGTCCGGTGCCCGCCTCTTGATATGATTCTCAAATCCTTCTTTAACCTAAAGCTTTTTGGTGAATTCTTTGTTAGAATTTTAAACCCTAAAAATGTGTTGATTAAACTTGTTAATACTTTAGATTACTGTAAGGTTTTTTCTCACCGCTCCTACTTCGTTAGCAATTGTTTCATGAAGCTTTTTAAGTGGCTCCCCATTTTGATATAAATGTGGAGTCTCCTATAGTTCCCATTTGGGTTTCTTTCCCAGTTTGCTCCCGCATCTTCTTTCCCCTGCATACTTTATGGTTTGGAGTCCCTATTTGGTAGACCTTTGAGAACAGATAATGCGACAACTAATGGTTCTAGGCCTTCAATTGCTCGCATACTTGTTGAATTAGATGTTACTAAACGATACACTTCTCAAGTCTGGCTTGGTTCTGAGTCTATGGGTTACATTCAATCAGTAGCAATGGAAGAGTTTCCTTCATATTGCTTTCAATGCAAAACTTTGGGTCTTTCGAAGGATGATTGTCCTATCTTATTTCCAATATTGAATGATGCCCCTCCTATCAAGGAGGGGGTTGTGGTCGATATTCTTGTTTTCGCATGACCTTGATGGTATTATTCCTGCCATTGGTTCGATTAGGGTGGTTCAAGGTGATATGGTGGAGAATCAAGTTTTTATTTGTGCTCATGATGATAGTGTTGTTTCTCCTTTGCTTAATGTTGTGGGGCATGAGATTATGCCTATTTTAGCTAACGAACTTGGTGATGTTGTGTTTCATAGTGCTGGTGATTTTTTATCTCTTATTGTGAATAACCAGGCGGCGGCGAGTGTGCATTTAGTTGGATTTGATGATGTGGGGGTTTGTACAATGGCTTTGTCTCATGTTGAGGTGGAGGAGGAAAATGAGGCAGAAATGGCTTCTGGTCAAGCTGAAGTGTGTGTTGATTCGTCTGAGGCTGTGGTTACTCCTGGCCCTATTGTTGGGCCGATTTCTCCTATTCTTGTGGGGAATCATGGTGGTGTGCCCTCTGGTTCACCTGTAACTATGGGATCTCTTAGAATTGAGGATCTTGTGTAGGTGCCTATTGTTGTTATGTCCCCTAACTGTTTGAATGCTCGTTTTGCTTCTAATTTGGGGGTTACTTGTCTTGGGCATTCGGGTTGGCTTGATGGGTATCCTTCATCGCCTGGTGAGGTGGGTGATGATATTGGTGATGAGCAGGACGAGTCTTTTCAGGATTGTATGGTTTAAATGTTTGTCAGGTTATTGAGAAAGCTTTTTCTCGTGACAGTAAACGTTGTCATAAGAAATCTAGAAAGTAGCTTTTGATGTTTAGTTGAGTGGGTTTATATTTGTTTTGATGGTATTTTGCTATTGGTTGCCTTTGGGTCGATTTGGGTTTTGCTGGTCGGTTTTGTTGGGTTTGGGTGTTGGGTGTGGGGGAGATGATTCTCTCCTATCCTCTTCTCTTTTTCGCTTTGTGTGGTTTGCAAATTATTTCTCTCCTTTACTTGGATTGTTATCGGGTTGCTTGATTGCTCATGGTGGTCGTTAGTTGGGGTGCTGATTTGGATGATGCTGCTGTTGTTGGTGCTTTTCTTTATTTGCTTTTTGTTGTATTTCTAATTTGCTTTTCTTTTTCTTTCCCTGTATTAGAAAGGATCTAAATCTCTTAGGTTTTATTTCAAATGTTGTTCTTTTAGCGAGCTTTTAATCATCTAAGGACGTGTACTTTTTATTATTATTAACGTGTAGGCCCCGCCATGAGTTTTCTTTAAAAAAAATTTGATGTTGAAGATGTGCATAAGTCTTATTGATAATGATGTGCATCAATTTCGATGTCAAGGAGCACATAGAACTTATCATTGATAGCGTGCATTGACATTGGTGTTGACGATGCTCATCAACCTATTGTGATGACATGCACTGATGTGATTGACGGTTAGGCGTTGGTCGGACTATAATAATATGGTGATAATTGTTTAGTGATCATAATTAAGAAGAAGTGATCGAGTGGTGGCGGGCATTGCACACCATTCAACAACATCCAATTGATACCATCAAACTATTTCATTTCCAGCATTCTCTCATATTTACAAAACTATAAATTCGTACTATATATTTCGTAATACCATCTCCAACCCAGAAAAAAATTTAATTTTTGTAACTTATGTATATATTGAATCATTTCATCCATGCCAGCCCTTATATTTTTATTTTCCTTTTTTAAAATTTTCACATAAAAATTTGGTGTATTATATTTTTTTATTATCTCTCTATGTTAAAACTTCGTGAAAGATAAGACGTTAAAATTCCAAAAAAAAATGCTAAGTTAAAATTGTCGTCGATACGTAATTCATCTTATTCTGCTGATAAAGAACTTTGATCTATTTATTAATAAGTCTTAAAATTGAATTTGTATATATATCGTACGTACAAGTTTATTTTAATTAATCTAAATGTTCTAAAAAACAATTGCCGTTGATTAGATAACCCGTAGGCATCCACTTACCACAGGTCCACAACTGCCGACGCCGAGTGAGAGCATCGATCAGTTACGGTCAAAGTCTTGGAGGACGTGGGCTTGGACAGCTGCACAAAAACCCGCGAGAAGCAAACGTTCCTTCTCTCTGCCACTGCCCCTCCATTTCCCGCTCTTAAAATCCTTAAATATTATTTTTCAATTTAAGAAAATGTTATCAGTCATAGCCTCAAAATAGAAATCTTATTAAAAGAGAAAATAAGAAACATAACTGTGTATTACAGCTAAGTTATAATATCGACACGTTCGCCATTATGAATAAATTAGTGGGGTAAGATTGTCAATCAACATGTCACCGCCTCTTTAAAAGACCTAAAGCGGGAGTCTTAGATGCGAGTTCCTTGTGACTGAACGGTGAAACAAGTGAGGAGGAAGCGCAAAGAAGCACTCGGAGAACAACGCCGCAAAACATGACGCCGAGCATCAACTGTGGGATTCCGGACGAGCGAAATCTGGAGAAGCAGATGGAGAGGCAAATGGGATGCATGACTGGATTTCTTCAGCTCTTCGATCGCCACCAGATCCTCGCCGGAAAGCGCTTGTACTCTGATAAGCGGATTCCTAGTTCTCCGGTAATCATTTTCGTGTTTTCTACAATGACTTTGTAATGAAAGTTTAGATTTGTCTGTGTAGTTGTGTTATTGACACCTGCATTGTGGATTCATTCCAGACTTCAGACTCGCTGTCGCCGTCAGAGAGGTCCGATGTCTCTTCTTCCTCTTTTGTTAAGGCAGCGCCACCATCGCCGTCTTCACCATCGCCGGCAGGTTTCCCTTCGTCACCGGAGAACCATCATCAGGTGAGGTCGTCACTACCGCTTCCGCTTCCCGTTTTCGAGGTGAAGGACGGGGTTAAAACCTCGTGGAAGCTACGGGAAACTCCCCGGCTATCTCTTGATAGCCGCGCGGTCTTCGATGCTTGGGGAAAGCTCCGCCCCCGGGAGATCCGCACCACCCCTGTGGTGTTCTCCGGCGATCCATCCGATTGTTCGGATGCAGGGGATGATCACGACAAGCATCGGCGCTCCCCAAGTGTTGTTGCGCGATTAATGGGCCTCGATACACTTCCAGTCGATTGCAATGAAGAGCAGCCTAAGAGATCCGAGCTCCGGCGATCCGCGTCGGAGTCCCGTGTTTCCCGAGATCTTTGGCAGTTCAATTTTCAGAAACTTTCTCCAAACTCCTCCGAAGAGTTCTTCCAACCTCGGAAAGTTGATTGCACCGAGTTTAGGCATCGAAACTCTAAGCCAGAACCTCCGCGTGGTCCGCCGGATCCTCTAAAGAGGAAGAGTTTCTTCGAGGCTCAGGATTTCTTCCCGGAGCCAAAGCGTACCGGATCCATGTACGAAGAGATAGAGAAGCGACTCCGGATGCGAGGCATTGAAGAGCCTGCAAAGGATCTGGAGACTCTGAAGCAAATTCTCGAAGCCCTACAGCTTAAGGGGCTGCTCCATTCCAAACTACCCGAGCTCTCTTCCGTAGGCAGCCTCGATGTCATCGACAACCACGAGTTACCCATCTCGGCCATCACTGAGTCTCCATTAATCCATAGAACGCTGACCCATAAGCCCCCGCCGAGATCAGCTGGCAGCGAGCGACTTCCCCTGCAACACCGATCTGTCTCCCCTCGCAGCCCTGTACCGCCGGAGGTCATCCCTTCCGCAAAGTCTCGGCGGGACCCCGTCCGCAAGAACCTCATGAGACCATCTGAACCGAACGAGTCATCGAGGAGCCCCATCAGCGCTCCAGAGCGGCGGAGGTCTGTCAATGTCGAAGGGCAGAGGTCTTACCAGCCCGAGCGCCGGGTCCCAGCCGTTCATTCCCCCTTAGCTAGCCCTAAGAAGCCCGGACTTGATCAAGTTGGATTACGATCACCAAGGATTCGGCGTCCGAAGCCGGAGATTTCTAAGGAAAAGGTTCACACACTTGCCGAAGACGATGCCTTCAGCTTCTCCAACACAAGCACTCGTAACCCACCTTCTCAAATCGATTTCCAGGTATATTTACTCTTTTCTCTTTTTGCATTTCTCCTCATTATACGAAATAGAGTTCCCGCAGCTACTTGATTGATGATTTCATTACAATTCACGTTTTTACTGGCTGCAGAGAGCGAGTACAGAGGAATTCAGAACTGGGCGTAGTCTTTTGGAAAGGTGCGACAAGCTGCTGCACAGCATCGCGGCGATAACCTCCTCTGCGGAACAGGTTACCGCGATGGATCAGCAGCCCAGCCCCGTGTCGGTTCTCGACTCAAGTTTCCTATCCGAGGAGAACTCCGCCTCCTCTCTCCCGAAGCGCTCCATTGACTTCAAAGGTATCTCGTAGCTCACATTATCAGTTTAATTCCAGCTGGTTGCAACAGCGATTCTCGACGTTCTTTTCTTTCGCCAAGCTAGCGGAAACCATCGTTTGATTTTTATTTTTTCGTGATTTATTTTGGGTGGCAATATTGATTCCGGAAGCGCTCCGTTTCTTTTGCCTTCAGATCAAATAGAGGATTGGGAGGACCACCGGAAGCACAAGGCGACTTCGAGCGCCGGATCCGAATATTGGAATGGGCCCGAGAAGAAGATCGGTGCGGGCCAGGGCGATGATTATGCTTTCGTGGCTGACGTAGTCCGTGAAACCGACCGCGGTGGTGGTCCAGCCAACTTATTTTCTGCGCTCGAGCAGCGGCACCAGGTGTCCGGCTCATCCGTCACCTCAGTTCTCCATCGGCGGCATGTCTTCGACACAGTTACCGAGATAGTCGAGCGGAAGCGCAATATAACCCCCTGGGCAGCCTTCATCTGCTCTCTCTCCCCCGCCTTCGCCGGCAGTGAGAGCTCGTTGCTGGTAGAGGTGTGGGAGGAGGTGCAGTGGCTTCAGGAGCACGTCTCAACGGAGAATGTGATGGAACTAACTGGACAGGTAATAAAGCAGGACATGGCGATGACCGCTGCCGGAGAGCAGGAGTGGACGGTGCCGGGGGCTGAGATGTCTGCCGCTGTACTCCACATCGAACGGCAGTTATTCAAGGATCTGGTGGCTGATACCATCCGGGAGCTGGCGGATTTGGCTTGCAGACGCCGAGCCACCACCCTCCCGCGCCGGAAGCTCATATTTTGAATTTCCCGCCATATCTAAATCCCTCAGAAATACCAAAACCTGTGTTTAAAAGGTTTTAATTTTTTTTTCTTGGAAAGAAGCATGGGGTCATGCGTCTGTAACATTTTTTTTTCTTTGGATCTTTATATAGGAAGCAAGCGACCATGGCCGGTGTCACGGCTGATCCCATTTTATGGCCTGTCACTAGCATTTAAATTTAGCCGGTGTGAAACCGTAGTGGCCATGGCCTACAGTGTCATGCTTGCGGCTGAGGAAGTAAGAAATGTGGAGCCTCGACAGGACAGGCAAACCTGTACCGCTATCACATGGCCATCGCTATAGGATGATGTGAGACTCTACCCAACATTTGTCTCAGCAGCCATATTTGAACATCTCTCGGGCGGTAACGAACAGGCATATGCGGATGCAGTCCTGGAGGGGCGCACTGTGCACCCACCTATCCGGGCGTCCTTGGTGGCATTTTTCTATGGGTGCAGTAAGGAGCAAACTATGACCAAACTGTTGGTGAATTAGTGCCTCATGTTTTTTGCTTTGAATGGAGATACCCCCGGTCTAGCTGCACCATTAATTTGTCCTTCCGATTATTTCTGAATTGTTACTATATGTGTCCAGGCCGGGCTTGACTCAAGCCAGCCCTGACTTGCGAGAAAGGGCAGGGGCCGGGCCTGCATGCTCAGCCTGTCTCATAATTCCTTTTTCATGCCCATCTTTGACTAATACCCCACCGTTCCCATTCTTATGTGTTGGACCCCTGTCCGGGAAGATTAGTAATCTATGTAACTTATATTTATATATGTATTATTTAATTTTTATCTTAATATCTATAAGCAATAGATATTCAACTTAGAAAAAAAGGAATCATGAGCAATATAACTGCTACACTCCCTAAAATCAATTAATGTGGGATCTATTTCTTGGGCCAAACAAAATAGGAAGGTCACATTTATGTAGAGATTTTTATGAAAAAAGTTGTCTTTGTTCAATTATTTTTAACAATGAATTTCAAAATTAAAAAAATTGCTTTGGTGCAATATCACTGTGATTCATTTCTCATATAATACATCTGAAAATAAACTCAATAGAATTATAATTTATTTTGGTCAAAAATTGATATGGATATTTTGACTCAATTTTGTTTTTTATTTTTATTAAAGCGTCAAATCAAAAAATGATATGATTTGAACTTGAAGATACAGTTTTTTAGCAGTATAACTTGTTCTTTTCTTAGGGATATATATGATTTGGTGCAATTTAAATTTTAATTAATTTTTTATATATTTTATGAATAATTCATTCTGACCTTAATTTGATCAGAGCATCTTGATTTAAAATCTCTCTTATTCGAGTTGAAGTGTCAGATCAAAAAAATAATATGATTTGAATTTAAATGTACATTTATTAATATACATTTCTTTTTTTCTAATATATTTTTTTATTATTTTCTAATTGGTCAAGTTTTTCTGCCTTTTTAAGAGCTGGAATCAATCAATTAATTATATCGTGACTTTGTTCAACTCTCTGTACATATATATCGTATAGTTCTTTTTCTTCACAAATAGAACAGTTGTTCCTCAGGGAGACCCAATAGGACGAATAAATCTCCTGCCAATCAACTCCCGAAATTGAACCTTCAACTCTTGAAGCTCCATAGGTGTCATCCTATATGGAGCTTTAGATATCGGGGTCATATCCATAAATATATCAATACATAACTCTAAGTCTCTATTTGGAGATAAACCGACTAACTCCTCAGGAATTATATCCGAAAAATCTCGTACTACCAGGAAACAAACAAAAATTTTCATAATCTAGTTGGTCATTCCATAAAAAGATCTAAAACTTCTTAGAGTTTAGATCTTTTTCACTGCATTTCAGTTCACAATCCCGGGTTTAAATTTTATGATTAATATCATATGCTGAACTCTTATTCGGTTTTTCCATCAGTTTGGTTTTGTTAAAGTTAAAAAAAAATAAAAATAAAACCAAAATCTGCCAAAATTTAACACCAAAAATCAAACCGAAAAGAATTGATCATATAAACTTGATATATCACCAAAAAATTATCTTGATCGGGCACGAATCTCGAGGAAAAATCAAGTAGAAAACTCCCGAAATTAAAATTGGGATCATCCGAACTCCGATTTTAGTGAACTTACAGTCAAACTGAATGTCTCGGAAATACGAACCCAACGACACCAAATTCAACCCAATCCGAGCCCAAATGGGTCCAAATCAAGGGTCTAAAGAGTTGTTGAAAGGTTCAAACCATAATTTGGATTACCAAACGGTCTCCAAATATGATGTGCTTATAGTCGAATCGAGCGTCTTGACGATACAAATCCAACGAACCCAAGATCGCCAAAATCCGATATCCCTAAGACCTTCAAATGTCCAGCAAACAGTCCACAATCAAGAGATTCAAGATCAGCCGTCCATTCAAACCACTCCCTAACTACCCTTGATTTTCCTCCTATTTACGAGCCACGCCACTCTAAAAAATCTATAAATAGAGACTCCATTTCTCATGAAAGGACACACCTAATCCTAAGGAGAAAAGAGAGAGATTGGATATCGCTCTTGCCTCCTTGCTCCTCCTCGACCACCGCCGGACCACCACCTGAGGGTCTGCACTCCGTCGTACCACCACCTGAGGCCCTGCACTCCGCCGGACCACCACATGAGGCCCTGCACTCCGCCGGACCACCATCTGAGGCCCTGCACTTCGCCGAACTACCACCTAGGACCCAGAGTTCTTCCAGATCATCAGGAGACCCCGAAGTTCTGCCAGCGCGACATCAGATTTTCACATACCCCCGACTTCAACCCTACAGTTGATACTTGTAATCTAATCGCCCTTGGAGGCGAGTTAGCCCCTGTAATTAACTCAAGTTCTAGTAGAATCATTTCAACTGGGCCAGGCCCCGTGGTTTTTTCCTTTTTCAAAGTTTTTCACGTAAAAAATATTGTGTTTCCTGTGTGTGAGCTGGATAGTCGTGCAATACTAAGACGCAAAATTCAATCTCTACTATCGTGTATATCTGAGTTTTTCAAATAATTAATGAGCACCCTTTTAACTTCCAAGTAAATTTCTCATCTCATGTGGCCGCCTGGCCTTGTTACAATAAATCTCAAGAAAATCAGATGTAAAATTGGGACCTGTGTTGCTAACACCGATGGCCATAGGGACCATGCTTCAATTTCATTTCTACCTATTTTATTAAAGCACAGAAGAGGATTGGAATGCGTGTCCTGCTAATCATGGCAATGTGTTAAATGGTAGTAAAAATTAGCTGATTGACAAAGCTCATCTTGGTCTGTTGGTTGAGAGCATAGGCTATCAACTAAGAGGTCTTGAATTCGAGTCTTTGTGTATGTGATGTGTGTATGAGTTTGCCTTAATTGGCCTAAATGTCCCAAAAAAAAAAAAAAAAAAAAAAAAATTAGCTGATTGTACTTAAAAGACTCTTCAAGTTTTCTGCATAAATTTTAACTAGCAGCATAGTTATTTATTGTTCTATACGTTGTTGATAGAAACGGATGGCAGAAAACTTAAGGCTTGTTGCTGTAAGATTTATTATTTGATATAAATGTTGCTGCATTTTGAGCTTTGTAAATTACTATGCTGACATAGGAACGAAGACTTTTTTTTTTTTTCTCTCGAAGAGTTTGAAGGTTTTAAAAATATGATTTTTAAGAAATCAATGAAGCAGTAGTTGGCAGCTTCTCATTTCAGGTTGATTGGCTCTTACTGCTTCTTAAAGCAATTTTTTAGTATAAAAGTTTTAATTTTGATACTAAAAAGCTGTTATAAGAAGCAGTAAGAAAGTCGTCCCAAACGAAGCCTAAATCTAAAATCTGGTCATTAAACTTTTGCATTTGTTGATTTCAACAAGTGTGGATTTTTAGATGCTTTGCATTCTCAAGATGTGATTGCATTGGATAAACCTGCCTTCAGCTGCTGATGATTGTAAACCTGTTTCTACCTTGACAAGGGATTTGAGAGTAATTATGATGGCTTTGGGCTGGATTTTTGCAGTGGTTTATTGAAGACTTGATCAGCCTGGCCCTGGATTAATACTTGTCATTGTGCTTCGTGGGATACCACCTACAGATTTGCAGCTTTTTGGCTCAAGTGTTGATTTGTGAAGAGCTGATGAGATCTATGGAGATGGAGGGTTTTGGTTGGCTTTGAAATCAAAATGGTGACCAAGAGAGGGAGGGTGCTGCACTTCGCTGAGATCATCTCCAACCGAAAACCTCATTTTACACTCCAAAATATAGTAATACTCTAAAATGCAGTCATTCATCTCCAACTGAACTCAATTTTTAACTTCAAAAAAGAATATACCGAGTATATTCATTCTCCAACCGGAAGAAATGAAGAAAGCAATGACGTATGTGAACAGTGCGACGATGTTCACTTCGCGCAAAATTGCGATGAATATGGGGTTCGATTGGAGCTCCGCGGCCATTGCAAAGGCTCGTTTGGGGTTCGGTTGGAGATGCCCTTAAGCGGCACCCAGGTTGTAACGTGATAGGGTGACTTGGGCATATTTTATCTTATATTTTATTAACAATAGTTTATTCCCAATCATATTTATTATTGTTGAGATATAATGGAGCGAGTCATGATTGCTTAGTACTTAGCATTAATTGGTTGAACTAATTTGATTGATAAGAGATTTATGCAGAAATATAAAATAAATATTTAGACTATGTTCAAGGTTGCTAGGAAAATTTTTCCATGTTTTTATATTCATGCTGACATAATTCAAAACAATATTCAGAAGTATGGTGCATTCTCTAATTTTAATAATTTCTCAATTGTTGCACTCTTGTATTACATATGGCATAACATTAGCATCACCATATCAGGTTCCTTTAGTCCTCAGAATCCTTTTAGGCCTCGAGAATCCTTCTTGCGCCTAAGGAGTCTTTCTTGGGAATCCCTCGCAAAGCTAGATAGAGCTCATCTTAGGCTTCGTTTGGGACGGCTTTCTTACTGCTTCTTAAAGCAGCTTTTTAGTACAAATATTTTAATTTTTGTACTAAAATATTGCTTTTAGAAGCAATAAAAAAGATGTCCCAAACGAAACCTTAGTGCTTGAAGGTTTTGTCTCAATTAGAGTACTCCTCACAAAGTTAAAGAGAACAAGGAGCTATAATTGCTTATTCAACACAACATCCAATTTAAAACCATCAAAATATCAGACATATTCTATTAAGAAATATTCTCTTTGATCCAAGTAGTGCATGCAATTAATCATCAACACATCATAATAGTAGCATATTAATTGATGCACCAAGACCAAAGTTGTTCTTGCACTAGTTCTCATAAATTACAATGCGACACCAATAAAAATTCATTCAATGTCAACTTGAAAACTCTTCGGAGATCTTTAGAACTAACAAAAAAAAAGAGATTATTATTTAAAATTCTCCTCGATATTCCTCTAGTATTCTTTTTAACAATAGTACTCATTATAACATCAAAGTGACATTAATAAAACTCTTGATATAATTGACATAGCTCAAGACTACTAACCAATTTAAACTCGCTATTCCTAGCTCTCTGGTATCATACTTTTATTTACTTGTACTTACTTTCTCTTCAAGTAGGCTTTGTAGAGTAACTTCTATCTTAGTGACTTCTTCTTATCTTTATTTCGAATTTTGACGAAACTTCATTATTGTCATCTTGGACAAGCCCACTTTTAGTGCGTAAAATGTAATGTAAGCAATGAAATCTCATTTCTTCTCTTTCTTGGAAAGATTATCAGAAAGATTGCTACATTTGAGCGTTCATAAAAAATCAAAAAGTAAATTGAGTGATTCATTGAATGAGAAAGTGATGATGAATTCATGCTTGTATACGGGTATGCGTTTTATGAAAGGCATAGGAGTTGCACATACGAATGCATTATAGTTGTTGACTATTTACCTTTCGATTAATATGCATCACAACAGGAGAGGATAGAACTCAACATAGTTTATGTTATATTTAATATTGATCATTACAGAGTATGGCCTTTTATTATGTTAGCTACAAGACATAGTATCATATACACCATGATGTTGAAGAATAATGCAAATCTAATCTAAGAACTCTGAGAATTTTTATATTCAAAAGTAAAAATAAGTTGTATTAGGATATGCTAAGTTTATGTTATTGGCTGAGTAGATTATCAAGATAAGGTTATGTAGTTAAACAAGCTTCATAATATAAAATATTACATGTGTAGACAAATGAATACATCTTGAAGATATAATCTCAAGAATAAGAAGAAAATTCTTCCCCCCTAAGCCATCTTTTATTAAAAAATGAATGATGGCAGAAGAATATATAAATATATATATTTAAAGATGAAAGAGTTATGAAGATGAAATTTTGGAAAAGTATCCAAGTACAAAAACACTTATTGCAACTAGAGGGAAGAATTGTCAAACCTAATCTAAAATACACTAATTGCTTCATATTTTGGCTTTGATGCCAAATGGAGTTGAAAGGGCATGCTAATTTGTGAATCTTGGTCATGATGGTTTAATGGAGTGGTTGCCAAGCCAACACATGATGAAGATGGTGTATAATAAAAGGAAAAGCATGAAGATGACATAGGTAAAGTGGAGATATCATTCATGAAAAAAGAATGTATCAAGTACATATCGATAATATGTGTTCAGATGCATGAGATTGATGGCCTATGCCAAAGCCATGTTATCATCATATAAATAAACCTTATAACATCATCATGTGCATTAATTATATTCTAGACTTCACTAATGATTTAATCGTATATAAGTAACTTAGAAGCCAAAATTCACAAGCATTATATTTTTGTTGCTACATATTCATATCTCTAGTTTTGAGATCCAACATGCTAGAGTACCACTAATTAGTTGGAAACTTATGAAGTGTCACCTACCCTAGTTGTGTGATGTGATATAGAGTTGGTGTGGAAAATAAACCTATATTAGGTCAACTACTGCCACAATTATATAAAGATGTGGGATCATATATGTTTATATTGTCCAGCCTTCAACATTACTGTGACATTCAACATAGTACATTATAATATTTTAGTTACATAGGTCATGGACTTTGTTTTAGCTTTTTAAGGCATCCACAACTCCTCGAAGAAGGTGCCATCATAGGGCACTATAGGTGAGTATTAGTATTATATATCATCATAGATTAATGTAGTTATCTATATATCTATTTCAATCAAAATGCAACAAGGCTATTTGTTTAATGTAATGAACATTTCCATTCATTCTTTGAAAGCAATGTTGATGATGTTAGTGTCATACAACTTGCAATTAATAAGATAGAAGCAATGTTCGATGAACAATGCATTTATAGGGCTCTATATTCAAGGATAAAACCAAGGTAGCTAGACGCCTAGACATTTATAATGATTCATTCATATTTTCCAATCCAAGCCCATTGACATTAAGACATCCAAGTCCATCCACTTTCATAAAACCAAACTATCAATCTATATAGATCAATAGTTATCTATTAATCCAAATTCAGGGCCATCAGTGACTACAATATGCCAAGACACAACTCATTACCATCCTTGACCATTATTTAATTTGAATTAGAGTACTTTTAAAGGAATGTATTGAATATAATCTGTGATATCAATTACATCGATGCCTTATGGTGCTTAAATTCTAATTTGGGTAATTCTCATGTCAATATAAGTGGCTTTGTACTATGCATGCCTATTTTGGTTGCAATCACCAACTCTATAACAATGTCTATGCCATATAGAGGCATGATACATGTCTAAACAATACTAGCTTTGAGAACAATACTAACATTCATGCCACAAGAACCAAAGAAAGGAAATAAGAACATTGTGGGCTAATACTAGCTTTGAGAACATCAGCTGCATTGACCAAATCATTGCACGCCAAATATTGATGGTTTACCTAATAGATGTAGACATAGGTAATCATTGTGCCATTAAGAAATATAATAAAAATATTTTGACTTCAAATAATAACGAACTGAAGATACAATATGAGGATGCATAATGGTTAGAGTTAAAATAGTAAAATTTGACTCCAAATAACAAAGAGTTGAAGATACAATATGAGGATGCATATTGGTTGGAGTCAAAATATTTTTTTATTATTTTTGATACCTATAGAAACTAACCTAAGATCTATATGAACTTGCTATCGAACTTATTAAGTGTGATAGGCATATGCGATCAATTGACTTGGATGAGGTGTTGATGAGGCTATATGCAGAAGCAATCGCAACAAATAAATGTAGAAGAATGATTCTAGAGTTAGGTGTCGAAGATGTTTCTTGAAATTACTTTGCATTAAGTCACATTAAATGAGATTAGATCATATTTCATAAGATTGAGTGAACTTTAAATTGACAATAACAACAATCAAAGTGACTGAAGAGCTTATATGCTCCACAATTTTTATGAAGATATCATAGTGAGATTGGAAATCATTTGATGATAAATTCTTAATGAGAAAATAAAATAAATTAAAAAAAAAAGTTAGGCAACCAATAAAGAATAAAAATGTCATATTTCATATTGGAAATATACATTGTATACTTAAATTTTAATTGATGTCATATTTCATAATCTTCATTTTAGCATAATTACATGCAATAAAATAGAGGGCAAGGTGCAAAAAAATAAGTCCAAAATGGCAAACAAATGTTCACTAATATTTATCTTTGCATCAAGAAAAACATATTTTAAGTGACATAAAACGCCCTTTAAATTTTCTTCATATAAAAATGACATATTCATCGGTTAACTAAAAAACAATTTCTATTATATTCCTTCTAAAAGTTTGGATTTTTTTCTTCTCATCAGCTGTTGGACTTTGGATGTTTTTGTTTATACAGGGCTTTTTATATTTGGCTCTATGTTTGGATTTATTTTGCCCTTGCTTATTCAAGTGTATGTGGGCACTTGTTTTGTTATTGTTGTTATACTCTATTTCTTACTAGTTCTTTGGTTGTTTTTGGGAACTCAATCGTACTTCTTGTTTTATGGAATAATTGGTTAAGGGGACCGCCAAACACAAAGCAATTAGAAAGAAAAGAAAGTGCTATAGAAATTTTCATATATGTATATAAAAGTTGGGTTAAATGTCTTTGCAAGCAGAATTTTTTGGTTTCTTCAAGAGAAAATAAATCTAGCACTCATCTCTATCATAATTGATTGCATATTTTCTCTATTCAAAA
The DNA here is from genome assembly GCA_019925795.1 of Dendrobium chrysotoxum. Classification (NCBI taxonomy): domain Eukaryota; kingdom Viridiplantae; phylum Streptophyta; class Magnoliopsida; order Asparagales; family Orchidaceae; genus Dendrobium; species Dendrobium chrysotoxum. The sequence continues at coordinate 51,872,971 of CM034301.1, forward strand.
AATTATATTTTTATTAATATCTCTAATTTATATGATGTATAATTTTTTATATATCAGTTTTCATCTCAGTCGTTAAACATAATCTGTACTAGGATGCTCACAACCGTGTGATGCTCTAGTCATCTTCTATAAAATATTACTGTAGGCTGTAATAGAAGCAAAGGAAAAAGCTTAAGGAAAAGTATTGCAATTTGCATTCTTGTTTTGTGTACTCTGTATTTTGCTTTCTCATATATTGTTGTAGTCTTTCCTGGTATCAGAGCTTATAGCTTAACAACATTTTTTCTCTTATCCTGCTTTAATAGACTCGCCAAATTCAAGTGGTACACTGGTACCTGACTCACCTCTGTTTGAGCTTCATATACCAACTCAGCTAAAATTTCTTATCAACAATATGAAGAGTATGATAAGTACTTCCTTACTGCTGAGAATCATCTTGTTTGGCGCTCTTAGATACTCAAAATACTCACTGCAAATGGATTTGAGAGTTTTTTTAATAGGTACAATAGTTCAACCTCCCAAAGTTTTATCTAATACCGATGGGACCTTTGCTCTTAATCCCTGTTACACTCAGTGGCTGTTGATTGATCAGATTCTTACCTCAGCCCTCTACTCTGTTATTTCTCAAACTCTTTTGCCATATGTTTTAAATCTCTTTACATGCAGTGAAGTTTGGAATACACTTGATAAAAGATTTCAATGTTCTAACCATTCACACATACTTCAATTAAAAAGTGAACTACATCATGTCAACATGAATGATCAAACAATGACCCAATATCTTTCCACTATTAAAGCCAAGGTTGATGATATTTCTGCTGTCGGAAGTCCTCTTGATGTTGAGGATATCATCCTGTATACCTTAAATGGTCTTCCTCCTGCCTACAACTCTTTCAAAATAGTAATCCGCACAGACTTTCAACCTCTTAGTTTGGACGACCTTTATTCCTTTTTATGCAGTGAAGAAGTTGATATTGCTGCTGATGCCTTGCGTGAGATACATCTACCTACTGATTCAACATCTGTGATTGCTCTCACAACAAATCATGGATGCTTTCGTTCTCGTGTATCATCTACTCGTGGTCGTTCAAGTGTTCGTGGTACTCGTGCTCCATTCCATAGATATGGGAGTAACCGTTCTTCCTTCATTGAATGTCAAATTTGTCTGAAGAAGGGTCACTCTGCTGCAAATTGTTGGTATCTGGCGGACCTACAGTATCAGCCACAATCTTCATCAACTGCATCTACGGCTCGCACTTCTGACGCTACATCACAAGACTGGATTCTTGATACAGGAGCTTCTTTGCATATACCTTAACAATTCAAAAAATCCAAATCCTTATGTCGGTTCACAGAACATCTCTGTGGGCAACGGTCAGTAGCTTCCTATCAATGCATCAAGTCAGGGCATCATTCCCACACCCACACGTAAGCTTATTCTTCTTTCATTATATCATGTTCCCTTCCTTACCCATAATCTTCTATTGGTTCAGCAACTTCTTGCTGATAAAACTGCTACCTCACCTTTACCTCTTTCGGTCATCACATCAAGGATTCGAAGATTTATCAGACTCTTCTTTCTTGTCGCAATAGGAATGGTCTCTATCCCTTGCGCTTCTCCTCCAATCAATCATTTGTTCCAGTGCTGTTCAGCTCGTTGGCTGCCTCTTCACTCTGGCATCAATGATTGTCATCCTCATCATGCAGCTCTCTCAAAAATTCATTTGCTTCATAACCGTACTTCAAACACCGATGTCTACAAGTTATTTATTTCCATTTGAATCATTTGACTGTTTCTTACATCTACAAATGTTGTAAAATTTTTATTTTGTGTTGAAATCTCATTCCTCTACTCATCATTTTGTGCTTTCTATTAATGATATGTCTAAAAAAAATTCACAAGATCAGCATGGATCTCAAGAAAATATTATAATTGAAAATTTTCAGAATTAAATTCAAGATCATTTGAATTCAAATTTAAGTAAATTTATAGCCGAACTAAACATCTCAACGAGGCGAATCCAACAACACCAAAAGTAGCCAAATTTGAGCCTAAATGAGCCAAGTCATAGGCCTAAAATTAAAATTTTCATTTTTCCATTGCTTTCATCCGTGGACTCATCATTTTGTACTTTTTATTAAAAACTTTTGATGCTTAATTTTATTCATAATTGTAAATAATTTAAACATTTTAGAGTTGAATAATCTTGAAAATACATTAAGGTTTCATTTCGAACGGCTTTCTTATTACTTCTTAAAGCAACTTTTTAGTATCAAAACTGTTTTAAGAAGCAGTAATAAAATCGTTCCAAACGAAACCTAAGTCAATATGATATGTAAGACTTATTTTAGTGCGAAAACTTTTTGTGTGTTTTCATAATTGTTTTATCAAGTCAAATCAATATCACACTGATATGATTACCTTAATTACAAGCTATGGATGCATGGTGAATGGCTCCTCAAAACTTTAGCAAAATTTATGCTATACTTTTGAATGATTCCATGCTTGCATGTGATGTAACAGAAAAATGTTGGGTTCACCCATGTGGAAGAAACAACTAAGCATGAATTCTGGGCAGATTCAAGTGTAGCTTGTGAATGCTCTGAGATGCTATTAATTGGCTTATGGATCTTGTAGCAGAGCTTCAGAGCATTTGTCATTGAGAAGGACAAAAATAAAGACACTCTGCTTTTTCAAGAAAAAAATTAAACTTCTTAGTAAATATTTGTGAGATCGGGTCTGCGATCGAGTGGTTGACAGAACGCATTCCTCCCATCTCATTCGGGCTCGAATCCCCTAACTGTCCCAAAATAAATAAATATTTGTGATATTTCATGAAAGAAGTATGGAGAAAGAGCTTTCTCTCTCTTATTTAAGGTTTTGAAAAATTAAAATTTAAAGTTTTACTCCTCTCTAATTATAAATTGTTGAATTCATGTTGACTCAAATTCAATTCAAATTGATTTAATTTTGAGTTAGTTTGATAGCCATCCAATAACTTAGGAAGTTAAAATATTAGTAAATAAGAGGAAGGGGTTGAATCCATAACATCCCATTAGCACTATAAAAAAATTACTAATGATCATAATAATAATAATGTGGTTGTATTTATAATATGATTTGTAAATTAAGTTGATCAATTAGAAATAGTATATCTTTTGTACCTGTTTTCTAAAACTTTCTAGAAAGTTCTATTAATATATTATATATAGAACAACTGTAGGATTAAGAGATGATATGAATGATATTTTTGAAATGATTATCTACATCACATGTGATATGTGGCATTGCATCTAACAATCAGATGACTAACATGAGATTATTATGATTCTTGATATCTATGAAGATTTGTAACAAAGAGACATTGCTATCCTATAAGGAATATTTTGGGCGCCCTTATTTCACACAAAAAATGACAAACAAGGTAAAGTACTTTGAAGTCCTGCATATTCCCCAATGACGAGTTCCTTACTTGAAGAAGGTTGGAGTCATGAATTGCACTGTCTTAGTTCTTTTTTGTAACAATCAGAACAATTGTGCCCCTTTCACAGAAAGAATAATCATAAAACTGAGAAATAAAAACCTCGATATCCGATCAAAATGTGTCAATTACATAATAGTTTATGATAGTTTTTTCAATAAAAAAAATTACATGTAAAGCAAAATTATGATATAAAAAACTCGAAATTGAGAGGTTATTTATAAAATTAGGTGCAATAAAAAATGATTTTTTTAATTCATTTTTTAGAATTTGTAAATTTTATTACTATTTAAAATGTTTAGTATAATTAAATTTTAATTCCTATTTATTAGTAATTATTTAAATATATATATATATAAAATTGAAATAGAGATAGCCTGCTAGAGATGAAACGAAAATTTTTACTGATTAATCGAATGGGCCTTCGAAGATTTTCTTTGGGGCCTACGAATAATTTTTGGAAGGTTTGGATTTTATTTTTGAAAAAGAAATACAGTGTAAAAGGATGGAGTAGTGTATTTGAAATAATTTGGAGTTGTTTGATTGAGTGTACTGTAAATGAAGGTTTTCACTTTTTTTTTTGCTTGAAGTAAAGTAAATGCAGTGTGAAGTGAATGCAGTGGCGGCGGCGGTAGCCGGCAGGCGGGGGCCGCCAACAGTGGCAGTCGGCAAATGGCCGACAGCAACAATGGTGGTCGGCTCCGGCGAGGGTGGCAGGCTGCCGCCGGCGACCGACAAGGGCCGGCGGCTGGCTGCAGGCGGGGGCGAGGCGGAGGTGGCAATCCGGCGATAGCAATTGGCGGTGAGTTTCCAGTGTGTTTGGAAATTGCTCAAAATTTGAGGAATTTTAAATACATTGGATTTGAATTAAAGGGTGAATTATTTTTACTTCAAATTTTCTTTCCATTTCTTTTATTTCAAATCAAACATCAATGTTTTTAAAACTTCTATATTTGAAATACATTACACTCCTAATGCAGCAAACTAAACAGGCCATTTGTCAAATTAGAACCTCAATATAATCTTTAGAAAGAGTTTTGATAAATTTTAAAATATTTCAGATCTTTTTTTTTCTTTTTTTCCGCATTAAATTGCATGCTGTTCATATTTAGAGCTTTTGTAATATTGCTTCACTCTACCAAAAACAGGTCCCTATTGATGTTCAGTACATGATCATATTTAAAAATTTCTACAAGCGTTAAATGTTTTGGTGATATATCTAAGAAAATTTTGAATGGACGGATATGAATGTTTTAAAATAAGGGGAAATTATACTTTCAAAGAAATACATCTAATTAAGAATAAATTAATATGCATAAGACAAAAATATTTAAATTTTAATTAGCAAACTTCAAAGTTTATTTGAGAAACTATTTGGAATTAGGTTAGAGAAAATTTATGATCAAGATGATATATTTGCATAAGATGAACCTAACAATACTATTATCATCCTGCTACAGTCAAAATGGCCTATTTTCTTAGTTAGATCCACCAAAAGTCCTATTAACCAAAATAACTTATATCTACAATCAATTGATATTCATCTTTTAATATCCAATGCTGACCAATATTTGATATCCAACATCCACCAATTGCCAACATTCAATTCTTGTTTTCCAAATTTGTCCACCTATCTTCTTGTAAGGAAGATGACCAATCTTGCGGCCTCCTAAAGTCCGCCATTTGCTAACTTCGACATCCAAAGTCCACATGTTAGGTCGCTCAGCGTCTTTCCATGTACGGAGAGCAATCAATTGAACCGGCGGTCTCTCGACGGTCAATGATCATTTAAGGAAACCAACACCATCGGCATAGGCTCATCTCTCAACAGCAATCATCGCCTTTTCATTGGTACAAAAATCAATTTTTGGTAACTTTATCAAGATAAGTTTATAAACCTTTTTTCCAATTAATTAACACTTTAAGAAAATGAGTAATAAATAACAGTGAGTAGAGAACAAGAAGAAGGAGAAGATAAGAGAAGTTGTTTTTAATGTAATGACAGTGACTCTAGCCCGAAGAAGAAAGAGCAATGAGAGAGAATACAACCTGATAGTTAAGAAGGCAAGGCCACCAATAAGTGGCCGAATGTGATGGAATAATCTATACGATAATTAAATAGTTGTTTATATATATTAGAGAATTATGATTTTATATATTTTATAGTACATTTAATTGATAAAAAATATTTCAGTGTTTTTTTAAAATAGATCTTAATGTTCATTTAAATAAAATTATTTTCTTATATTTGTATACTGCTTATTGAAGTCTGCCATAAAAAAAAAATGTTTTGAATTGATTCCAAATTAAAATGTTGATTTAATTTTGATTCAAAACAAAGATTGCTAGCTAAGGGAAGGGGAAGGTAATGACAAGATCAATGGTGTGTGAAGGAGAAGAAAAGTTCAGGAGCTTTTTCGGGGGAGGCATCAAAATAAAAGGCTCTTTCAACTCTTGCTATTGTAATAGATAAAATTGATGCCTTTCAATTGCCTGAAAACAAGGGGATATAAAAAAATCCTTCATAGTCTGAATCAGTTTCTCAATAAGGCTTCCAAATATCTTTTAAGGATAAAAATTATGCATCATACCGCATATTCATAATATAAATTTTCAACATATTATCAAGAATCGTCAAATCTACAAGACTAAAATCATTTGAATAAATGTGTGTCATTCTAATTAATTTATCTATGATGACTGTATTAAATGAATTACTAGGATTTAAAAGTTGCAATTTTTCTAATAATGCAAATGCGTCAACTCTTTATTCAGAGCTTATACCGTCCTCCAAAATAATTTCTAAAACATTAATTATTGAGGGGGAGTATTATGATCAATTTTAAGAGTTATTTCTTGATTTAAATATTGTTCTATAACAAGCTCATCATTTTGTAATGCACTTAACATTTTCTCTTTTATTTATCTCTGAGCTGATCACAAAATTTATATGAAACATCAAATATATTAATCACATTTGTAATTATAATAAATAACAAGGTAATTAGAATATGCTTTTTTTTTAACTATACTAAGGCTAACTAGATTTGGTGTGAGAAGCAATAAATAATATGTACTTATTAAATTTCATTCAAAAAGCTTTTTTAGCCCGTTAAACTCCCGTCTCATATTTCGAGCTTCATTATAATATTGGCCGTATATTTTTAAAATACATAAACCATAAAGGGTGCGAGAAGCAGTGATTTATTGTATAAGCCCACTTTGAAGTAGAGCAATGAGCACCTTAATGTTCCTCTCCACATGGTACCTAAAATGCACACTGCATTGTATTCTGCCGCCTTAGTATGTCATGACCAATTCATAGCACTTATTCAAAATAAAGAGAAAGAGAACCCTAAGGGAATCCAGGGAGAAAGAAATGGTAATATGATGCTTGAAAGCTCTTTACAGGTAGGACTTTGGAGAGAGTAGCATAAGTGCTTGATGCTCTGGGACAAATAACTAATGTTTCTTTTAGATGTTATGCAGAGAACATTCCATATGTCATATGCTATCGACATTAAAAATTATAATAAAAGAACTGAGCCTTAAGCTAGCAATATAAATGATGTATGCAAATAATCCTATAGAAGGCTTAGACTTCGTTTGGGAATGATTTCTTGCTGCTTCTTAAAGTGCTTTTCAATACAAAAATTTTAATTTTTGTAGTAGAAAATTATTTTAAGAAGCAATAAGAAAGCCGTCCCAAACGAAGTCTTAATCTCGATGGAACTTGGATACTAATAATGCGGTGCATCATAAGGAAGAAGGAATACTCTACCGCCACTATCTACTTTATGTTATTCTCATTATATTAGTTTCTCCATTACCCTTATTTTCTCGCTTTTGTCCTTTTTCAGTTACTTAAGTATGCTATAACTTTTAGTATGTGGGACCTAATATAGTAATAGAAGGAAATACATAGAAATATAAGTAGGGGAAGAAGAAAGGGGAGGCACCTTTTTGTTTTGTAAGCTGCTTCCCTGTACTGTTTTTCTTGCTCCAGGTTGCATGTTGTGAGCTTCTACGCCACCTAATACATGATACATATTTATAGAACACGACCCTTCAGTATTCTATACATGCCCTTCATATCACAACTTAACCCTGTGTTCCTTCATCATCACCCTTAGACTTCATAAGAGAAATTAAATAGCGAGGACTACCAATTTACAATGAAGTAAAGGCAGATTTTTTTATTCTCATTTGCATGAACCATGATAAAAATGGAAGACTTCTTATCTTTGTATAAGTCCACTTCAACAAAATTAGTATGGATTACATGTTTGACAATATATTTTGAATTCTACAAGAGAAGTTATTAAATTTGTGGCAAATATCGTCACCCACAAAGAAGACATCAGCTGGAATAGCCCACTCTATGTTTTTGCTTTGCTATGCCTGCAAAAATATTAGGATGAATATGAAACAAAGAAACATAAAGAAGGGCTTACTAAAATGATGAGAAATCCTCCTAGACTAAGTTTTGTTCCCTCTACTTATTTCAAAATTTGAAGTACTAATCTAATGTTGTAATCATTACATGATGCCCCGTTGCAGGGATGCTTTAGTGCTGGGTCATCTGCAAGTGGTTGCTGCCCAAAGATAATCTCACAGCTCTTGTCTTCAAAATCTGATTTTGAAGCATGTAAACAGATAGTAAGCAATGTATTCCACTCTAGTCCTTACTAAAACATGTAAAACATCATAATTTCAGTTTACATTAACGGTAAGAGAAATTCAGCAAAAATTTACCCTGCAGTTGTATAAAACCGCATGCCTTGCCAAAGAATCTATCAGCCAGCATGTTCTTCCAATAGTTTGGTCTATATAATTGTTCTATTTCCAAGTGTGCTTGTGTGTGTGATTTGGTTTGAGTATTGAATGTAGACAAGCAGTATAGCATAGCTATGTAGTTATCTAAATATCTATTTATTATTATTTTTATTATTTTGTTTGGTTGGGAGGGGTTAAGGAGAAGAAGAAAAATTAAGGACATCAGTTCATGTTGTAGCTTATTCAAATGGTTGTCATGAAGGGGTGCAACTCGCCATTCTAAAATTGTTCATGAAAGTGTGCATTCCAATGCTTGCAATGTAAAGGTGTGCCTGAGCCTATAAACCCACAATTGTGGGCTCCGAAAATTCGGCCCCGGCCTCCGCCCGCTTTTTGCTGCTTTCTGCTTGGGGGGAGTTTTAACGATCTAAGTTCCGGGGTAAATTTTGGAAGGCAGATGGGTTTGTAGATAAGACACTACCAAGAGATTTCGCCCTCATTTTGCGAGGACTTTATGATCTGAGTTCTGGTTTCCTATAGGCGCAAGCCCCTATAGTTAATTACCCCTCTCGGTAACGAGAGAGAACTTTCGATTAAGGCTAGTCGTCAATCAGATACGTAAGGATACGTGGATCTGGCATATAGTAGCAGCAATAGGTTGGGAATGTTAAAGTCTGGAGTTATTCGAAAATTTGGAAGATTGGGAGATTTGGAGATTTAATATTTAAAATTGGAAATTGCACCATCTTGCACTTAAAGCGGATGGTGGGGGAATGGATGATAGACCCGATCAAGATCCCATGGTTCCATCGTCCCGGGCCATCGTGGTCCCTGGTCTACTTAGTCAGAGGAGGTAGTCGACCCAACCTGACAGAAGGATCCTTGTCGGCAGCCATGGGTTGCTTCGTCCAAGGGGACCTTGTAGACCTGGGGGGAGTATTTGCCTAAGGGGACAAATTTGAATCCACCTTAGCTAACAGAGGGCTTTGTGCCCTATCGATCATATCCTATTGATTCATATCTCAAGGATTTGATGCCATTGGGGAGCATACGGGCTCTGGCCATAACCATAATATAATGTTGCCATTTGGCGGCGACCACCTGGTTCAGAGGGCCCCGAGTCATAACCGTTTATCCTGCAGTGCCATTTGGCGGCGAAACTGCCGGTTAGAGGACTCGTACCACGTCCTTGCTGACAGGAGATTGTTTGAGAATAGATCCTAGTGGTATTTTCGACCAGGCATTGGCTCTTTGTGAGCTGAAGTAAATTTTAATTTGTCCACCTCGGCAAACTGTTGTGGAGGGTGGATGTGTTTTGCTTTAAGTGTTTTGATAGTTGGATTTCAATTTTAAATATTTTGGAGTTTGGGATTGATTTTGAGATTGTAGGATTTTTCAGAAGATTGGATTTTGTAGGAAATTTGGGATTTTGGGAGTTTTGTGGAATTTTGGATTTTATGAAATTTGGGATAGTATTTTGATTATTTGGAATAGGCCCCTTCGGTTGAGATCTGCATTCAACGCGACCATCATCGGGATAGAATGGGGTTATTTATATTTATGGGTTGAACCTTGTCGACTCTGTCTAGCAATTGACAAAGGATCGGGCTTCATAGGCTTTGTGCCTCTGTAAGTGAATTTTCTTGGTTGAAAGCCTTGAAGGCCTAATATGAATGTATAAAATAAATATCCCGGTCGACCTCGCGACCGTATATTTATTTAATAGTTCGAGCCATGTCGACTCCTATCTACCTGCTTAGGAAGATCGGGCTCGAACTTGAATTCACTTATTGACCCGCGCAGCATCCCTAGACGTCACGTGTGTACCAATAACACGCTCGCCGGGGCCCATGCAGGTTTATGATTGCTTTTACCCTTTTCGTGTGCCTATGTGTATACAAACTACAGTGCAAGTGCGGGGCATTTTGGATATTTGGTGTTGATCAGTTGTTCGGGTAATTGTCTTTTGAATGCGGCATTTGATTTGAGGGTCTGAACACGCCTTCTGTCCACTTGTATGATTGTTATGGATCCAGTGGCGTTATATGATCTCCCCCACTGCTGTTTGTAGGCAGGTAGATGTTTTCATTCATAGATTGAAATTGACTTCAGGATACTGCATTTACTGAAGTCTTTCTGCATCTACCCATAGATGATATGTGGTGCGTACATCTATTTTCGTAGGGGATTGTATGTATTGCAGATCTTTTGTTATCATTTCGGTAGGAAAATTACAGAGGATGTAGACCTTCTAATGTTCTTTGCAAGCAAAGACATTTGATGCAACTCTTCCACATCTTCTCGTAGGCAAGTTACTATATGTTCATTTGCAACTCTCCTGGTGTTACATGTGGAGTAACACCCAGTGGCAGTGCCAGCACTTTCATCGAAGCCTGCTGCCTTTATCCTTCCACAATCTACAATGTTCAGACTACAAGTTTTCTTCTTCTGCCTGTAGATGAGGGATGATGGATTCTGGATTCTCAATAGTCGTATGACTCTTATTAACATTCACGAACAGTTCACTAGTGTAGGTGGACTGTTGTATAAACGAGGAATCTTCTACGATGACCCGTAGATATGTTATTGTGTATACAACAATTCTTTTGCCATTGCCAGTAGGCATTTGCATTCATTGTAGCCTTGTATCATTGCTTGCGGAGAACAAATGTTCTTGGGTTCGCACAGGATTCACCATACTTACTACATATCCACTGACATTATCCACAGGTGATTCCATCAATCATCGTAGTTCACGGGGGACTATTGTACTCTTCCATAAGTGGGTAAACATTGATAGTTGGAATACCGTCGTATTCATTACACCTTGGCCCCTTCTATTAGCAGGGGGACCACAACATCTGCTTGAACTCAAATTGTAGTTGACGATGTATATCTGAATTCATTCGTCATGTGCTCTTCATATTCAACATATGAGCACTTCATATTACATTTTGATTATAGAGATTCAATGCATTCATTGTGTAATGCTCCCTCATCAATTGTGAGTGGGTTGATGAATTTGGTTGTGAATCCCTTGACGTTAGCTACAAACCAACTCTTATTTGAATCTTTTTATCACTTGCAAACAAATCGATCATGCAAGTTCCTTGGCCTTGGAGATGGTTTACAACATGTGTAGGGGGGCTTAGTTCTCAACATTTGTTTGACATCCAAATCTCCTCGAGCCTGAAGATTTTCAGCACTTGTTATGTTTATTGCATATCAAACCTTTCTAGTGGCATTTGACTACACATGTCTTCATGATGTTTGTAGGATCTATATTCATTATAAGTCTTTCTTTTCACCATAAGTTCCATATATATTCATTGGCATTCGTTCAAGTCCCACTTGATGTTGTACAATTTGAGTTCAATGACTACAAGTGCATACATCAAGTTTAAGTTCATTTCATTTGATGTTTAAATCAAATGCAAGTTCAATGCACTGACATTCAGCTCGAGTCCCCCTGTAGTCTTGTTTGGTTCAAGTTCATGTCAAGGTTCTTTGTTATTCCAGTGTCCAAGTTTCTTGTAAGTTCTCTTGCATGTGTCCACAAGTTCAGCTCAAGTTCATCTTCCCTGCTGTCCAAGAGTTCTTAAATTCATTTTTTATCATCCATGTAATGCTTGAATCAAGTCATTATATTTATTCACTTGTTTAGATTCAAATTCATTTAAATCTATTTCATTATTCGTTTGAGTTTAAGTCCAAGTCCTTTTGAGTTCAAACAGGTCTGAGTATAGTCATATTTTCACCCGAAATTTCGGCAGCATTCCGGCATCTCCCCCGTTTAGGGGAAATCACGGAAAATTGGGCCTTTCCCACCACGCTTAAGAAAGCGTGTATGGTAGATGCCCTCTTTTGAGGACACCGCGGCGGTGTAAAGTCTTCAATTCCCCACCACGCTTAAGAAAGCGTGTATGGGTCTTCAAATGTACCTGAAAAAGACAAGCAGTTGTTTCCCCGCATGTACAGAGCCGCATACGGGTACTTAAAATCGTCCCCACCACGCTAAGAAAAGCGTGTATAGGGCCTACCCACCTCGTCGTAGGTGTCGCACCGGGTTCCCTTCCCACCATGCTTAAGAAAGCGTGTATGAGCGGTTTGCCGGCTTGACACGAACGCCGAGGATAGGATTTTCAGGTGATTACCCACCTCGTTGTAGGCGCCGCACCGGGGTCCCATCCCACCACGCTTAAGAAAGCGTGTATAGGCGGTTTTCCGGTCCGCCGCCAACGATGAGAACGAGTTCTCGGAGTTTTGAGTTCAAAAATGTTATACCTTGGCGAGCGTCGACGGGGTCGGCATGGAGGTCGAGGCAAGAGACATTTTCATTTCTTTCTTTTTTTGTTTCTTTTTTTTTCTTTTTCCCCTTCTTTTTTTTTTTACACAAACAAACAAAATATATATATATATATATATATATAACATGATCATAATTATTATGTAAAGATAATTACAATAATAATTATTTAATAATAACAATAGTAATAACTAGCTACAAATAAAATTATTAATGTTAATAATAATTATTATTATTAACACTAATACTAATTTAATCCTCAACACTACCTCACTGTTGATGTTTGCTTGAGGTTGAAGTCGGCTAGATGGGGGTGTTCGGACAGGTCAAGTGGAAGACCTAAGTTGGGATCAAATAGCTAGGGCAGAGGTGAATAAGGAAGGCGACGGGATGGAGCTTGGGATTCGCTGGCTCCTTCTTGCGGAATGGAGGGAGCTTCGGCTGGAGCTGGGGTTCGGCAGTTGGAGGAGTTGGGATCGGCTTGGAGCAGGGTCGGCCAGGTGTGGAGCTCGGTCGGGCAAGGGAATCGGAAGCAACGATGGGAGCTTGCGGCTTGATCGATCAGAGGATCTTCGGCTGGATGGGGCGAAGTCGATCGAGTGAAAGGCGTCGGGTAAGAGACAAGAGGCAGGGATCGGCTAGGTATGAGAGTTCCTTCTCCCTCTCTCTCTCTTTGTGGATCGGAAGGGATCAGGATTGTGGCTTTGATCTCGATCGACTTTGGTGGAAGAGCAGGAGGCGTCGAGCTCGATCTTCCTTGCGGCAGAGAGGAGTCGGCTGAAGCCTATGGAGATCTTGGCGTGGGGATGAGGAGGGATCGGAGATCGGGGGTTTCTTGCGGGAGTTGAGTAGTGCCCGAAGGCTTCTTTCGCTTGCTATTTAATGACATATGCGGATACCTGATCGAGGAAAGATACGGATTTTGTGGAAGTTTTGACGCGAGCGGCGTCGAATTCAGCGAGATTTGAGCAGGATTTCAGCAGAGTTCGTGGATCCAATGGGTATAAGGTATGTATGCAAGATTTTTACCTTCTTCCCCTCTTATTCTTTATACAGAGGTCAACAACAATTGATGCCATTTTTGAGGACACTTAAACTTCAGGAACGATCCATAAAATTCTCTTCCTCTGCCTTGCACTTTTTCTCATAGTCCGGTTTTAGAAAAGCATAGAAACTGCATTTTCTCTATCAACTTGCATCTACTTTTTGGAGCAGTTCAATAATAGAAGATTCATGTAGGATCTTCTTGAAGGAAGATGAAGCTCCTTGAGCTTTCTTGCAAGAGAGGGAGAGAAGGGAGGAGGGAGAGTCAACAGGGAATTAGAAAAATCTTTATTACTTGGCTTATTTTTTAATTACAGTCTATTGTTTTTAATTACAGCCTATTGCACTTATTTATAGACATCAATGGCTATATAAAGCGACACACCAATGACAATACAAGCTATACAATAAAACCAAAGAAAGTACAAAGAAAATCTAACTCAAATTTGGACCAACATCTTAACAAACTCCACATTGGTCTAGATTTTACAAAACATCTGATTCAATTCAACCTTCTCCCAAGTCTGCCGCCACTGCTAAGCTAGTGTCTGCTTTGAGCCCAGCTCCTTACAGTTTCAACAAAACAGTACAATTGTTCTTAAAGTGTCCCTCTTTGTGGCAATAAAAGCACTTTTTGTTGGACTTGTTCCTTCTGAATTCTGATCTTCCTCTTGCAATCAGAATACTGTCAATATTATCTTTCTGTTCAGATTTTCTTGAACATCCCTTGACATTAAAACAAGTTTTACCTCTGTCATTGTCAATTTTTGCTTCCCATACAACATAGTGTCAACTATGTGTTCATATGTCTTTGCCAAAGAGCTGAGGAGTATAATTCTTTGATCTTCTTCGTCTATTGTCACATCGACATTATTGAGGTCAAGAACCAATTCATTAAAATCATCCAAATGTTTTCTAATCTCTTTTGCTTCTTCCATTTGGAGCGTGTATAATTATTTCTTCAAAAATAGTCGATTAGTAAGTAATCTTTTTCATATAAATGGATTCAAGCTTCCGCTATACCTTTAATGTCAAGCCTTCTTCAACAACCTCACTCAACACTTTGTCAACGAGAGAAAGTAGAATCGTGCAGTGTGCCTTTAGCTGTATCTCTCTTGCCCTTATTCTGTCCGTGACTGCAGCAAGATTCTCCTCAGAAATGGCATCGGCAATGCCTTGATGAACCAGTAAAACCTTTATTGCAATTCATTAGAGGCTAAAAATATTCTCCCCATTAAACTTGTTGATTTCAAACCTTTACATCGACATGATCAAGAAAACAGAACTCGATTTGTGCCCCAACAACACCAACCCGCAAGATCCACGATGCCGCCTATGCCACTTAATTTCATATAGCACTAGCCAGCCTGACTGCGGCGCTCCAGCTCGTGATCAACTCGAACGTCATGCTCCAGCCAGCCTTCCGTCTGCGGTCTCTATTTCGCTCAACCTGCACACAAACGATCACGGCGCCCACAACCTCGCTTCAACCGCGAACGCGAGCCAACTGTTCGCTCCACCTCACGCGAACAATCCCGTGTGAGAACACTGCCAAGAACTCATGCACTGTGTACACTCTGGTCTAGTACGGCCACACCAGCCCTTCCGCGAGTTCACACAGTGTCAGCGTGCCCATCGAGACACCTTGATCCCGTCCGCGACCAAGGCTCGTCTGCATAGTCTCCTTCTCCCACGCAAACAAGCCCACCACCCACGCCCGACCTTACAATCTGAACCTCCTCTGCTCCACTCCTGTTTCAAGCGCAATCGAGTGCCCCAGCCTACATCAGCCCTTTGCCTGTCCGCGACACCACGCCTGACCAGGCCCACATCACGGCTCCACCTGCACGTCCTTACCTTTACACTCACGTGCAATCCACCTGTGCGGTACGTCGTGCTCATGCGCAATCCACCTATGGCCTTGCCTCTTGCCCGACAGCACTCCCGTGTGGCAACCCGCACCCAATGCATCAGAACTCGCCCAGTTCCCACGCGCGTTCTCCTGTGCGGCCTAGGCTCCCGACCTCCGCGCCTATCTGCTCTGATTGGAGCCCCCATCCAAGAAACAGACCGGCCTTATCCACTAATCCGATGCCACACCGCCTCTTCTCTTGAAAAGAACCTTCCTCCACCTCCGCCTAGCTCTAATACCCATTGTAGGATCTTCTTGAAGGAAGATGAAGCTCCTTGAGCTTTCTTGCAAGAGAGGGAGAGAAGGGAGGAGAGAGAGTCAATAGGGAATTAGAAAAATTTGTATTACTTAGCTTATTTTTTAATTACAGCCTATTGCACTTATTTATAGACATCGATGGCTATACAAAGCTACACATTAATGGCAATACAAGCTACACAATAAAACTAAAGAAAGTACAAAGAAAATCTAACTCAAATATGGACCAACATCCTAACAAACTCTACATTAGTCTAGATTTTACAAAACATCTGATTCAGTCCAAACTTCTCCCAAGTCTACCGCCACTGCAAAGCTGGTGTCTGCTTTGAGCCCAGCTCCTTGCAATTTCAACAAAGCAGTACAATTGTTCTTAAAGTGCCCCTCTTTGTGGCAATAGAAGCACTTCTTGTTGGACTTGTTCCTTCTGAATTCTGATCTTCCTATTGCAATCAAAATACTGCCAATATTATCTTCTTTCTGTTCAAATTTTCTTGACCATTCTTTGACATCAAAACAGATTTTACCTCTTTCATTGTCAATTTTTGCTTCTCATACAACATAGTGCCAACTATGTGCTCATATGTCTTCTTCAAAGAGCTAAGGAGTATAATTCTTTGATCTTCTTCGTCTATTATCTCATCGACATTCTTGAGGTCAAGATCCAATTTATTAAAATCATATAAATGTTTTCTAATCTCTTTTGCTTCTTCCATTTGGAGCGTGTATAAATATTTCATCAAAAATAGTCGATTAGTAAGTGATTTTTTCATATAAATTGATTCAAGCTTCCACTATACCTTTAATGTCAAGCTTTCTTCAGCAACCTCTATCAACGCTTCGTCAACAAGAGAAAGTAGAATCATGTTGTGTGCCTTCAGCTGTATCTCTCTTGCCCTTATTATGTCCGTGACTGCAGCAAGATTCTCCTCAGAATTGGCATCGGCAAGGTCTTGATGAACCAATAAAACCTTTATCTTAATCCATCAGAGGCTGAAATCATTCTCCCCATTAAACTTGTAGATTTCAAACCTTTACATCGACATGATCAAGAAAACATAACTCGATTTGTGCCCCAACAACACCATCCTCCAAGATCCGCGATGCCTCCTACGCAAATTAATTTCACGTAGCACTAGCCGGCTTAACTGCGGTGCTCCAACCCCGAGCAACTCGAACGCCATGCTCCAGCCCGCCTTCTATCTGCGGGCTCTATTCCGCTCGGCCTACACACGAACAATCGCGGCGCCCACAACCTCGCTTCAACCACGAACGCGAGCCAGCTGTTCGCTCCACCTCACGCGAACAATCTCGCATGAGAACGCTAGCAAGAACTCATGCACTGTGTACACTCTAGACTATGCACGACCACACCAGCCCTTTCGCGAGTTCGCACAGCATCAGCGTACCCATCGCGACACCTTGATCTTGTCCGCGACCAAGCCTCGCCTGCACAGTCTCCTTCTCCCGTGCAAACAAGCCCACCACCCACGCCGGACCTTACAACCTGATCCTCCTACGCTCCACTCCGGTTTCACGCGCAATCGAGCGCCCCGGCCAACGTCAACCCTTCGCCTGTCCGCGACACCACGCCTGACCAGGCCCGCGTCACGGCACCACCTGCACGGCCTTACCTCCACACTCACGCGCAATCCACCTACGTGGTACGCCGCGCTCATGCGCAATCCACCTATGTGGCCTTGCCTCTTGCCTGCCAGCACTCCCGTGCGGCAACCAGCACCCAATGCATCAGAACTCGCCCAATTCCCGCGCGCGTTCTCCTGCGCGGCTTGGGCTCCCGACCTCCGTGCCTATCTGCTCTGATTGGAGCCCCGCATCCAAGAAACAAACCGGCCTCAAGCCATCTGAGCCAGCCTTGTCCACTAATCCGAAGCCACACCGCCTCTTCTCTTGACAAGAACCTTCCTCCACCTCCGCCTAGCTCTAATATCCATTGTAGGATCATCTTGAAGGAAGATGAAGCTCCTTGAGCTTTCTTGCAAGAGAGGGAGAGAAGAGAGGAGAGAGAGTCAGCAAGCAATTAGAAAAATCTTTATTACTTGGCTTATTTTTCAATTACAGCTTATTGCACTTATTTATAGACATTAATGACTACACAAAGCTGCACATCAATGGAAATACAAGATATACAATAAAACTAAAGAAAGTACAAAGAAAATCTAACTAAAATCTAGACCAATATCCTAATAATACATAAATATTTTCACATGATTTTAACCATTATGAAAACCAAATAGACTGCAAAATGCATATCATAAGAGCGAAAAAGTGCCCAAAATTTCATTTGAGGCAATTTGCACCACGAATAATATCAAAATTTTGCTCCTCATTCCAGCAGATCTGTCCTTTATCTTAATTCTATGTTTTTGTATTGCATGCATGCTTGTTTTGTTGTTAAAAAAAATTCTTGGGTAAAATATTTGACATTATATTACTCCATAAGCTGGAATTGCTTGTTACGAGTGAAATCTAACCTCATATCTAAGCATTCATTATGAAATGTGTTGAAGTTGATGTCCTGCGTAGCTGCAACAACTGAGACTTACAGGAAAACAGAGCAGCAAATAGAATTAGCTAAGGTCCCTGCAATGCTTTTCATTAAGATCAATATGACTCTACCATTGGTAAATACATTATTGCTATGTATGCAAGAGACGGTTAGAACTTAACGGTCCTGATCACAGTGACCGAAATCCTACGGCTATAGAGGAAAAGTACTCTGCATATGCAAAGGAAATGGAGTAGGGAATAAGCATCAGTGAGCCATAATATCCGTAAGTTGATTAACTTATCATGATTGCTTATCAGCCCCCCTCAAGTTGACAATGGCAGGTTGAACTGTTAACTTGTCTCGAAGTTGAGAGAACTGAGCAGCACTCAGGGACTTGGTGAACAAATCTGCTGGTTGATCTTTAGTAGAGATGTGATGAACCGAAATATGCTGTAATCGAATACAATCTCTGATGAAGTGAAAATCAATTTCTACATGTTTGGTTCTAACATGGAAGATTGGATTGTTTGCCAAAGCTAGAGCCGAAACATTGTCAGAGTAGAGCTTGGTTGGTTTGGAAGAATGAACTCCAAATTCTATCAGCAAACATCTAAGCTAAATGATATCACAAGCAGCAGTGGATAAGGCTCGATATTCAGCTTCTTTGGAAGATCTAGCCACTGATGATTGCTTCTTAATAGTCCAAGAGATTAAGGTAAAGCCAAGGAAGGCACAATAGCCAGTGAAAGAGCGCCGGTCAGTTTGATCTGTTGCCCAATCCGAATTAGCAAAGGCTTGCAAGTCAAGAGTGGATTTGGTAATGGGAAAGCCCAAGTGCCGTGAAACATGAATGTAACGGAGTACTCGTTTGAGAAGCTGAAAGTGTAGGTGATGTGGATTGTTCAGGTGCTGACATAAGAAATTGACAACATAGAATAGATCAGGGTGGGTGATGGTTAAATATTCTAAAGAGCCAACTAAAGATAGAACTTGGGACGGTTGTATATCTGAGAACAGGTAGCCGAAGTTGAAAATTTAGTTGGTAATGGAGTAAGTACAGGTTTGCTTTCAGTCATAGCATCCTTATGCAGTATTTTCAGCCGTATACTTGGCTTGATTGAGATAAAGACCAGTGGGAGTGTATGTGACTTGCAATCCGAGAAAGTAGCTGATGTGGCCTAAATTGCGCATGTTGAAACGAGTCTGAAGCAGAGCGAGCAGTTGATCAATGGCTGATTGAGTGCTCCCTGTTAGTAGTATATCATCCACATACACTAGAATGTAAAGTTGAATCGATTCTTGTTGATAAAGGAGTAGTGACGGATCAACTGTGCTGGTTTTGAAACAATGTTGAAGCAAGTAGGAGGAAATTGTTGCAAACCACTGACGAGGTGCTTGCTTTAGATCGTAGATGGCTTTCTTTAGCAAACAGACATGATTGGGAAACTGAGGGTCCACGAAACCAGGTGGTTGCATCATGTACATGGTTTCATTTAGTGAACCATGGAGAAATGCATTGGACACATCCAATTGTAGAATAGGCCAATTATGAGTTACAACAATTGTGAGGAGAATCTTGATTGTTGGAAATTTGCAACTGGGCTAAATATGTCATGGTAGTCCATACCAAGCTCTTGCTTAAATCCTTGAGCAACTAAATGAGCCTTTTAATGAGCAATGGAACCGTCCAAGTGAAATTTGGTTTTAAATAACCATTTGCAAACCAAAACATTTTGTCCAAATTGAGAGGGAACCAAAACCCAAGTGCCCTGATTTTGAAGGGCTTCAAATTCAGTGCTCATGGCATCTCTCCAAATGGGATATTTAATGGCTTTGGTGTAACAGGAGGGGTTGGTGGGAATGACAGTGTGGTGAAGGTCAAAAATGGGCTTCGGTTTGACCTTCCCTGTTTGAGCATGAGTGATCATGGGATGTCTAGGTGGCGGAGGCATGGGAAGGATTGGTGAAGTGGAGTTGTCTTTATGAGCTGAAGAGGGAGATGAAGAAGCATTTGGAGTGCTTATATAGCGATCAGATGCAGGCGACGAATTGATCGAAAATCTGTGGAGAATTAGATGAGTTGAAGAGGTGGATAGTGGAAACAGGCACTAATGTGGAGGGATGAGGAACAGCAGGAGGAGGAGCAGGGTCTGATGGTGTGGTAGTAATGTTAAATGGAAAATTGGATTCGTGAAAATGAACATGTCGTGAAATGTACATTCAACCTGTAGTGAAATCAAAATATTTGTAGCCTCTGGCATGAGTGGTATAGCCAAGAAAGATGCATGGGTTGGAACGATGAGCAAATTTATTGGAGTATAGTTGTGAGCCAGGGATAACAAAGACAGCCAAACGTGCGTAGGTGAGAGTAGGTGGGTGGTTGATTGTATAAGTATTCATATGAGGATTTATTATTGGAAGTTGTTGAGGGTAGACGTTTAATGAGATAAGCAGTTGTAAAAAGAGTATCTACCCAAAATGATGAGGACATCAATCCAAGATTTCGCCACGTGTACCATCGACGGAGACGTAGATCGACGGCCACGATTTGTAGTCTTTACTTTTGATGTATTTTTGCATTTTGCTTATTTATGTATTTTCAGTTTTTCCAGTTCTACCCTTAGGGTAGTGAGTCTCTATTGTAGCCCCGAGGGCATAGTTGTCGTTTATTTTATTTTCTAGTATTGAGACCTATATATTAAGGTCTCCATGCATTGTATTGGATATTGAATGATTAATGAAAATTTGCTCTACTAAACTTGATCTCTTAGTGAGTTCATGAAAGGTGAGAGATCTCTTTGTGAGTTCTAACTTCTTGTCCAAGAATTCTTTGTGAGGTTTGGAGTGGAATCAAATTGAGGCCAAGCTCTTCCTCCTTGTCCAAAACCGGCGGCATCCTTGGGCTCCAAGCCGCCGGCCACCACCTCCCCATCCTTCCCCACATCAAGCCGCCACCCCTACCCCTTCCCCAACCGCCGGCCGCCTGCTCCACCACCGGCCGCCTGCTCCACCGCCGGCCTCCTCCCAGCCGCCGCCTCTCCCTAGCCAACCGCCGGCCATATCCCCTTCCCTAGCCCAAAATCTGAAATCAAATTAAGTTGAGCCTTTATTCACTTTCCTAAAATAAGTTCAATCAATTAGGAAAGGTATTTAATTAGATTTTGAATTCAAATTCAAATTTCAAATACTTTCCTAATCCTAAAACTTAAATTAGGAAACATCCTTATTTAATAAAATCTGAGATTAAAATCAGATTTGATTTTAATCTCTAATTAGACCTTGGGGCCCACCTACTTAAAGCCAATACCCCTCTCTCTCCACACCTTACTTGGCCGCCCCCCTCCCCTTGACTTTTCCTCTCCCAAATTAAACCCTAGGCCCTCCAAATCAGCCCCCAATCACCCCCACAGCCGCCCCTCTCCTTTTCCGTTTTGGAATTAATTTGGCAATTCAAAATTAATTCCCTTTCCCTCCTAATTATCCAAAATCTGAATTAATTTCAGATTTGCTGAAATTTCCGTACCTCCCCTCTCCCTCCTTGCACTTACCTTCTCCCTCACATCTAGACAAGCATGAATGCCCGATCCGGACGTTGATCACGGATTCGTTGAAGACGATCAAGGAAGAATCGACATCCTACGCTCGTCGTTCTTTGATCTCATTCTGGACTTTGACAACTCCGTGGAAGGGTACGTGAATCGCATCTTGTTCCGACTAGCCCTCTCAACGAAAGAGCACATCCTCCCGGGCCGTTGGTACATCGTCAACCATCAACCCACTTCACCTACTCCGGTTACTTCTCCAACGACTAGTATCTTACGCAACACATGTCTCCTAGTGGCATCCCTAAATTTGCTTGCAACGTTCTTCCGCTAATCCCCACCATCAAGAGTTTTGAGTGAGGGATCTCTAGGTGAAGTTTTCTAAATTTTAAACATTGGGCTTTGTTAAGGTGCCATTGCATTTACTTTCATTTTGGTTAGTAATTTTTGCAAGACTTGTAATCTCTAAATGTTGCTAATTGCTATTATCTAATTTCTTTGCTAAAATTCTTAAATCCAACTTGAGCATGTAATGAGTTTATCCATGACAAAGCAAAGTTCTTTTATGTTTTTTTTTTAATTTCCTAACAACAATTCCTGTTGCATCTTAGTTGTTTCACATCACAAAACTTCGGAGGTAGATGAGCATGAAAAAGCAAGGCATGAACTGTTTCAAGGAGATGCCGATGTTTTCTTTCACCTACTCCATTTTGCTGAGAAGTGTATGGACAACTGATCTGATGAACTATTCCAAAATTCAGTAAATGAGATTGTAAAGTTTTATTAACATACTCACCACCACCATCAGCTCGAAGAATTTTTATTGGATTTTGAAATTGGCGTTCAACAAGAGTTTAAATTGCAAAAACTTGGAACAAACTTCAGATTTCAAATGTAATGGATAAACCCAAGAGTAATGACAAAAATCATAAACAAAAAAAAAAGATAATAACGATATGATTGCATTTATAAAGTTAGGGAAGGACCTCATATATCACTATGAATTAGTTCTAAACATTGAGATGAACTAGAAGTAGATAAAGAAAATTGCAAACGGGCACATTTTGCACTGGCACAAGCTGAACAGTGAGAAGAAGTAGAGAGCGGTTGACTGATTTGGGAAAATTTGGAGAGGAATTGTTGTGTTGAAGCGAAAGGATGTCCTAGGCGGTGATGCCAAATGATGGAGGAAGTGGAAGACGTAAGAAGTGTTGTAGGAGATGATTGTAGATGTTGTTGATGCAATGCCTTGGATGAGTTAATGGGATACGAACCATGTAGATTGGGCCCTTGGAGAAGTGTCTTGCTGGTCAAGGAGTCCTTGATAACAAAGCCATTAGCATCAAAAACCATAAAGCAGGGATTATCATAGGGCAGCTTATGAATAGAGAGCAGATTATGGGAAAGTTTAGGAACATGTAGAATTTTAGGGAGGTAGACCTTACAATATGGTGTGGGAAGTAAGCCATTGTTGGCTATTGGAAGTTGTTGTCCATTTCCAACTTGAATTTGAGAGCTGCCGGAGTATGGCTGAACATTGTGAAGCTGCAAGGAGTTGGAAGAGAGATGTTCGGTGGCGCCAGAGTCCAAGAACTAGTCAGAATTTTGTGTAGTAACTGCAGCAATGTAAGCTTGTGGTGAGGAGGCAAAAGTGGTATCATGCTGATGCCAACAGTTGATGGTAGAGTGTCCAGATTTTCCACAAATCTGATACTCAATAAACGGTCGAGGGCGATGTCCTCCACGTAAGGTGTTGATGTTGAAACAACCAGCTGGAATGCATCTGGCGGAGGTGCAATCTGTAGAGGTGCGACCAACTGAATGTCGATCCGAGCAGATGAACGAAATGGAGCACGTCCACGAAAGTGCCCACTAGTGGCGGCTAGTGCAAACTGCGGATCCACAAGAGCGGTGGAGGTGGAATCACGAGTAGAATCGACAGCATATGTAGTTCCTCACTACATAGGAGGGCATAAAAATCATCCAGAGTAATTGGTTTAAACTGTGTTCGGATGGCAGTTATGAAAGATTGATAGTTGGAGGGCAATCCATTTAAAGTGTAGAGAATGATGTCTTCCGCATCTATGGAGGAGCCTGCTGTAGCAATCGCATCCACTTGTGTTTAATCTCAGAGAGGAATTGGAACATGGTCTTGTAGGCGAGCTGCAATTGGTACAATTCATTTTTGAGTTGAAGAAGCCTGGAGCGATTGGTGGACTATACATGATGTTCAATCGTAAGCCAAATAGCATGTGTCGTTTCAAGGTTAAGTACATAGGGTAGAAGGGAAGGGGAAATAGTGGAAAATATGGCTGATGCTAAGTGTTGATCAATTAGCATCCAGGAATTGTATAAGGATTAGTAACAATAGCACCTTCGGTGGACAGTAATTGTTTAGGGGGTTTGATAGTAGAACCAGTGAGATAACCTTCAAAGTCATTGGCAGTGAAAAATTTGAGAAGTTGAGACTTCCAAATCAAGTGATTATTAGAGGTTAACTGGATATTAACCATAGTCTTAGCATTGGCCTTAAAGAATTTAAGTTGAGAGGGTATAGTGATATCATTGGAGAGAAACAGGAAATCAGACATATCCACCGGAGAGGTGGTGGAGGAAGCAGCATAGAGAAAAAAAATGATATTACTGTAACCTACAACTCTGATACTTGATGAAGTTGATGTCCTGCATAGCTGCAACAACCGAGACTTAAAGGAAAACAGAGCAGCAAATAGAATTAGCTAAGGTCCCTGCAATGCTTTTCATTAAGATCAATATGACTCTACCATTGGTAAATATAGTATTGCTATATATGCAAGAGACGGTTAGAACTTAAGGGTCCTGATCACAGTGACAGAAATCCTACGGCTATAGAGGAAAAGTACTCTGCATATGCAGAGGAAATGGAGCAGGGAATAAGCATCAATGAGCCGTAATATGCATAAGCTGATTAACTTATCAGGATTGCTTATCAAAATGATGGCTAGCCATGGGGACATTCATTCGACTGAATTAATCAAGGAACTCTAAATCCCCACATAACTCTGTTCATAGCCATTGACCTTCAGAGTCTCTGATCTATTAATAAGTGCAAGAAAGAAATAGTTAGCTACATGGCTTACTTCAATACATACAAAGGTTAAAAATAAAGAATTCATAGTAATTTTTAATTTTGCAAACATTATTTTTTGTGTTTCGGTGAACACATAATGTAATGGGAAGTGTTGGTCTTGTGACTCCTACTAACTAGAACTTTACCTCAAGTTCCATCTGTAATGCACGTAATATTTAGAGTCTTTCTTACATAATCTAGCAAAATAACAGAAAGTGCATTCTGATAATTTGGGAATATTCTATTTCCACTGCCAATTCATATTAATTGCTTAAAACAATGGCATGTGCTTATGCAGATGTCATTGGATATTTAACATATTTTTCTTTTGATACTGAATGTGCTTTACTTCTTTACTGAAAAACTGCAACATATTGCAATAAGTTACGTAGCTTGTCAGCTTTGAGGCCTTGGTTGTTTTGATTGATTGGATTTCATTGGGTGAGGTTTCATAGTAAAAATATTTGGTAGGTAAACTGCATAAAGTAAAAGAAAATTGCTATATTGTTGGAATCAGACAGTCTGAAGTGCTACACATGCAAAGGTTCTGATTTTTGGATTCAAACACTTTCACTTTTCATTAATAAAAATGAGAACTTACTAGGAACCATGTTGGTGGGCATCCCAAGTGAGGTGTTGATGAACTTTTGAGAAGGCAACTTGCAGAGATTAGTGCACATTCCTACACAATTTGTGGCCTCCAAAAACCTAATAGAGTAGAATATCCAAGTGAGAGAACATAAAATGAGCCAATGAGGATTTCTTCTTTTTATTGTTTGAGTTAAAATCCATCTAAAATATTATACATGCTTCTTAACTATTTCAAAACTCTGATGAATCTTATGCTCGTATCAAAGCAGCAACAATTCCCATTTAACGACATGGTCAGATTTTTTCCCTTCTTGAGCTTAAAAAAATCAGGTTTTGAAGAGGTTTTTGGGGGAAGCAGCTCAGATTTTCTTTACATAGAAGAAATCCTCATTCGGATTTACAAAATATAAATATGAAAGAGAAATGAAAAGCAAAATATTGATCTTAGCCGATAGCAAGTTGGAATATGAAATCGCGTTCTAGGAAATTTGATGGCACCTGCATTTAGGAATGTAGACCACATTCTTCTCCCTCTTCCCTTGGAAATCCGACTCCCTGACCTTATTCAGTAACATTACAAAATATCTCAATTAGTTCCAAGTGGTCAGATTAATTCACGTTATTTTGTTGCAGAAACTGTTAGTGTTGGTTGAATTATCCTTAATTACTTCGGTGCTGTTGTTAGCACAGATATCGAAATTCGTTGCTCGCAAGTTCTTAATTTTTTTTTTCTTGGAATGGTAATTATGAATGAGAATGATGAGTATCTAAGATATAAATGCGATTCAAGATCTTTAACAATAATTTTTAAGATCTCTATCAATCAAATGCAAATTTGTATTACCTCACAGGGACCTACGAGCCAGGAGAAAAACATTGTTGTGAAGATTGCGAAGAATTCTCTCGAAAACTTTGATGGTGGTAGAAGAGCCTTCAACTGCAACAAAGACTAGCATAGTTTCGTTGGAATCGAAGAAATAATATGAGAAAGATATACAGAATAAACATGTGCGGTATATCCGACCTAGAACTAATGACCAGTTCTGTGAATCGGTTCAAGCAGTAACTTTATGAGTTTTACGCAGCTCAGGGCTGTAAACGAGCGAGTCGAGTTGGGGTATTATCGAGCTAAGTTTGTCAGTGAGAAAGTTAGCTCGAGATTGAAATCGAGCTCGTTCCACTGTAAATGAGCTCAAGCTTGCTCATGAGCCTCGGCAGTGATCTGCGTCAGAGCAGTCCTCCTCCTTCGCCTCCATTCATGTCGTCCTCCTCCGCTTACATTTTCTTGCCCATGATTTCTCGCCTATGGAATTTCCTACCCGCAAAAATTCCCGCCCACGGAACACCGCCTCTGTTCTCGAGCTGCTTGACGAGCTTGCAAGTTGAGCGGTGCGTTGTTTGAGCTTGATAAGCCATCGAGTTCGAAATCCTGTTCGAGCTCGATAGCTCGACTCATCAAGCCTGTTAACGAGTCGAGTCTGAACCGGCTCGCAAGTCGGCTTGACTCGATTACACCCCTAACGCAGCTCATCTTAATCTCTTAGTGAGAAATTTTGACTATCAATTAAAAAATTTTACGTTTGAAACTTATATATATGATACATATATGATTTTATCTTAATTGACTTAAATGTTTAAAAAAAACTTTGAATTTTTATTATAGTTTCTTAATCGCCTATTATATTCTATTAACCCCGTCCATTTGTATATATGATTGCCCTTCTATGCCCTCGCTATATTAAATTTTGCTCTACATGAATTTCAAATTCATTTGATTTATTTTGATGAGAGTGTAATTTAATTAATTAATCAAATAACGGTTTATTTGTTTGAACGCAAATAGTCTGTAACTACAGTGTTAGAACGTTAATTTTATCTAATTAGGATGAGTATCTATATAATCTTAATGTAAATTTCGAAATAATGGGGCTTATCTTGAATTTCATCATGATATTCGGGCTCGAATTTCTTCAGCCAATGTAGTGAGAGGCCTTAGCAATCAAAACAACTTAAGAATTTATAAATAAAAAATAGGATGATTTTTGTGATGGTTAATTTTTTTCACCCAAATTACGGGGTTGTTATACGCACACGTTATAGTATCTAATTTTATGACATACATAGAATAAATGCCCATTTCAATCCTTTATAAATATATAATTATAGTGGCATAACACATAATATTTAGCCTTGCACTACTAAAAAGAAGGGATAAAGACAATATTGGCTAACAATGTTTTAAAATTGTTACTGATACGTCACCAAAAATTATTTTGATCATGCACGAATCTTGATACAAATATGAATCAGAAACTTCCAAAATTAAATTTGGGAACATCCAGATTCTGATTTCAGCAAGCTTACAATCAAATTGAACTTCTCATGGAGACGAACCCAATGAAAATTCAGTCCAATCCAAATGAACGCAAATCAAAGAACCAAAGTCTATCTGAAAGCTTCAAAGCATTTCAAAGCATTAATTGGATGACCAAATGATATCCAAAGATGACATGCTTATAGTTGAATCGAGCGGCTCGGCGAGAAGAATCCAACAAGCCCAAGATTGCTGAATTTTGACATCATAAGACATATAAATGTTTAAAGAATGATCCATAATCAAGGGAATTAATGTCAGTCATCCGATAGAATATTCCAAATTTACCCTGGATCTTCTCCAATTTTACTGAGTATGTCACTCCTAAAAAACTATAAATAGACTCTCATTCTTCACATGAGAGGGCGAGAAGGAAGAAGAGAAGAGCTCTGAGGCTTGAAGAATCCTAGAGCTCCATCTTGACACCACTGCCGACGAATTTGCGACTCCAGGTCACTAATGTTGAACATATGTCCGACCATTATCGTTGGATCTCCATCTGGCTTCCACTATCGAGCCTTCCTAAGACCACCGTAGTCCAACTACAGTCCTTCAAACCATCGTCGTCCTACTACGGTCCTTCTGACCTTCATCACCCGTCGATTATGGTCCCTCTA
This sequence comes from Dendrobium chrysotoxum, assembly GCA_019925795.1. Lineage (NCBI taxonomy): Eukaryota > Viridiplantae > Streptophyta > Magnoliopsida > Asparagales > Orchidaceae > Dendrobium > Dendrobium chrysotoxum. The sequence continues at coordinate 51,901,494 of CM034301.1, forward strand.
ACCATCGTCGTCCAACTACGGTCCTTCCGAGCATCGTCGCCCAACTACCGTCCTTCTGACCTCTATCTCCCGCCAACTTCAGTCCCTCCGACCACCATCACCCGACTACGATTCTTTTGACTTCCGTCGTCCGCTTACTATGGTCTCTCCAACCACCATCACCTCGACTACGATCCTTCCAACCTCTGTCGTTTGCTGACTACAGTCATTCTGACCATCATCACTCGATTACGACCTGACCAACCAAACGAACATAACAACACTCTCTTGAGAACAACTCTAATGACATTGGGTTCTTCTAGCCACAACCATGTAAAGTGTTTTATATGATGTATATTAGCTACATTGAGCAACACCTTCCCTTTAGGAAGGACATCATTTGTAATTAATAACAAACACTAGTGGATTCATTGAAATCCTTTTTAGAGATTTCCATGTAAAAATTTCAATGTCTCTTATTAACGATGCACCCCCTCTTTCTTATTTGTTTGTGAACTGGATCTTCATACAAATCTATGACGTTAAATTCTCTATCTCTCTACTGCCACGAATTTTCCAAGACGCAACATTTACAATTAACAACAGTTAGAACCGCAAAAAGCAGCAAAATTTATATATTAATAGGCTTATTTGCATAAGTATAGCCAAATATTAATGGTAATTTGAAACATTTTTATTTTTTTAATAAAATTAAAATTGTGCTACCTTTTTTCCAATATTGAAATTTGCAATAAAATTTTAAATTCATATTTTGTGTTCTCGTTGATTGATAAGAATTCATGCATTTATGGATTTATTTTTCAATGAAAAATAATTTTATAAATTTGAAAATTTTTAATAGTATATACACAAATACTTTTAAATGCCTAAATTTAAATAAATAAAAATTTGAGCCTTACTAAGGCTTCGCTTGGATTGGCTTTTTTAATGCTTCTTAAGCATCTTTTTAGTATAAAAATTAAAATTATTGTACTAAAAAGCTGCTTCAAGAAGCAGTAGGAAAGCTGTCCCAAACTAGCCTAAGGCTTTGTTTGGGGCAGCTTTCCTACTGCTTCTTGAAGCAGCTTTTTAATATAAAAATTAAAATTTTTGCATAAAAAAGCTATTTTAAGAAACAGTAAAAAAATCATTCTAAATGAAGCCTAAGTCTCAAAAAAGTTAAATTTTATTTTCAGATGAATTCAATATATGGATAATTAATCAAAAATTAAAAAACTGCATCAAAACTTCTTCAAATTCTACCACATGTTTAAGAACTTTTTTATTTAGAAATTAGGCTTTTGTGGCATATGGAAGAATTTTGAAGGACAATCGGACACAACTTGCATAATTCTTTTAAAAATTATTTTATATTTATCTTATAAGAACTCCATTATGTTAAGACAGCTTGCTATGCAGGCATACAGCCTACTTTGATTTATTAGTTGGGAGTTTAAATTATCAACTAAGAGAATTCGAATTCAAAGCTAATATATAGTTTGAGCTTAATTCGTTCAAAAGTACAAAAAAAAAAAAAAATCAACTTGCTCGAATATTTTATATAAGGCCGGTGGCAAAATATGTTTTATTATTTAACCGAAAAGGCAAATGTCATGACATATAAAATGAAAGCTATGCTGCAGTTTATTTGTTACAGTTCACATCTTTAATTTTTTTAATAACTTGCATGCCCTATTATAAGAAGTTGCCGTCCTTTTTTTATATATAATTTCTATCAAAATAGTCTAAAATTATGGGTGAAACATCATCAAAAATAGTCTTGATCGGATACGAATCTCAATACAAATATGAATCACAAACTTCCAAAAATTAAATTTGTGACCATCCAAACTCCTATTTTAGCAAGTTTATAGTCAAATTGAGCATATTGAGAAGATGAACACAATGATACTAAATTTAGTCCAATCCAAGCCCAAATGAGCTCAAATTAAAAGACAAAATATTCTTGGATGCTTCAAAGCATTAATTGAAAAACCAAGTGATATTCAATTATGACATGTTTATAGTCAAATCGAGCGGCTCGACGAGATGAATCCAACGAGCCCAAGATCACCAAATTCTGACACATTAGTACGTAAATGCTTGATAAACACTTCATGATTAAGGGGATCACTATGAACCGTCCGATGGAGCACTCCCAACATGCCTTTAATCTTCTCCATATTTACAAGCCATGTCACTTGTAAAAAATTATAAATAGTCCCTCATTCTTCACATGAAGAGGGGGAGGAGAAGGAGAGAAAGCTTGATAGCTTTTTTGCACTCTCCATCTCATGATGCCATTGTCGGAATTCTTCCCGACCACCGATTACTATCGGACTTTTGTCCGTTCTCTGACTATAGTCGGAACTCTTCCAAATGCTACCGACGTCGAATCTCCTTCCAAATATTGTCACCCACTGACTAGGATCCTTCCGACCACCGTCGGTTGCCGACTACGGTCCTTCCAACCACCGTCGCCCGCCGACTACGACCCTTTTGACCATCATCTCCCATCGACTTCCGTCCTTCAGAACACCGCCATCCGCCAACTACAGTCCTACTGATAAAATAAATATGCCAACATTCTATTCAGAATTGCTGCCATGTAATGCACTCTATACAATATATATTTGTTACATTGAGCTAGCACCCTTCTCCGTGGAGAGGTATTATTTGTAATCAACCATCAATGTTAGTAGATTCATTTAAACTGGGCATGTTAAACTGGACCAGGCCCCATAATTTTTTCCTTCTACAGGATTTTTCACAAAAAAAAATTTAGTGTATCTCTTATGAATACTGCAACCCCATCTCTTATTTGTTTGTGTGCTGGATCTTCGTATAAATCTAGGAAGTTAAACTTTATATATTTCTACCACCGTGAATATTCCAGGATGCAACAATAGACAATTACATGCACACTTAAATTTTAGTTATTTTCAAAACTAACATTTTCTACCACTATTTTTTTAATTATCTAATAACTATCTAACTTCACTATTGATATGTCAACAAAAAATTATTTTGATCTGACACGAATTTCGAAGCAAAATTAGGTTGGAAACTTTTGAAATTAAATATGGGACCATCATTACTTCGATTTTAGTAAACTTAAAGTTGAACTGAACTTCTTGAAAATACGAACCCAACAACACTAAATTCGACTCAATATGAGCCCGAATAGGTCCAAATTGAAGACCCGAAGCACATTTGAAAAGTTCAAAGCATAAATTGGATGACTAAACGATTTCCAAACGTGACATTCTTATAGTCGAATCGAGCAGCTCAACAAGAAGAATCCAACGACCCAAGATCATTAAATTCAGATATCATTAAGACATTCAAATTCCTAGTAAACGGTCCACGATCAAGGGGATCAGCATCGGCCATCCATTCAAACCACTCCCAACTTACCCTTGATCTCCCTCATATTTACTAGTCATGCCACTCTTAGAAAACTATAAATAGACCCCTCATTCCTCATGGAAGGGGACCCCAAGAAAGGAAGAGAAGGAAGAGAGAGAAACTAGAGTTCTCTTGCCACTAGACTCCTCGACCACCGATCACCGTCGGACTATCATCGGGCTTCTTCCTAGCCACCGACTGAAGCTGTGTGAAACCCCTTAAGTAAAAGAAGCTAAATTCTTCAACATCGAGGTGCCTTTTGGTGTAATGATTAGAATTTCATTAAGAAACTCCTTGTTAAGCGTGCTCATCCCTAAGTAATTCTAAGATGGGTGACATACTTGAAAGTTACATCAATATGACAAAACCGTGAGGCTCTTAGGCCAAAGTAGACAATATCTAGATAGTTAAGAGTTTGGGCTGTTACACGCCGGACTTTTGCACGGCCACCAACTGACGCCGGACTTTTACCCGACCACCAACTGACGCTAAACTTCTACCTGGCCACCGGCTGACGCCGTACTTCCACCTGGTCATCGACTATGGTCTTTTTGAGCTCTGTCACCAGACAACGGTCTTTTCAACTTTCGTCGCCTACCGACTATGGTTCTTCCGACATCCGTCGCCAGACTACGATCCTTTCGACCTCCTTCGCTAGATTACGATCATTTTGACCTCCATCACCAGACAATAGTCTTTTTGACCACTATCGTCTGCCGACAACAATCCTTCCTACCTCCGTCGCTAGACACCGATCTTTCTGACCACTATCGCCCGCCGACTACGGTCCTTCCGACCTCCGTCGCCCGCCAACTACGATTCTTTCAACCTCCGTCGCTAGAAAACAGTCTTTCTGACCATTGTCACCCGCTGACTACGATCCTTCCGACCTCCGTCACCAGACTACGGTCCTTCCAACCTCTATTGCCAGACAACGGTCTTTTCGACCTCCATCAACTACCGACCATGGTCCTTCCGAGCTCCATTGCCAAACAATGGTCCTTCCGACCTCTGTTGCCAGACTACAATCTTTCCGACTTTCGTCGCCAAATAACGGTCCTTCTGACCTCCGTCGCCCGTCGACTACGATCCTTCCGACCACTATCACCTGAATACTGTCTTTCCGACCTCCGTCGCCAACCAACTATGGTCTTGCCGACCAAACAAACATGTCAATATTGATTCTTTCAATTCCCACTATGTAATGCACTCTATATGATTTATATTTGACCAAGGTTTTCCCTTCAAGGAAGGGCCTCATTTGTAATCAGTCATACACTAGTGGATTCATTCAAACTAGGCCAGACCCCATGGTTTTTCCCCCTTTTGAGGAGTTTCCACGTAAAAATTTTGGCGTCTCTTATGAACACTACACTCTCTCTTTTATCTGATTCTGTGTTGGATCTTCGTACAAAACTAAGACGTTAAACTATATATTTCTCTATCACCGTGAATATTCCAGACGCAACAACTACAAACACAACTTATATTTTTCACTTTTATCAAATTCATAGCGATGGCATGCGTAAATATTCAGATTTAATAGTTCAAAGCTAATGCTAATTTTGTAAATATACAAATTTACAGTGGTATACATGTGATTCCCCAAAAATCTGTGTTAATTTTTCTATGATATATAATTTGTTTATTGCGATAATTATCTAAATATTTTATTATTTGGTTATATATTTATAATAAAGTTATTAATTTTTAATATATTTATTTGCAAATTGAAATCTCATAATATTTTACCTATAATAAAAATATCATAAGAATTTCTTAAGCCCTTTTTAATAAAATTGAAGTCGGATGCTCTGACCCTTTTTTTCTTTAAATGTATAGAGAAAGAACGATGAGAATTTTCCCGAAAAGAGAGCAATCGGAACTTGCCATATTCATCATGTCTGCCGGAAAAGCCTTCTTGAGGGCCTCTGCTACTATCTCTTGCTGCTCTTCGCCGTCTTTCCTCCTCGCGACGACGCTCGCAGCCTCGACGAGCCCATCATACCCTTTCTCCTTTATCTTCACCTCTGCAAATTAACTCTGATCAGTTGTTTCATCACACCCAAAAAAAAAAGGAAAAATTTTCGCTTAGAATTAACGCGCGCATCTACTGCGTGCAAATTTTCAGTTTTCTACCGCCACCATGAAAAACTGAAAATTGTCTCAGAATATTCTCAGCAAACATGATAGATAGAAAAATACATGTATAACACTACGAAATGATAAATATTTAAGAAAATCTCAATATATTCCCACCTGTGATGGCTGCAATGCTGCTTGAAAGATGGTGGATGGCTAGGCGGCCAAACCAGTCGTCTTTGTATACTGTCCTCTCCACCATCGCCGGCTTTGATTTTGTATCTGGGATTCTGCAATTGGCAATTTCCGGGCAATTCGGGTCTGTAATCGCTGCCATCGTCAACCGCTTCTTTCTCAAACAGCGCATCGATGTTGAGCACCAGCTTGACTGACGGCACGTTGGGAGAGGGATTAATCCTCCACGCTGAACAAAAAGACCCCTTTGCATGCTTTCTGTGTATGAGGAAGACGAAGTGAATGTTGTGGCGTTGAGCCTTCGAAGGTATATAAACACTTAGATTGGCCGGTACAAATTGGGGTTAGCATGGGTTCTTTGGGTCGGAGGTCCAGTTCTTCTAAACCAATTGTTCGGAGAAGTCAAGGTCGATCTGACATGCCATGGCACCATGGGCCGGGTTTAGGATGTTTTTCGGACCGAATTTTTAAAAGGAGTATGTTTAAAATTTAATTAAGTAAAAAAATATGATTATTAAAAATTTTAAAAAGAAATAAATTCACCAAATTGTTTATTTGACGTACTCGTAAAGAGAGAGAAAAAGTGGGAGGCGAGGGACAGCGCCAAAGAGAGAGAGAGAGAAGGGAAAACTGGCCGGGGAGAGAGAGAAGGGGGAGGGGGAGAAAGGGCCAAATTTTATAAAGAAACGTGATAAAAATCAAAATTAATAAAAGGAGCATCGATTAAAAATAATTTAAATATGAACAAATACGCTATATTAAATAGCGCATTCTAAAATGCGCTAAATAATTTAGCGGAGTAAGAAAGCGTCATTTATATTGGCGTATTATACTCAAATGTAGAAAGAGAGAGGGAGGAGAGAGAGAGAGGGAGAGATATGATAGTTGACAGCGGAGAGAGAGGAGATGGCAGCGGGTAGAGAGAGAGAGGGAGGGAGAGGGGAGAGGGGAGGGGGGAGAGAGAGGATAATCAAATATTTAAATTAATATTTTAACTATGTTGAAATATTTATATAGTTTAAAAAATATAATATTCAATATTTATTATTAAAATGCATATATTTAATAATTTAAACTAAATATATATAAAATTTTATAGGTTTTAGTTAAAAATAATAATTTATTAAAAAAATTAATTATTTATTTAATTTATATTATATTTATTTTAAAACCTAATATTATTATATATTTAATAAAATAATAATTTAATTAATAATTTATATTCAATATTAATAATAATAATTTAATTAGTAATTATCTTATTGAATAAAAATATTAATTATTTTATTCAATATTTTAGTTTTAAACGAATTGATTTTTGGTGGTTAAATTGAATTAAAACATGCTTATTATTTTATTTAATATTTTATCATATACTTAAAAATATGCCTTTTAAAAAATTATGTTTAATTTTCTTAATAATTTTTTAATATCAAAATAATTTTAAATTTTTATGCATATTTTTTTACACATAACTTTCAATCTATATTTAACATATTAATTGGATGACAAAATAATTTTGAAGTGAGATAGCATAATTATATTTAAATAATAAAATTTATGTAATATTATTAAATATCTAAAAAATAAATTTTAAAAAGAAAAAATGGGTTGAATAAATAAATATTTAAAAAAAAGTAAAAATAATAGTTAAATACCTTAAAATCTGTTAAAATACTAATTTAAATATTTAATTATAATTTAAAATATTAATTTAAATATTTAAAAAATATTTAATTCTCTCTCTTTGCCGTGATCTCTCTCCCCTCCACACTCTCTCTCTCTCTCCGCTGCCACCTCCCTCTCTCTCTCCCCTCTCTCTCTTTCCACGTTTGTGGAACACGCCAACTTAAATGGCGTTTTCTTACTCCGCCAAATTATTTGATGCATTTTAGAAATGTGCTATTTAATATAGCGTATTTGCTCCTGTTTAAATTATTTTAAATCGATGCTCCTTTTATTAATTTTGATTTTTTTCATGCTTCTTTATTAAATTTGGCCGGGGAGAAAGCATGATTATAATTAAATTATTTTTTATCTTTTTTTAAATATTTTGATTATAATTATTTAAATATTTAGCGATTATTTTAACTTTTTTTATCTTTTTAAATATTTTAATTATAATTATATAAATATTTAAATATTTAAGTAATATTTATAATACTAATTAAAATTTAAATATTTATCAGAAATTATTGTAAAAATTATTTTATAAGAAAATGCTTCATTATTGTAAATAAAAATATAATATTTAATTATAATTTATATTTTTTTACTTTTTCTATATAATATTTTTAAAATATAATATTCTGAACAAATTTTAAATTTTAAAATTTAAAATGCAGAACATTATAATTTTAAAATTTAAAATTTAGAATATTATATTTTTAAAACTTTTAAAATCTAATTTTTATTTAGAATATTATATTAAATTTAAATTTTAAAATTCGGAATATTAATTTAAAAAAATATAATATTCTGACTAAAAATTAAATTTTTAGAATTAAGAAAATATAATATTCAGAATTTTAAATCTTTAAAATTAATTTTTGAATAAAATTTTAATTTAAAATTTTAAAAATATAATATTTTGAATTTAAAATTTAAAATTTCTTCAGAATATTATATTTTAACTATTTTTAAAATTAATTTTTATTCAGAATATTATATTTTAAAAATCTTATATAGAAAAAGTAAAAAAATTATAAATTATAATTAAATATTATATTTTGATTTACAATAATGAAACATTTTCTTATAAGAATAATTTTTACAATAATTTCTGATAAATTTTTAAATATTAATTAGTATTATAAATATTACTTAAATATTTAAATAATTATAGCTAAAATATTTAAAAAGATAAAAATAGTTAAAATAATCGTTAAATATTTAAATATTTACATAATTATAGTTAAACTATTTAAATATTTAAATAATTATAGTTAAAATATTTTAAAAAATAAAAAAAATTAATTATAACCATGCTTTCTCCCCCCGCCCCCTACCCGCTCTCCCTCCTCTCCTCTCTCTCCCCAGTCAACTTTCTCCCTCTCTATCTTTCTCTTCCCGCCCTTTCTGGGCGAATTATTAGGGCCAGACATCGGACGGAGAGATCCATCCGATTTTCTCTCTATCTATAGTAAAAGCGCATCTAAAGCGCAAGTGTTATAATACCTACACTTTAACTGTACTTTTACTATAGATAGAGAGAGATCCGGCCCTCCGGTGTCCGAACCTAATAATTATATTTCTTTTACTTAATTAGATTTTAAATATACTCCTTTTAAAAATTCGGCCATATTTATCCTCTAACGTTTGAACCGGTAGTAGGTACTGCGGGCGAGCAAACTTCAGAAAAGACGAAAGAAAAATAGGAATAATATCCGCCGGCGAATTGCAGGAATCTTCTGGCAGCCACTTTTTCGTTGTATTTTGAAAGATGTGTTTGAACAGCTCTTTAGTTGATTTGTTTATTTATTTATTTATTTGTTTATTGAACTTTTAAACCTAACATTGGTTGGGAGAGCTTTCATGATTTGATTTTTATATTGCAATTATAATTTAATTTTATTATTATTTTTTTAATATTTTTCAAATTTTATAATAAAAAGTTATTTTTTATAATTAGATTGTACATCTATGACTACCTATGCAAGTACCCGTTAACAAGTGTCTTGCAGGTTACGTTTGGATTGAGCGGAAGGAGAAATATCTTTTCTTTCGTAACTATATATTCTATGGAATCGCTTAGGAGCTGAGAAGAAGCTTAACACTAGAGCACGACGGGCCAGCTTTAGCCACATCTTCCAAGCAGTTGTCCTCTCTGACGAGGGCGATCTTAAAAGTTCATCTCTTAGTCAGACAAATCTTTATTCATTACAGCCAAAGTCAAATCTCCAATGCGAGATACATCCATAATCAAGCTAAATGACACATATCACTCCCGCAAGGCATCTCAAAATATGATCGACATCAATGCCGCATCAAGATGTAACTTGCCCTCCTCATTTTAAAGGGGTGACCTCAAACTAGCTCCCTGCTCTACGCCGACCCAATCTCCTGACTACATTCAAACGTTACTCTCTCACCTCGACAAGGCAATCTCATACGGGCTTCCTACAAACGCCGACTAGATCTGCTGGTTCATCCTACTCGCACCCCTCTCACAATGATCGCCACTTCACTCAGCACACACGATTGAATCACATCAAAGACTAATGTAACAACTATTGTATTCCATACATATCCACTGTAACTCTCCAAGTCTTATATAATGTGGAGGGAAAAAAAAGAGAAGAAAAAAAGGGAAGGTGAAGATAAGAGAACTCCACACACAGAGATATATCGTGTCATTTTTCTTTTTCTTAGCTTAAGATCTGCATCACAGAACCCTCACTAATATTGTTCTTGTACAGCTGACTTAGATAATAAAAATTTTGTTTAGATCTATATTCTCCCTCTCTTATCCTCTCTCTCTCTCTCTCTATGTGTGTAGTATTCTAACTTTATCATATTGGCCTATAGGCTCTCATTCCACAGGTGGCCTGTAGCACAGCCCGGCATCATCCATTAGACAAAATAGGATACTAAAAAAAATAATTAAATTAATTTCTTACTATAACTTTATAATTAATTTTGTAAAATGCAGCGGTTCCAAATAGATTCTTAGCTTCGTTCATAGTAGCTTTCTTACTACTTTGTAATTCTAATTGCATCCACAATTTTTATTTGACCACTATTTTTTGCTGCTTTCAAAAAATTCTTGTTAGAAAATTATTTTCTACCATAATTTAAAAAATTATTTTCTCACTAGTAGTTTTACAAAATAGTAAGAAAACTATATCAAACGAAGCATTAATCTTCAATCCTATGATGGAAAATTATAATTTGAAGTTTTGATAATTTAGGTTTGATGGCTAAAATCAATCCTATGAATATTAATATTTTTTTATTCAGCTAATTTTAAGAGTTTTTAGCCGAAATATAAAAGTTTGAAAAAAAAAATTAAGATGAAAATTTGAAGTTTCATGTAGAACTTATAAATTATAATTGCGAATTAACTTCATTGAGAATTTTTAGCAGTTACAAGTTACAGTTCTAATATTAGAATGCTCAATTAAATCTTATGTCACATAAGTGTTGTGATTGAAATCTAATTAAGTATCCTTTTATTTTATAACTTATATATCTTAAATATTTTATATTAAAAAAACTAAAATCAAAGCTAAACTCCTGAGTTAACAAATTTAAAAACTATTACTAAAATCGAAGACTAATTTCTAAAACTTTGTTGCCATGAATAGGGCAGCAATTGAGTGGTTGAGGAGCTTTATTTCTTCTCCATTAATTCGAACTCAAACGTACTAATAATTAAAATTTTAAAAAATCTATATTACTATATAGAGATATATATGCCAAATTATTGATTTTTTATTTGAGCAAATTAATTTAAACACAAAGTCATACAAGTCACATATGCAGGTTTTGAACTTAGGCTTTGTTGGGAGAAGTAAACCATGCAACGAAATAAAAAAAATAAAAGTGCAGCGAAAAGAAAAGAACAATAGAATTTAACGTGGAAAAATCCAAAACTGAAAAAAAAACCACGAAGCCGCACCTCACCAAGAAATCCACTATGAAAAATAGGAGAAATAGTACATACATCTCTCTCTCTCTCTCTCTCTCTCTCTCTCTCTCTCTCTCTCTCTCCCTCCCTCCTTGTTTCTCTTCCCTCTAGCACAATTCTTACACAATAACAAACCAAGAGATATACAACAACCACCAAGAGACTCACCTTTAATGAAATACAAGAAAGAAAACTGCTCTATCAGCTGCCTCGCAATGCCAAGGCGCTAAGTTGGAGCATCGCAACACGTAATTCTCTATCTCCTATCTCTGTGACGTCATGTAACAACCCAAAATATTAAAAAAAAAAATGAAAACTTCAATTTCTTTTTGAATTGGAGCACTTCGCCATCGTGCTTGGTAGTGCTACGGCGGTAGGCTTGAGAGTACAGTGGCCCTAGAAATCTCTATTTTACAATAATTTTAGATTTAACATCCAGCGGTGTGATGCTAGGCAATTAACATTATATATTTATCAAATCTTAATCAATAAAAACCACTAGCGCCACCACATCCTACCCCATTGTCTTGGCCTGCCGTGGAAGAAGATAGGGAAAGGGAGAGTAAGAGAAGAGAGGGAAGAGAGAGAAAGTCTAATTTGATCATTTTCATCTATTGCTCTGTTAGGAAAAGTTTCCTGATCATTGTAAGTGGCCTGAATCTCACTTTGATTTTTAATAATTTTAAGTTTGGTGAATTTAACCTCTTCTAAATTGATAAGAATGTATTTTCTCCTGATTTATTGTACTTTTACCTTGTAACTTTTCGGATACGACAGATATATATTTAATGGACATTTTGACTATAATATTATTGAATTTCACATGATAAAAATGAAAGTTGCGATTTCCTAAAGCTATAGATTTATATATAGATTTCTTGTATTTTATAAATCTAAACATTTCATGTTACATTTCATGCATGAGAGAGTAATTGACACAACTTATATGAAATAAATGTGATAATTATATGTAAGCAAAGAAGGTTGGATGTTAACTCTATAACTAATGCGGGCTAGCTATTAAAAACTAATACCCTACGTAGCAGGGTGGGCCGATGGACTTTTCTTTAAAGATGATTTATAATGTTATCCCGGTTGTAGTCTAAAATTGATGACCGATTACGCCGACGGGCAGATGGTGACGACTTTTGATAATTTATTAAAAGTCAACTGTAATGATAAAATGATAAGGATGTTGTAATAATAATAATAATAATAATAATAATAATAATAATAATAATAATAATAAATATGATATGAAGATGCAATGAATACAGATGAAAGAATGAAACACCACAATAAAGCTGAATGTTCTGTCTTGTTAAATCATATATTGAATAGTACACTGATGCAATCCGAACATTCATAACATTGGTAGCATTGATAACATTGATAGCACTCATAGATATATAGAGAAATGTGTGTGTATTACAAGTACTGATTGCATATAATTAATAAGATGGGCAAGACTGATGACATTGACACTAATTTATTGATTAACGATGTATTTATATTTTCACACTAGTTATAAGTTTATAGATTTATTCGTGTTGATTCTAATTTGCAGTATTGATCATATTTAATCGTATAAGTGATATTTGAGCATTAATGATATTGAACACTACTGATTCTATTGATTTAGAGCATCCATATTGACTCCTTAGATTTTGTATTGAAAGCTTAGCGAGTTTTGCATTTATATTGGGCTTTGTAAACTCATTATATGATTTTATTAATTTTAGGTCCTGACCAGGACCGTGTAGAGTGAGACTGATTGAGATCTTCATGTATTTCTTTTGATTTTGTTATATATATATATTTTAGTCTTTTGTAGTTAAGAGCTATTGATAGACTTATTGATTGTTAAAGATATCTTGAATATTGTAAATATAATTTTGGTAAATGAATATAATGAAATATTTTAATTTATATAATATTTAATTGCTTTCACTGGATATTGGATTATCTAGAAGCTTTGATTGATGGCTAAAAGATAAAATAGATAATACTTTCAAATTTAATTATAAGGAATGACACAGCGCCACAGCGCCAGGGTTTGGAGTGTCACAACTTCTCTTGGCAAAGTCGCAGCACTGAGGTTTGGCATGTCATAGTGCTATACTCTCTATCTTTTTCTACCAAACTATACAGTGTCGAAGCGCTCTGGTACATAGCACCATACATTTGGGTACACAGTGCCAGAGCACTATACTAAAAAACCTACATGCCCCCCTAAATAGCCAGATAGATTGAATTGAGGTAACCCGATTAATCAACATAATCAGATTCGACATAAAACTAACAGGCTTTGTTTAGGGTAACTTTCTTACTACTTCGCTTTTCAGACCGCAATAAGAATTTGTGTTTGGCCATTATTTTTTTGATGCTTTCAAAAAATTTGTGCTTAAAATTTACTTTTCACAACAGCTTTAAAAAGTTATTTTTTATATACAATTTTATAAAATAATAAAAAAAATTGTCCCAAATGAAGCTTTAAAATATCTTCGTTGGGAGCAAGTTTCTTCTTCTTAATTCGCGCCATATGCTTGCCATTGAAAATGTTCTTAAAATTTTTTTAAAAAACAATAATTGATATAGCTTATTCTTTTATTTTTCAGCTCTATATGTTTTCTTAGAAATATCATATATATTTGAAGTAATTAGTGGGATGTAGTTTTAGGTACTTATATATTGTATAACTGGTACAGTAATTGCTGCAGTTGTGAAGAACAGAGAAAAATAAGAAAATCAGAGAATATAAAGAACATAGAAACTTTTTGAGAGCTATAAGCATTTCATATATTATTCCTCTACTATACATTGCGGTATGTATATATAAAGTGTTAAGAGGGAGCATCAATGATATTTGATCAGATAAATAAGATTTGCTTTTATAAATCACTAAAAAAAATACTAGTTATTGGGATATTTCAAAGTGCCTTAAAAATAGTTATGAGGACACATTATTTATTTGGACATTTGATAAATGTGTTGCTTAGGTGGCTGTCTATCAGTATGCTTGTTGCGTCCTGGAGTATTCGCGGCGGTAGAGAAATATAAAGCTTAGCGTCTTAGCATTGTACGAAAATCCAGCACACAGTCAGATGAAAGAGAGAGGGTGTAATATTCATATGAGACACCAGAGTTTTTACGTGGAAACCCCTGAAAGGGGGAAAAACCACGGGGCCTGGCCCAGTTTGAATGAATCCACTAGTATTTGCAGTTGTTTACAAACAAGGTCCTCCGTTTTGGGGAAGGACTTGGCTTGATATAGCCAATATATATCATATAGAGTGCATTTCATGGTGAGAATTAATATATACACATTTGCTAGGTCGGCTGACCATAGTTGGCAGACGACGGAGGTCAGAAGGATCGTACTTGGCGGGAGACAGGGGTCAGAAAGACCGTTGTTTGCTGATGGAAGTCGAAAAGACCGTAGTTGACAGACGTTGCAGGTCAGGGAGACCGTAGTCTGAGGATAGAGGTCGGGAGGACCTTTGTTGGTCAGGCGATGGAGGTCGGAAGGACCATAGTTGACTGATGTTGCTGGTCATAAAGACCGTAATCAGATGACAGAGGTCAGAAGGACCTTATTTGGTGGGGCGACGGAGGTCAGAAGAACCGTAGTCGGCTGGCATTGGAGGTAAGAATGACCTTAATCTGATGTCAGAGGTCAGGAGGACCTCAATTGGTAGGGCGACGGAGGTTGGAAGGACCGTGGTCGGCTGGCGTTGGAGGTCAGAAGGACCTTAATCTGATGTCAGAGGTCAGGAGGACCTGAATTGATAGGGCGACGGAGGTCGAAAGGACCGTGGTCGGCTGGTGTTGGAGGTCAGAAGGACCTTAATATGATGTTAGAGGTCAGGAGGACCTGAATTAGTAGGGCGACGGAGGTTGGAAGGACCGTGGTCGGCTGGCATTGGAGGTCAGAAGGACCTTAATCTGATGTCAGAGGTCAGGAGGACCTGAATTGGTAGGGCGACGGAGGTCGGAAGGATCGTGGTCGGCTGGCGTTGGAGGTCAGAAGGACCTTAATCTGATGTCAGAGGTCAGGAGGACCTTAGTTGGTGTTCCGATATAACTTTGAACATCAGGTGATGCTTCGGCGGAAGTTCGGACCTCAGGCGGAGGTCCGGTAGAACTCAGGACTTCAGGTGGTGGTCCGGAGAAGTGCAGGGCCTCAGGCGGTGGTCCGGCGAAGATCAGGGCCTCAGGTGGTGGTCCGGCGAAGAGCAGGGCCTCAGGTGGTGGTCTGACGAAGTGTAGGGCCTCATGTGGTGGTCCGGCGAAGAGCAGGGCCTCATGTGGTGGTCCGGCAAAGTGCAGGGCCTCAGGTGGTGGTTCGGCGAAGTGCAGGGCCTCAGGTGGTGGTCCGGCGAAGAGCAGGTCCTCAGGTGGTGGTTCGGCGGAACTCCGGCATCAGGCGGTGGTTCGACGAAACTCCGGCGGTGGTCGAGGAGGAGTGAGGGGGCAAGAGCTCTCTCTTTTTCTCCTTAGGATTAGGTGTCTTTTTCAAGAGGAGAGGGGGCTCTATTTATAGATTTTTGTGAGTGGCATGGCCCGTAAATAGATGGAAGATCAGGGGTAGTTAGGGAGTTTTTCAAGGGATTCAACATCGGCCATCCATTCAAGATCAGGGGTAGTTAGGGAGTTTTTCAAGGGGTGAAAATTTGCACTTCGCAGAACCATCACCTGAGGCCCTGCACTTCGCCGGACCACCACCTGAGGCTCTGCTCTTCGCCGGACCACCACCTGAGGCCCTGCACTTCGCCGGACCACCACCTAAGGCCCTGCTCTTCGCCGGACCACCACCTGAGGCCCTGCTCTTCGCCGGACCACCGCCTGAGGCCCTGCACTTCTCCGGACCACCACCTGACGTCCTGAGTTCTGCCGGACCTCCGCCTGAGGTTCGAACTTCCACTGAAGCATCACCTGATGTTCAAAGTTATATCGGAACACCAACTAAGGTCCTCCTGACCTCTGACATCAGATTAAGGTCCTTCTGACCTCCAATGCCAGCCGACCACGGTCCTTCCGACCTCCGTCGCCCTACCAATGCAGGTCCTCCTGACCTCTGACATCAGATTAAGGTCCTTCTGACCTCCAACGCCAACCGACCACAGTCCTTCCAACCTCTGTCGCCCTACCAATTCAGGTCCTCCTAACCTCTGACATCATATTAAGGTCCTTCTGACCTCCAACACCAGCCGACCACGGTCCTTCCGACCTCCGTCGCCCTACCAATTCAGGTCCTCCTGACCTCTGACATCATATTAAGGTCCTTCTGACCTCCAACGCCAGTCGACCACGGTCCTTCCAACCTCCGTCGCCCTACCAATTCAGGTCCTCCTGACCTCTAACATCAGATTAAGGTCATTCTTACCTCTAATTCCAGCCGACTACGGTTCTTCTGACCTCCGTCGCCCCACCAAATAAGGTCCTTCTGACCTCTGTCATCTGATTACGGTCTTTATGACCAGCAACATCAGTTAACTATGGTCATTCCGACCTCCGTCGCCTGACCAACAAAGGTCCTCGCGACCTCTATCCTCAGACTACGGTCTCCCTGACCTGCAACGTCTGTCAACTACGATCTTTCCGACTTCCATCAGCAAACAACGGTCTTTCTGACCCCTGTCTCCCGCCAAGTACGATCCTTCTGACCTCCGTCGTCTACCAACTATGGTCAACCGACCTAGCAAATGTGTATATATTAATTCTCACCATGAAATGCACTCTATATGATGTATATTGGCTATATCAAGCCAAGTCCTTCCCCAAAACGGAGGACCTCATTTGTAAACAACTGCAAATACTAGTGGATTCATTCAAACTGGGCCAGGCCCCGTGATTTTTCCTCCTTTCAGGGGTTTCCACGTAAAAACTCTGGTGTCTCATATGAATATTACACCTTCTCTCTTTCATCTGATTGTGTGCTGGATTTTCATACAATGCTAAGACGCTAAGCTTTATATTTCTCTACCGCCGCGAATACTCCAGGACGCAATAATGCTATATCAATATATATATATATATATATATATCAATCAGTTCAACGCACTATCATGCACTATTATGTAAATATAATCATGAATATAATTAAAGAGCAAGCGAGGACATACAGCTTTAATGTGGTGTTTTCATTCTTCTTCCCCAATTATCGCCCAGTTGGTCATCAGTTTATAATTTAACCTCAACTCTCGACCAATTGATTATTGATCTTTAGCTTACCATCCTTATTCATTATCTTAAGTCAATTCAGATGTGGCTCTCAATAAATTATTTTAGATTTGTCACCCTCTACCTGTCAGCATAATTTGGTCAATTAGTTATAGGTTATAATCAGAATTATACAACTAACCTTTTATTTAAAGGAAAGCTGTCAGTCCACCCTCATATGTAGGATATTATATTTTAAGAGCCAACTCATATTAATTAGTATTAACAATCAAACTTCCTTGCTTACTTACATGTATTATATTTAATTCATATCAGTTGTATCGATGAAATGCAACATAAAATGCTTAAATCTATAATATACAAGAAATCTATAATTAAAAAAAATCACAAATTTTATTTTACCAAGTGAAATTTAATAATATTATAATCAAAATGTCCATAAAATCTATATCTATTGTATACGAAAAGTTACGCAGTAAAAGTGCGATAAATCATGATAAAAATATATTGTATCAATTTAGGAATGATTAAAAGCAAGGAGCTTGAGTATTGAAGCTTAGCAGTAATGATGTTTTGATTTTATGTTAAGTTATTTGGATTATATGTATTTTTTTTGTAGCCGATAGTGACTATTGTCTATATGCTTTTTAGACTTTGAATTTCGTAGCATGATGTAAATATTAAAAGTAGCAATATAATTATGCTTTTTCTTTTGTTAATTTATTTTTCTGCAATTAATCAACTTTGGATATCAAATTGATTTGAAATAAATGATCCAATATTAACTGTAAGAAAAATGAATAGAATGAGTTTAAAAGTTAATAAAAAGAAAATAAAAGAAATTTTTTCACTTTAGGTCTTGAGGCTGACAGTATTGAGTTTGTTGGTTAGAATTGCTACAGTTGAGAGAGCATTTTCTACAATAATTATTATGAACATCAATTGCGTAGTAAAATGAGTGATGACTGACTCAATAATGATCTAGTACATACATTGAAAAAATTTATTTGATTTGATTCTTAAATAAACTATAATGTAACATTATCAAAAAATATTAAATAAAATACAATGCTTGTAATTATTTTTTAATATAACAATCAGAATGAAATACAAGTCTTTGCTTTGAATTTTATCTTATATATTTTTTAATTTTTATTTTTAATTATTCTTGTAATGAGTTTGCTCACCCTCAATAATAAAGCTAATTTTGCCCCTAGTGGTTTTAGTCTAAAAACAAATTACTAAAAGAATTATCCCAAACACACTCTTTATTTTAGGATTGTTAAACAAAGCCGAAGTAATTGTTTGGTTTAAAGTGTTTAAAGTTATGATTATATCTTTTACTTGTTGCATAATAAATTAATTATATATAAGTGTTGAGATTTGAAAGCTTAAGAATTTATTAACTCCTCTTAACACAACCTATCAAATTTATTTATTTTTTAATACTTTTGAGCCAATTAAGATAAATTCACATACACATCAAATATACAACCTTCGAATCTAAGACCTATTAATTGGCAGACAAATCTCCCAACTAGTGGTGCAAGTGAGTCAAGCTGAGCCGACTCAAACTCAACTCGATAAATGGCTCATGAGCTAAGCTCGATGAGCTAACGAACCAAGCTTGGTTTTGCCCTAACTCGACTCATTAGCTCATGAGCCGGCTCATTTTAAAAATATTAATATTGTTGCGTCCTGGAGTATTCGCGGCGGTAGAGAAATATAAAGCTTAGCGTCTTAGCATTGTACGAAAATCCAGCACACAGTCAGATGAAATAGAGAGGGTGTAATATTCATACGAGACACCAGAGTTTTTACGTGGAAACCCCTGAAAGGGGGAAAAACCACGGGGCCTGGCCCAGTTTGAATGAACCCACTAGTATTTGCAGTTGTTTACAAACGAGGTCCTCCGTTTTGGGGAAGGACTTGGCTTGATATCGCCAATATACATCATATAGAGTGCATTACATTGTGTGAATTAACATATACACATTTTCTAGGTCGGCTGACCATAGTTGGCAGACGACAGAGGTCAGAAAGACCGTACTTGGCGGGAGATGGAAGTCGGAAAGACCGTAGTTGACAGACATTGTAGGTCAGGGAGACCGTAGTATGAGGATAGAGGTCGGGAGGACCTTTGTTGGTCAGGCGACGGAGGTCGGAAGGACCATAGTTGACTGATGTTGCTGGTCATAAAGACCGTAATCAGATGACAGAGGTCGGAAAGACCTTATTTGGTGGGGCGACGGAGGTCAGAAGGACCGTAGTCGGCTGGCATTGGAGGTCAGAATGATCTTAATCTGATGTCAGAGGTCAGGAGGACCTGAATTGGTAGGGCGACGGAGGTCAGAAGGACCATGGTCGGGTGGCGTTGGAGGTCAGAAGGACCTTAATCTGATGTCAGAGGTCAGGAGGACCTGAATTGGTAGGGCGATGGAGGTTAGAAGGACCGTGGTCGGCTGGCGTTGGAGGTCAGAAGGACCTCAATCTGATGTCAGAGGTCAGGAGGACCTGAATTGGTAGGGCGACGGAGGTCGAAAGGACCGTGGTCGGCTGGCGTTGGAGGTCAGAAGGACCTTAATCTGATGTCAGAGGTCAGGAGGACCTGAATTGGTAGGGCGATAGAGGTCGGAAGGACCGTGGTCGGCTGGCGTTGGAGGTAAGAAGGACCTTAATCTGATGTCAGAGGTCAGGAGGACCTGAATTGGTGTTCTGATATAACTTTGAACATCAGGTGATGCTTCGGCGAAAGTTCGGACCTTAGGTGGAGGTCCGGCAGGACTCAGGACGTCAGGTGGTGGTCCGGAGAAGAGCAAGATCTCAGGTGGTGGTCCGGCGAAGTGCAGGACCTCAGGTGGTGGTCCGGCAAAGAGCAGGGCCTCAGGTGGTGGTCCGGCGAAGAGCAGGGCCTTAGGTGGTGGTCCGGCGAAGTGCATGACCTCAGGTGGTGGTCCGGGAAAGTGCAGGACCTTAGGTGGTGGTCCGGCGAAGAGCAGGGCCTCAGGTGGTGGTCCGGCGAAGAGCAGGACCTCAGGTGGTGGTCCGGCGAATAGTAGGGCCTCAGGTGGTGGTCCGGTGAAGAGCAGGGCCTTAGGTGGTGGTTCGGCGGAACTCCGGCGTCAGGCGGTGGTCCGGCGAAACTCCGGCGGTGGTCGAGTAGGAGCGAGGGGGCAAGAGCTCTCTCTTTTTCTCCTTAGGAGTAGGTCTCTTTTTTCAAGAGGAGAGGGGGCTCTATTTATAGATTTTCGTGAGTGGCATGGCCCGTAAATAGGTGGAAGATCAGGGGTAGTTAGGGAGTGATTTGAATGGACGGCCGATCTTGAATCCCTTGATCATAGACCGTTTGCTGGACATTTAAAGGTCTTAAAAATGTCAGATTTTGGCGATCTTGGGCTCGTTGGATTCGTCTCGTCGAGACGCTCGATTCGACTATAAGCTTGTCACCTTTGGAGACCGTTTGGTAATCCAAATTATGGTTTGAACTTTTCAACAACGCTTCAGACCCTTGATTTGGACCCATTTGGGCTCGGATTAGGTTGAATTTGGTATCGTTGGGTTCGTATTTCTGAGACGCTCAGTTTGACTATAAGTTTGCTGGAATCAGAGTTTGGGTGGTCCCAAAATTAATTTTGAAAGTTTCCAACTTGATTTTGCCTCGAGATTCGTGTCCGATCAAGATAATTTTTTGATGACGTATCAGTTGCCCCCCTATTTTTGGACATCGAAGCTCCAGAAGTCCGAAAATATGCGTTTCAATCTTTGGGGAAATTTTTTCATGCAATTTGATATTTGCAAAAAACCAAACTTGGGTGTAGAGGTCTCGAATGGCCTTAAAAGTGCCAAAATTGAGTCCGGAACGTCGAAAAACGGTTCCGGGGACCCCAAAAACGTCCAATTTGACCTTTACGGGCCCGAAATTGGGTCCGGAAACGAGTTGGGACGGCCCAGCCGCCGCCGGTCGCCGCCGCCCGCGCGCCAGCCGCCTGCCCGGCGTCCGCACGCCTGTCCGCGAGCTGCTGGGCCGCAGCGCCTGCCCGCGAGCCGCTGGGCCGCAGCGCCTGCCCGCGGCTGCCCGGCGCTGCCGCGCGCCTGACCGCGCTGTCCGCGCTTCGTTTGTGAGGGCTGGCGGTTTAGTCAACCGCCGGCTGGCGGTTTAGTCAACCGCCAGCTAACCGCTGGCGGTTTTGATATTTTTTTTTTCAGCAACTTCCCCCTCTTGCTATAAATAGCCCCCTAGGGCCTATGAGTTTCTTGCACCTCTCTTCTCCTCTCCCTTTCTTCTTTCATGTGTGGCCTTCCCCTGGCCCTGCACAGGTGGCATCCCCTGTCCAGGCCAGGGCCCCTCACTGCAAGAAGGAGGTTCCCCCCTTCCGCCCTTCTACCCCTGTTGCCTTCACTTCTTTCATTTGAGGCCTTCCCCTGGCCCTATACAGGTGGCATCCCCTATCGAGGCCAGGGCCCCTCACTGCAAGAAGGAGGTTTCATTTTTCTTCATTTCTCCCTCACGCTGAGGCATTCCCCTAGGCCTGTTCAGACGATATCCACTGTCCAGGTTTAGGGCCCCTCACTGAGTAGGAGTTTCCTCCTTTTCTGAGGGATCTCGTGGAAGTCCGACGTTAGTCGGTGGAAGCCCTATAACAGATGGAAGAAGTCTGGTGACGGGTGAAAAATTGGCGTCGTGTAGAAGTCCGACAAGAGTCTGAGGACGGGCAGAGGTCCGACGACAAGTAGAAGTACATCGGACGGTAGAACTCTGACGACGGGCAGAAGTCCGGCGTCGGGTAGAAGTTCAATGTCGGGTAGAACTTCGATGAGGGCCCGGCGATAGGCAGAAGTCCGGCGTCGGGTAGAAGTCCGACGAGGGTCTGACGGCTGGCAGAAGTCTGGCGTCGGGTAAAACTTTATCGTCGGGTAGCAGTCCGACGAGGGTCCAGCGACAGAAGTCTGACGACGAGTAGAAGTACAGCGTTGGGTAGAAATCCAGCGTCGGGTAGAACTCTGACGAGGGTCCGACGACGGGCAGAAGTCCGGCATCGGGTAGAAGTTCGGCATCGGGTAGAACCCTAACAAGGGTCCGGTGACGAGCAGAAGTCCGACGTCAGGTAGAAGTTCAGCGTCGGGTCGAAGTCCGACGTGGGTCTGGCGACGGGCAGAAGTCCGGCGTCGGGTAGAAGTATGACGAGGGTCCGGCGACGGGCAGAACTCTGGTGTCAGGCAGAAGTTCGACGAATGATCCACGATGGGCAGAAGTCCTTCAACGGGAGGAAGCTCGGCGTCGGGCAGGAGTCCGACGAATGTCCTGCGATGGGCAGAAGTCCTTTAACGGGAGGAAGCTCGGCGTCGGGCAGGAGTCCGACGAATGTCCCGCGACGGGCATAAGTCCTTCAACGGGAGGAAGCTCAGCATCGGGCAGGAGTCCGACGAATGTCCCGCGACGGGCAGAAGTAGGGGTGTCAATTCGGGTCCACAGGTCGGGTTCGGGTCAAACCCGAGTTGACCCGGATCTAAACGGGTCAACCCGAACCCGACCCGTTTTTGCAAACGGGTCGAACATCTCAACCCGGACCCGACCCGCGTGGGTTGCCGGGTTGACCCTACCCGACCCGGAATTTCGGCTGAACCGCTGGCGAGCGAGCGAGGGCGGAGTCCGCTAGCCAGCGCGAGGGCGGAGCGCGAGTCGCGAGCGCGGGAGGCCAGGCGGGATTGCGAGCGCAGGCGGCCAGGCGGGATCGCGACTCGTAAGGGCGGCATCGCGAGTCAGCGGGGGCGGAGCCAGGCTAGCCAGCGGCCAGCGGGTGCGCGAGTTCGGGCGGATTGCGAAGTACGCGAGCGCTGGCTGGGTCCGCGAGTCCGAGCGGAGACGCGGCGTCGAGCGCGGGCGGAGCCAGCTGACAGCGGATCTGGGTTAAACGGGTCAACCCGGACCCGACCCATTTTTCAAACGGGTCAAAAATCCAAACCTAACACGACCCGTTTAACAAACGGGTTGACCCGAACCCGGATTTTTCGGGTCGGGTTCGGGTCGGGTTTTCGGGTCGTGTCAGAAATTGACACCCCTATGCAGAAGTCCTTCAACGGGAGGAAGCTCGGTGTCGGGCAGAAGTCCGACGAATGTCCCGCGATGGGCAGAAGTCCTTCAACGGGAGGAAGCTCGGTGTCGGGCAGAAGTCCGACGAATGTCCCGCGACGGGCAGAAGTCCTTCAACGGGAGGAAGCTCGGTGTCGGGCAGAAGTCCGACGAATGTCCCGTGACGGGCAGAAGTCCTTCAATGGGAGGAAGCTCGGTGTCGGGTAGAAGTCCGACGAATGTCCCGCGACGGGCAGAAGTCCTTTAACAGGAGGAAGCTCGACGTCGGGCAGGAGTCCGACGAATGTCCCGCAACGGACAGAAGTCCTTCAACGGGAGGAAGCTCAGTGTCGGGCAGAAGTCCGACGAATGTCCCGCGACGGGCAGAAGTCCTTTAACGGGAGGAAGCTCGGCGTCGGGCAGGAGTCCGACGAAAGTTCCGCGACGGGCAGAAATCCTTCAACGGGAGGAAGCTCGGTGTCGGGCAGAAGTCCGACGAATGTCCCGCGACGGACAGAAGTCCTTCAACGGGAGGAAACTCGGTGTCGGGCAGTAGTCCGACAAATGTCCTGCGAAGGACAGAAGTCCTTCAACGGGAGGAAACTCGGTGTCGGGCAGTAGTCCGACAAATGTCCCACGACGGACAGAAGTCCTTCAACGGGAGGAAACTCGGTGTCGGGCAGTAGTCCGACAAATGTCCTGCGACGGACAGAAGTCCTTCAACAAGAGGAAACTCAGTGTCGGGCAGTAGTCTGACAAATGTCTCGCGACGGACAGAAGTCCCTCAACGGGAGGAAGCTCGACGTCGGGCAGAAGTCTGATGAATGTCCCGCGACTGGCAGAAGTCTGACGACGGGCATAAGTCCGTTGTCGAGTAGAAGTACAACGTCGGGTAGAAATCCGACGAGGATCCGACGACGGGCAAAAATTCGGCATCGGATAGAAGAGCGTAGGTCAATAGCATCTGCCAAAGATGTGTGACCTTTCTAAGGTTGTTTGTTAGAGCCCTTTTTCAATGACATCAACTTGTGCGGGGGAGTTCGAGGGAATCCACCGAGGATGTACGACCTATCCGAGGTTGTATGTCAGAGTCCTTCTTGATGACGTTAACCTGTGTGGAAGAGGTCAAGAGAATCCACCAAGGATGTATGACCTTTCCGAGGTTATATATCAGAGCCCTGCTCGATGATGTTAACCTGTGTGGAAGAGGTCGAGAGAATCCAATAAGGATGTATGACCTATCCGAGGTTGTATGTCAGAACACTGTTCGATGACGTTAACCTGTGTGGAAGAGGTCGAGAGAATCCACCAAGGATGTATGACCTATCCGAGATTGTATGTCAGAATACTGTTCGATGACGTTAACCTGTGTGGAAGAGGTTGAGAGAATCCATCAAGGATGTATGACCTATCCGAGGTTGTATGTCAGAACACTGTTCGATGACGTTAACCTGTGTGGAAGAGGTCGAGAGAATCTACCAAGGATGTATGACATATCCGAGGTTGTATGTCAGAATACTGTTTGATGACGTTAACCTGTGTGGAAGAGGTTGAGAGAATCCATCAAGGATGTATGACCTATCCGAGGTTGTATGTCAGAACACTGTTCGATGACGTTAACCTGTGTGGAAGAGGTCGAGAGAATCCACCAAGGATGTATGACCTATCCGAGGTTGTATGTCAGAATACTGTTTGATGATGTTAACCTGTGTGGAAGAGGTCGAATCGAATCCCCCTGGGATTGATTTTGCCTTGATTGGGAGGGGGCAAATGCCACGTGTATCCCGAATCAAGAGTGAAGAATGGTCTATCTTTAGACCGTTACTGCCATTTTGAGGTCGAAATTTAGACCCTACCCAAGGAGTAGAAGTCCAACTAGGGGCTGTATGAGGCTTGAAATTTTATTTGAAGCATCTTTGCATTTGCTGGGAGTTTCTTGCCTGAATTATTATCTTGATATTGAAAGTATTGGAAGAATTTTCTTGACCATAGTTGGAGTCAAGGTTGCCCCCCAGCCCGTATCTGATTTCAATGAAATTGATGCAGCGATAGCTGATGTAAAGAAGTTGGCAAGAATGACCTTTTGAGGTTGGAGCAAAAATTGCCCCCAATCAGGAACCATGTTCCCACAGACGGCGCCAAACTAATGCGTCCTGGAGTATTCGCGGCGGTAGAGAAATATAAAGCTTAGCGTCTTAGCATTGTACGAAAATCCAGCACATAGTCATATGAAAGAGAGAGGGTGTAATATTCATACGAGACACCAGAGTTTTTACGTGGAAACCCCTGAAAGGGAGAAAAACCACGGGGCCTGGCCCAGTTTGAATGAATCCACTAGTATTTGCAGTTGTTTACAAACGAGGCCCTCCGTTTTGGGGAAGGACTTGGCTTGATATCGCCAATATACATCATATAGAGTGCATTACATGGTGTGAATTAATATATACACATTTTCTAGGTCGGCTGACCATAGTTGGCAGACGACAGAGGTCAGAAAGACCATACTTGGCGGGAGATGGAAGTCGGAAAGACCGTAGTTGACAGACGTTGTAGGTCAGGGAGACCGTAGTCTAAGGATAGAGGTCGGGAGGACCTTTGTTGGTCAGGCGACGGAGGTCGGAAGGATCATAGTTGACTGATGTTGCTGGTCATAAAGACCGTAATCAGATGACAGAGGTCGGAAAGACCTTATTTGGTCGGGCGACGGAGGTCAGAAGGACCGTAGTCGGCTGGCATTAGAGGTCAGAATGACCTTAATCTGATGTCAGAGGTCAGGAGGACCTGAATTGGTAGGGCGACGGAGGTCAGAAGGACCGTGGTTGGCTGGCGTTGGAGGTCAGAAGGACCTTAATCTGATGTCAGAGGTCAGGAGGACCTGAATTGGTAGGGCGATGGAGGTCGGAAGGACCGTGGTCGGCTGGCGTTGGAGGTCAGAAGGACCTTAATCTGATGTAAGAGGTCAGGAGGACCTGAATTGGTAGGGCAACGGAGGTCGGAAGGATCGTGGTCGGCTGGCGTTGGAGGTCAGAAGGACCTTAATCTGATGTCAGAGGTCAGGAGGACCTGAATTGGTAGGGCGACGAAGGTCGGAAGGACCGTGGTCGGCTGGCGTTGGAGGTCAGAAGGACCTTAATCTGATGTCAGAGGTCAGGAGGACCTGAATTGGTAGGGCGACAGAGGTCGGAAGGACCGTGGTCGGCTGGCGTTGGAGGTCAGAAGGACCTTAATATGATATCAGAGGTCAGGAGGATCTGAATTGGTAGGGCGACGGAGGTCGGAAGGACCGTGATCGGCTGGCGTTGGAGGTCAAAAGGACCTTAATCTGATGTCAGAGGTCAAGAGGACCTGAATTGGTAGGGCGATGGAGGTCGGAAGGACCGTGGTCGGCTGGCGTTGGAGGTCAGAAGGACCTTAATCTGATGTCAGAGGTCAGGAGGACTTGAATTGATAGGGCGATGGAGGTCGGAAGGACCGTGGTCGGCTGGCGTTGGAGGTCAGAAGGACCTTAATCTGATGTCAGAGGTCAGGAGGACCTGAATTGGTAGGGCGACGGAGGTCGGAAGGACCGTGGTCGGCTGGCGTTGGTGGTCAGAAGGACCTTAATCTGATGTCAGAGGTCAGGAGGACCTGAATTGGTGTTCCGATATAACTTTGAACATCAGGTGATGCTTCGGCAAAAGTTCGGACCTCAGGTGGAGGTCCGGCAGGACTCAGGACGTCAGGTGGTGGTCCGGAGAAGAGCAGGAGCTCAGGTGGTGGTTCGGCGAAGTGCAGGACCTCAGGTGGTGGTCCGGCGAAGAGCAGGGCCTCAGGTGGTGGTCCGACGAAGAGCAGGGCCTTAGGTGGTGGTCCGGCGAAGTGCAGGACCTCAGGTGGTGGTCCGGCGAAGTGCAGGACCTCAGGTGGTGGTCCGGCGAAGAGCAGGGCCTCAGGTGGTGGTCCGGCGAAGAGCGGGACCTCAGGTGGTGGTCCGGCGAAGAGCAGGGCCTCAGGTGGTGGTCCGGCGAAGAGTAGGGCCTTAGGTGGTGGTTCAGCGGAACTCCGGCGGTGGTCGAGGAGGAGCGAGGGGGCAAGAGCTCTCTTTTTTTCTCCTTAGGAATATGTCTCTTTTTTCAAGAGGAGAGGGGGCTCTATTTATAGATTTTCGTGAGTGGCATGGCCCGTAAATAGGTGGAAGATCAGGGGTAGTTAGGGAGTGGTTTGAATGGACGGCCGATCTTGAATCCCTTGATCATAGACCGTTCGCTAGACATTTAAAGGTCTTAGAAATGTCAGATTTTGGCTATCTTGGGCTCGTTGGATTCGTCTCGTCGAGACGCTCGATTCGAATATAAGCTTGTCACCTTTGGAGACTGTTTGGTAATCCAAATTATGGTTTGAACTTTCCAACAACGCTTCAGACCCTTGATTTGGACCCATTTGGGCTCGGATTGGGTTGAATTTGGTATCGTTGGGTTCGTATTTCTGAGACGCTCAGTTTGATTGTAAGTTTGCTGGAATCAGAGTTCGGGTGGTCCCAAAAGTAGTTTTGGAAGTTTCCAACTTGATTTTGCCTCGAGATTCGTGTCCGATCAAGATAATTTTTTGATGACGTATCAAATATAAAATACATTTATAATTTTAAATGCAATGTTGTTAAAAATATTTAAAAATTAAAGCTCATTTTATTACATGAAGTTATTCTTTATTATTTTTCTTCTACTTTTTCATTCTTCTTATCATTTTATTGTAATAATTGCTCGAATCATAATCACTTTTTCTCTTTCATGCTAAACGAGCCCGCTCGTGAGCTGGTTCGAACTCATAAAATAAAGCTCGAGGTCAAGCTGATCTCAATTAATTAATCAAGTTCAAGCCCAAATAAAGAGTGACTCGAGCCCGACCCAGACTTGTTACTCCCAACCGTGCTCCCAACCACATGAGCTGCGTCCGCCGTATCCGATTCTATATAAATATCCCGCGTGTGGCCGGATCAGAATTTCGAAAACCTTTCATCACTCGTCTCGAGTTGGCGCGCGATCATCTACAACTAGTCCGTGCTGCCCCCAAAGGCAAAAATGATCGATGTGAAGTGAGCCGAGCACTCATTCCTCACTGCTTTCTCATCTCCTCCTCTGCTTCCTTCTGATTTCTCTGGAACGATTACAAATTCGTCTCTCCGTCTAATGGCGGCCAGGTTCGAAGATCACGGCCAGCTCCAGCTCCTCGAAAGAGATGAAACAGAGGAGGAAGAAGACTGCTTCGAAGCCATCGATAAATGTGAAATTCCTTCGAGCCTTGCTTATTTTCATACACATTTGGTATTTTTCCTAGTTTGTTCCGATTTTTTTGGTGAATTGGTCCAACAACGTCATTACGTTCTAGGGAATTATCGATCTGATACCACATGTTTTATAGCGTTAACACAGATTTCCATCCAAATATTCCTCGTCAATTCCCTTAGCAACGAGAGATTGATCGGATACTTCAGAGACTCGATTCTGCATCTCTTTTTTCCTTTGTTTTAGCGAAACCGGTAGGAGATCCGCAGGAATGTATTACGCTTCGATTGCTAATTGCTGATCGGACTTTACGAATTTGTTTTAGTTGCTTTGGATAGGGAATTGCTTCCGTTAACTTCGTTGTCCTCTTTCTACAACGTCAGTCCACTGAATTTTTTCAATCGCTAAATGCAATCGACCAGTGATATCGCTAGGAATCAATGCCGGAGACATAAAAAAGCTTCAGGACGCCGGGATCTACACTTGCAATGGCTTAATGATGCACACGAAGAAGGTCTCGACGCTTTCCTTTTCATTTTTATATCCAACAGATCCTTCGTTTGATCCCACGTCTTCTGTTTTCTTTGGCGGATTCTCTGCAGAACCTGACGGGGATTAAAGGATTGTCCGAAGCAAAGGTCGATAAAATCTGTGAAGCTGCAGAAAAAGTAGTGGTGAGAACTCCGATCCGTATCCTTCCAAACACTTTTCAGTTTATATTTTCCGTATTTCGATCTCTCTTCGAAATTATTTTCAGAACACTGGCTACATGACTGGAAGTGATCTTATGCTCAGAGTAAGGAATCTGACCGTTGAATCCACCATTTTTTATACCTTCATCCTATTTCAACGTATCTGATTGCTTAAACAATGTCTACATTATTTCGTATGCAGAGGAAGGCTGTGATTCGAATCACGACCGGCAGCCAAGCCCTTGACGAGCTTCTTGGGGGTAATCCATTTTGCTTTTCTTTTGTGATGAAAATTGGATCCATTAGGCTGGTCTTGACATGGACATATAATTAATTTATAAAAAATTGCTAGCTATCTTATATGTTTTTTTCCCTCTATGTTGCTTTGAAGGAGGGATCGAGACGCTTGCCATCACGGAAGCATTTGGAGAGTTCAGGTTAGAAACGATCCATGATTGAAAATTAAGAAAGCTTCCCTAGCTTTTATGTAACAGTGAATCGCCCTATTTACATCCTAAGCCTAAAATCACAGATCAGGAAAAACTCAGCTGGCCCATACTCTTTGTGTATCTACCCAGGTCCTTCCCAATTCCCTCAGTCAAGGAACACACAATCATTAGTACCATAATCTTACATCTAACTGTCTTGATTCTGTTGAGTCTGCAGCTTCCGATCAATTTGCATGGCGGTAATGGAAAAGTCGCTTACATTGACACTGAGGGCACATTGTATCCATTTTTATTCAAATCTTTCTAGATATTCTTGGCGCAAATTGTTGTAGCTCCTTAAGACGCTTGCAGCCGACCAGACCGGATCGTACCTATTGCAGAGAGGTTTGGGATGGACCCGAGTGCAGTTCTCGACAACGTAAGCCTCCTTTCATCAATACATATTACGCTTTGTTATCATAATAAGATTTAAGGCTTCAATAAGTGGTTCAATGTGATCATATGAAATCTGATGGACGAGTACAGATCATCTATGCACGAGCGTACACATACGAGCACCAGTATAACTTGCTGCTCGGCCTTGCAGCTAAAATGTCTGAAGAGCCGTTCAGGCTTCTGGTCAGTACTCCGTGTTTTTTTGGTTATCCTGCGCCACATTCTCATCGCTTTTTATGCGACCACAGATTGTGGATTCGGTAATTGCATTGTTTCGCGTAGATTTCTCGGGCCGAGGGGAGCTTGCTGAGCGACAGGTACAAATATAATTAAGATTTAACCAGCAATCCTGACCATTACTTGGTCTGTATTTTTTTCATTTGAGATATTCATGTGATAACCATAAAGGTTAGCATTATCAACATAAATTAGCAGATGCATCTTTCTCATACCAAGGGTATACATGTCTGAATTTGTCTACAGCAAAAGCTGGCGCAGATGCTCTCCCGGTTGACGAAGATCGCCGAGGAATTCAATGTGGCAGTCTACATGACCAACCAAGGTTTTTAAGTAGAGATTTAAGAGCATTAATTTAAACTTTCCATGCAAGGATCCCATCGTTTGCTTGAAGAAAAATAAATTTTAAAAAACGAAGAAATTTTTTAGGCTTATGCATTTCTTTACATGTCATAAGAAATCCCTAAAGTGCTTGTTTGATTGCTGAATTTGGAAATATATGAAAATAGTTCTCAAAATACATTATTCGATTGAAAATAATCATTATAAACTGACTCTTAAAAAAATGATATTTATTTTCACATTTAAAATTAGTGACAATAAATATTTTATCTTATCATTTTCTTAATGAGAGTAACCATATAAATTATAAATATAATAATTTTGTTTAAATTTATCTTAAATGAAAAATTAATTCAAAAGTGTTTGGAGTCACGACACATTGGTTGGATGCTGATTTGCTCCCACTATGGCTCACATTCGAGTGCACCGTTTTATAATTTTTTTATTGTGATTTAGGCTTTGTTTGAGATAGTTTTCTTACTGCTTCTTAAAGCAATTTTTTAATTTTTTACTAGAAAACTGTTTTAAAAAAACAGTAAAAAAATCGTCCTAAACGAGACCTTAATAGCTCAGCTTCTAAAAAAAACTAAATCAACATATTTAAAAATATTTTTTTCCTATATATGTGAGCAGCCAAAGGAACCGTAGCCAGCAAGTTAATGATACAAATGGCTGGAGAAATGTAGATTTACCTATTGGCTATTGCATTACCTTGACGTGATAATCGCTTTTTTTCAAGTGCCTGAGCATGTTTGCATGCCTTTATTTGGGCCTTCACAGTGATTGCGGATCCTGGAGGGGGTGTGTTCATATCGGATCCTAAGAAGCCAGCAGGTGGTCACGTGCTGGCGCATGCAGCTACCATCCGGCTTATGCTCCGTAAAGGCAAGGGCGAGCAGCGCGTTTGCAAGATATTCGACGCCCCTAACCTCCCAGAGGCTGAAGCTATATCCTTAACCTTTTCTTTATCTATACCGATATGCACTTAAATTCTGCTTTATTTTGATTTGTGTAGCTTAATTTTGATTTTCTTGTGATAATTTTTTTCTTCGAGCATATAGTTTTGAGAAACATTCCCATTAAATAAATTTCGCTCCATAAATTAATAGATAGTTACATTCTTGCTATTCAATGAGAGTTAGATTGCCTAACTTGCAGAAAATGGCTTTTTTTTTTTCTCTTCATGAATTTTCTTTCATCATACCTTTCAAGTAATTTGCTGATCCTTAACCACAGAAATGCACGTGTTCCAGATAACACCAGGTGGCATTGCGGATGCCAAGGATTGAGACCTTCACCTACAGTGGAGTAGGATAAAAAGAGTTATTTGCGAATTGTGGTGGATATACATGGGTGTAAATGATTGCACTTTTGGGCCTAGTTACCTGAAAATTATTTCAACTCACTCTTTTTAATATTACATGGATACTTTTAGGGGTATGTGCTGCTTTTAATACTGCAAGTTATATTTTAAAGTTGGTCATATACGATGGGTATGTTTATCATCCATTTTAACTTCAAATTATATTTTCATTTAACGCCATTAATTTCTTGATGGTACAAATTCTTTGTTTTGATCATCAAACAACAGCGTGCTTATACAGGTGATTGTACTATTAACTAACTAATCTCATCAATACAAGAGCCATTATTATAATGTTAGTATCACTTCTAGTTCAACAATGATTGGAATATTAACAAAAATGAAAATGTTATCATCCCACCTAAATCACTATTCCTAGGATTGGCATTGGTGGAGAAACATTGCAAGGCTAAAATCTCATACATTATATATTGACCTTCTAATTGGGAATGAACTATATCAACCAATAATTTTTTATGCAGCAATCAATCAAAAAATAAAAAATAAAAATTTGACAAAAATAGTAGTTGCATAAACTATCTTGCAAGATTACATCTTCAAGTAGGTCTTGTTTCTAAACCACTTAGCCTACTTGAATTGGTTTTGATTTGGATTGAGTAGAGCATGATTATGATGTTTTTCAAGATTGGATGTGGGAAATGAATTTGCAAGTTTTCATTCAAAATTATGTATGTTTGTGTATCTAAGATCATATAATTGATTGTTCAAATATAAAAATACTTGGAATGATATTGTGTCATGTTTACTAGGCATTCATAGTGATGAAATATGCACAGCCCAAGAATTGGTTTTACCAAAACAAAAAAATTCATTGTACATATATAAATATATTTCATATTGACTGTGGGATGATTCTCTATGTAGACATACTGAGTGACTTTGCTAATGGGTATTACATTGATTTTTGAAAGAATAGGATGTATGTTCTTCACCTTGATCAATGAACCCCCATTCAGACTCTATAAAATTCTTTAATTAGTTCATCATGAAAGCTACCATTTATAAATCAAAGCTCTCAATTAGATGTGTAGAAGAAAAAAAAACACAAAGAAAGAAAGAGCAGGATGAAAGCTCAAAGTTCTTACAATATAAACTATCAAGCTGTGAGGACATGCCTTTTTATAAGAAAAAAATATGAAAATCCTAAATCATCATATCACAGCAACATGATTAATTAACTATTTTTTTATTATATCGATTAATTTGATAACCCAATCTCACATATCAAGAAATTTAAATGATGCAAATTACTAAGAATCATCTTTGAATTAATAAAACTCATTCTCTCAATAGTCAAGAATTTGACTTTATAATAAATGGCACAACTTCAAAATAAAGATATAACTTTGTATAAAATAAAATAAAAAATAAATAAATACATATGACTTTTGAGATTTCATAATGCTGCAAATTCAAGTTGACAATTTCATTATGATGGATAAGAAATTAGTGAGGTTGAAATAGATAAAAAATAAAAAACAACAATAATTAAGATCTAGTTTGAATAAAATAAACTTTTTTTTTAGTGAAGAAAGAAATTATGGTGAATCATGTAAAATGAAAAGAAAATACAGAGGTACAATGCTTATATATATATAGATATTTTTCTCTAAATAATTTCTTTGTGAAGGAAGTATGCAAATATTTTCAAAATAAAAAGAAAGAGATTAGAACAACAAGATCAAGAAGAAATCAAACCAATAAAACACTTGATTTCATCATTTTAAGAAAATGACTCTCCTCCCAATCTAAAGTGGAATCATGTACCAAGTATAACTTTGCACAGGAGATCCATTTTAGATCATTTAGCAAAGGACAAAATCAATTCCTATTATAAATTAACTTGTCATAGAAGTTTCTCAAAAGTTCCCTATCAAAATGACTTATATTTTAAGCTTATCGTCCTCCTAACAAATGTCATGAGAAAAATTCTTGAGTAGCTTGACAGGGTGGCTAATTACACAGTACTTTAGCTTGGAATCCTTCTAATTAAATTGATCTCAATTAATTTCGTTAGGGACTTCAAGTTTGACAACTCTCTCTTCAACAATTGCCATATTTTTAATTTGCATATTCATTTCACCTTCTTTACCTCAAAATTGATTTCAAGGTTACCCATCATCTTCTTTGAGTACTCTAACCCAACGAATAATTTTTAGAATCTACCTTCAAGGATAATCATCATGGATTCTCTCTCATGCAACTTTGATACATGGATAATCACATTAGAATCTACAACTTTCTTAGCTAGAGCTTCGTACTCCACCTTGTCAAAGCTTTTTTATCCTTAATAGCTTGAGATTCATCTCCTCATTTGAGTATTGCTTGGTACTAATGTAACATCCCAAACTTTTAACTATCGAGATATTGTTCTCTTTGGCCTAAGGGCATCACGATAATTTTGTCATGTTAGTGTAACTTCTTAGGAGGTTATCCATCCCAGGATTTCTCCTGGATGAGTACGCTTAACTACGGAGTTTCTTAAAGGAAATTCCAACCTTACACCAAAAAACCCCTTAATGTTTAAGAGTTTAACTTCTTTTACTTAAGAGGTTTCACAACTAACACCAACACTACTTCCTTTCTTATAGACATCCATGAGTGACTTCCTATTGGAGCTATGTCTTTAGCTTCACCTATGAAGGTTATTTCCCTTTGAGCCTACACTTCATCTTTGTCATGAGTTTTTTAGACTTTGACTCTTTGAAAGTCTTTTCCTCGATGATTATAGCAGATAAGTTGCTCTTTGAGATGTACAATTCATTAGTATGCATGCCTTTAGTAGAAATTGGCATAGAAGCTAGTTCATCAATGCTCTCTTAGTGCTCCTTAACTAGTTGGGTAGCTTCTAGAAACACTGCCCTATGTTCAATTGAAATCATCCCAAATAATGATAGATTCACCTCCTCAACTTCTTTTGGGAGACTTGAGATCAAATAGAATTGAGAGTTTTGCTTTGATCCATCTCAAAATATGAAGTGCAACAAGCTAATTTATTTGTGCTTGAAGGAAAGCATTATGTGAAATTGTCAATTCTCAAGTTACCCTCTACTTCTATATAAAGGAACCTAGCCTCTACCCTTCAAATAAGAAATTAAGTTGGGTTTAAGAAATTGTTGATTGAGAACTAGCTTGAACCACATATAACTTTGAACTTGTCAATTCTCAAGTTGTCCAAATCCTCAAGTCACCTAGAATTGAACCTCAAATAATTCATTTAAGAATTATTTAATTGATCCCCAATACTATATTGATGAACTCACTGGAGAAATTCATGAAGTCGCACATTAATTAAGGCCGGTGCTCAAAAGAACGGTTCAACTTGCACAAAGTACTCACTAGCCAACTAGGAGTTCGCATTAGAAGGACTCATTAATAGTACTCACTCTAAATACGAAACTCACATGAAAGTTGAAGTTTCCTTGACTACCAACCGACTGCATGCCTAACTTGTTTGTATGACAACTAACTATGTCATATTCAATATAAATATTATTTATATAATTGAATTATATAACCAATTCTTTAATATTGACTTTGATCATCTCATCTAAACAAATTGTAAGTGGTCTCACACGGGCATATGAAAATTTATGAGAAAACTTATAATTTTCTATAAAATCTCTTTCTCCATAGCTTAATTTTATGCATATTTTTTCTATTTAAAGAGTATTTCACATAACTTCTTATAAACTAATTTTTTCAGAAATTTAATGAGCTCATGCTATAATCTCACTTATGATATTTTGCTTGTTTTTTCTCCTTAATTACTTCGTTTCGCTCATTATTTTTTAATAAAATTTTATGCACACTTTAATAGCCCGTCAATATACTATTTTTAGCTTTTTAACTTAAATCCAATGTTTTCAAAACTGAATCAGACAGGCTGATTCAACCGTGAACCGGTCGGGTGGCCGGTCCGATCCAGCTTACAAAACCGGCTTCGCATCGAACCGGTTCATATATTTATATTATATTATGTTAATTTTATTAATTTTTAATAATATTATTATTTATTACGTCATCCGGTTCGACCCCGATTCGATTAGTCGAACCGTGAATCTCTTATTCTTCCGAATCATTATCCGATCTAATTTTCACAATCTTGCTTAAATCTATAACCAAGAGCTCATTAATTTGTATTTTTACACAATTATATTTTTATTGTGGCTAAACCCACCATTAGACGTATTGTTGCCCTTTGTTCGACTCCGGCTTCCGAAAGATCATTGCATGTGAATGCGACCTTCGCCTTCTCTACTTGGTCCCTCCTCTCCGCTACACCGTTAAAATGTTCTTGGCTATAGAACAAACCAGATATCCTCCATTTCTCTTCTACCCCTTGCGATCTTATTCTTCCTATATCTGCGTTCACTGCCTCTTAATCCAACTCTCCTGGCCCGGTAAGTCCTGCTCTACCCGTTATATATTCACCTAAGCTCCGGTTCGCCAACTCTGTGATTTATGTGAGCAGGCGATCATGATTCAGGAATCAGGAGTCCTCCTTCGGTTCAGAAACTCTTTGATTTGAACGTGGTGTACAAGGTCCAACTTGGACCATGCTGTAGGTTTTAGCTATATTTTGGGGGATTTTTATCATGGATTTGTGATTTAAATTCAACTGTTGTGGTGAAATTTTCTGCAGAGTAGGATTAATATGGCTGATTTTTGTCTGTCATGCTTTGGCCAATCCAGTTGGGAATAATCGCAAAACTAATTCGACATATCCGATTACGTTAATAATTCGAACTACACTAGCGTTTTTACCTTGATGCACGAATTTCTCCACCAGAAATAGCATTATCGGCCCAAAGATAAATGAGGCTAATGCATGCATTTCGATTAGGGCAATATTCCATGCTGTAATTTGCATTAAATTATTTGCTCGTCTGGTTTCTAATTGATTGTGACGGAGATTGGGCAATCGGGTACTGTAGTGGGGGGATTGGATGCTGAAGGTTTAGGTTCACATTGTGCCAAAACGGTTTAGAATTTGAAACTTTATAATACTTCGTTTTCTTTAGAAAGAACTTACAGATTCGTGTTTTAGTACTCAGGCTGATTTAGCTTTATTTGTTAGGGTTGAATTGAAATTGGCCATATGTTTTACTCTAGGGGATAATTCAGTGATAGAATTTTCTTTATTCTTGATTTCCTGGACAAAGTTTTATTTTGGATGGCTTTGAAAGTTGCATGTTCAAGGCATCAAATGAAATTATTTTTCACGTTTGTATGTATCAAAACCTAATTAGGCTTGTTGGATCACATTAATGTGATTACTCAAGTTTTGCATAAGATCAAGGTCAGGAAGAGAGTAAGGAATGAGAGAAAAAAGTGTTTTTATTGTGAAGGTTTTAAACTATAGTAACAAGGATGGAGAAAGAAAGAGTAAGCTGGATCAAGGATTGAGAGTAGAAAGAGGTGGGAATGTTATGATGCTAACTATGCTGTATTAGGAGGGACATGCCCATCAAGTGCTTACTTAGCTCTTGGGCTCATAACTTGCTTGAGGAATTTCGGGCTCCACTTTTGATTTTCTGCACTCGAGCAAAGGGTTTTTAGGCTCCAATGAGGAGCCACTATTTCCTTTCATAACTTTCGAAGCTTCCTACCTCATTCAAAATAATTTATGTCAAATATTCAAATCTTTATTATTTTGACAATGAGGATCTAATCACAACCTTTTGACAGTCTTTACGACCTCACTGGTGCATCTGTTGTAATAGCTTATCTATCTGATTGACGACCCAACTAGCTAGAATAAAGTTGCTATAATTGTCAAACCACACTTTTCATAACTACATTCCACATGGAGTTAGCTACACCAAGTTCCTAGGAGACCCTTTGTATGTAGCTACTGCATCTGATTGAGAGGATAAAGCTGAGATATAGGCATACAACATATTTGTCAAGTCGGTCATAATTGGAGTATCTTAGAATTTTGAATAACCTTCATCGTCATGCATTGTTGACATAATATTTTCTTTCAGATAACGTTATATGTTGTTTAATTCAATGTAAGTTATGTTAAACCAGACAACATAATTGGACATGCTGTCTTATAGAGCAACTTATCAATTTTCATCTGTGGCTAATTAAAGTTGGTTTAAAATATTTTGTCATTTGTTTTAACTCCAATGCTTTTAATGTCAAATTTGTCTTCAAATTAGTTCCTTACATATAAGGTGAGGACTGTCGAAAAAAACATGGTTCAAGAGGAAGAAAAACAATGGTTATTTGTAGACATATTACATCGTTAACCTCTCAAGGAATGACATGGGTTGTCTTTATTTTCTATACAACAACAACATTAAGCCTTTATCCCACTACATGTTGTCGGCTACATGAATCATTTTTCTCCATTGTGTCCCGTTAAGAGTCAAATTCTCATTTAAATCTAAAAAAGAAAGGTCATTTCTAATATTTTTTAACCAAGTCTTTTTAGGTCTACCTCTATCTTTCTTAATATAAGCCAAATCTAATACATCTACTTTCCTAACCGGGTCATTGGAGGGCCGCCGTTTTATGTGACCAAACCATCTTTGGCGGCTCTCTTTAATATTATCTTCCACTGGAGCTACTTCAACCTTTTCACGTATATGCTCATTTTGGATCCTGTCTCCAAGAGTAAAGCCACTCATCCACCTAAGCATCCTCATCTCTACAACACTTAACTTAATATTATGCTTCTCTTTTAATGGCCAACATTCTACACCATAAAGCATTGCAGGTCTCACCACTATCTTATAGAAATTTTCCTTAAGTTTGAGGGGGACTTTTTTATCACACAACAAGCCTGAGGCATTCCTCCACTTCAACCATTAAACTTGACTTCTGCTAATAATATCCCCATTTATTTCACCATCACTTTGAATAATAGACCCAAGATATCTAAAACGTGTACTCTTATTAATGATTTGATCACCCAAAATCACAAACCCTCCGCTAGATCTATTACTACTAAAATTATACTCTATATATTCAGTTTTAGATCTACTCAAACAAAAACTTTTAGACTCTAAGGTTGACTTTCATAATTCAAGTTTACCTTCAACTCTCTCTAGTCTTATCAACAAGAAGAATATCATCAACAAAAAGCATACACTAGGGTACAACCTCTTGCAAATGTGTAGTGAGAACATCTATGACTAAAGCAAAAAGATATGGGCTTAAGGTTGATCCTTGATGTAATCTAATAGAAATAGAAAAATGCTTGGTCAAACCACCTTGTGTTTGAACACAAGTAACAACACTTGCATACATATCCCTAATGACTTGAATATAAGCATTATCAACTCCTTTCTTTTCTAGAACATTCCATAGGACTTCTCTTGGAACTTTATCACATGCTTTCTCTAAATCAATAAATATCATATGGAGATCCTCCTTATACTCTCTATGCTTCTCCATCAAACCTCTCAATAAATGTATAGCTTCCATAGTAGACATACCCGGCATGAATCCAAATTGATTTTGAGAAACATTAGTATCACGTGTAACCTACTCCATAACTCTCCTAAAGTTTTAAAGTACGATACATTAACTTAATTCCCTTATAATTCGCACAATCTTGTGCATCAACCTTTATTCTTAAAAATAAGAACCAACACACTCATTCTCCACTCATCTAACATCTTTTTAGTTTCAAAATAATATTAAAAAGTTTAGTAAGCCAAGAAATTCCTTCATCTCCTATGCATTTCCACACCTCTATTGGAATATCATCAAGTCCAACAGCTTTTCCACACTTCATTTTCTTTAAAGCCTCTCTAAATTCGATTTTACTAATGCGCTGATAAAAATAAAAATCTTTATTTTTATTTAGGATGTTGAGGTCACTAAAGTCAATCGTATTCTCACAGTCTTCGTTGAAATGTTTAGTAAAATATTTCTTTCACCTTTGTTGAATATCTTTTTTAAATAAAATACTTTTTTATTTTCATCCTTGATGTAGGAATATCTAGTTATAGCATACCTTAGGAATAGCTTATCAATTTGATACATACTTTTTAGAAGTTTCTATAACTAGCTTGTATATATTACTATTGTAGTAGGATGATACAGTAATAAATATTATGCTATTTTGAAGTCTTGAGCGTACTACAGTATTATCCTTCAACTCTTATCTATAATTACACATATACCATTTCTAGTACGACTCTTACCAGAATGCTATAGTTTAAATACTAAACTATCAATCTCCATAGCCTTAACTCCAACTTATGTAGTTTCCTAAATGCATAGAATATTTATCTTCCTATGAATCATAATATCTTTATTTTCTATGCAGAAGCAAAATGGATTTGAAACATGGAAGATGAGCTAGAGATCTTTTGAGGGTGGATCTTCTTATGGCTGTTATGGTGATTTAGATGCTTTATGTTACAACTACATTGAGCTCCATAATATAAAATGGAGAAGCCTAAAGTTGAAAACTTTAGTGACAAAGCATTATTAAAGAAAGTTTTGCATGTGATTCTAGATGTTCCATCAAATAGGAAAGCTTTGTGATATCACACAACACGAGAATAGAGTAGGTATATACTGCAAGAAAAGAAATTGGAATCACTATAAGGAAAACATTACAAGAAGAAGAGATATGCTCTTCTTGAAAATTCCTCAAAATAGAGCCAGGACTTTGCCCTCCCAAATATTTATACAAAACAAAGCTTAAAATCGACCACCCCTAATCATTACAGAACCTTATATGGGCAACAAGGTAAAAATTTACAAAACAACAACAATAACATCAAGTATTTATCACACTACGTGGGGTCGGCTAAATGAATCCTTTTCTCTATTGTGTCTTGTTAAGAGTCAAATTCTCATTTAAATCTAATAAAAAAAAAGTAATTCCTAATATTTTCTAAAAAGTTTATAGAAGAGTCCTTATAATTGGATGTTATTCAATGAGCATTGCATCATTCTCCCCCAAGTGAGAGATGATTTGACCCCAAAGACGATTGGATATGCAAGCGTTTGGATTTATCTTTTAACAATTTTGAGTGGACCGATTTTAGGTGCATTAAGCATATTATATTCATGAGTTAGGTACTAAATTTTGGAAGGAACAACCCATATTTGATCACCTATATTGAATTCTAGGTGGTGACAGGACTTAACATCAATGATTTTGTACTTTTCAATGGAGGCTAGGAGGTGCTCAAGTGTCCCCTAGTGAGTATTCCACAATTCAACTATGAGGTCAATCATTGCCCCATGTTGTTGAACCATAAGAGCAAAGAGATAGAAAATCAAGTGGCTCATGTGGAGCAAAATTATATACCACATGAAAAGGACTAAGCTTGTACTTTGATTAACCACATGATTATTAGCAAATTCAGCCTGAAAAAGCTTAAGGTCCCATGGATTTACACTTGTGCCTACTAGATTGCATGATAAATTGCCCAAGAATTGGTTTACTACTTTGGTTTGGGCATCCGTATGTGGATGTTGTACTGAATTAAAATTTAAACTAGTTTTAATTAATTGCCATAAACTTTGCCAAAAATGGTTGATGAAACAGGTATCATAGTTAAAAAAACAATAGGGGCTAGCAAGCCATGCAAAAGGTAAATCTCACTAAAATATAATTGACCAATAAGAATGATGTCAGTTATTCATTTGCATGGAATAAAACCATTTTGGAAAAAAAAAACACGACAACAAACAATGGAATCATGTGGCCTCATTGAGTCCATGTTAATGTTAGTCCATGGTAATGTGTGAATCAAAAGTGGTCAATATAAATCAGTATTGGTTGCGATTACTTTAGAAACTTGGAAGACATGACAATGATGAACACATTTATAGATTTCTTTTGCATGGTCGGTAAAAAATAAGAAGTGGCAACAAGTGCAAATGTTTGATCTCGACCTACGTAGCCTTCATTGTATGACTCTTGAATAATTTTTAATCGAAGGTTGCATGCAAGAATACAAAGCTACAACACTTTGAAGATGACCCCATACAGTGATGGAAATTAGAGGCCTCATTCATTTGTAGTTTTAATAGAATTTTGGAGAAGAAGGGGTCAACTGCTTATAATTCCTAAAAGAATCAAAACTAGGAATCAACATGCAATTCAGTAAGAAATACTAACGACGACTTAAAGCATCTACGACATGATTTAGTATGCCTTCTTTGTGTTTAATCACAAAGGAAAATTATTGTAGAATGAAGGCCCACGAAGCTTTTCTAGCGGACACCTTATCCTAGTTAGTAAATATTTGAGT